>WBMZ01002477.1:0-34994 GCA_013400975.1 Atrichornis clamosus | reverse complement strand
CTTCCTTCCTTCCTTCCTTCCTTCCTTCCTTCCTTCCTTCCTTCCTTCCCTCCTTCCTTCCCTCCTTCCTTCCTTCCTTACCTCCTTCCTTCCCTCCTTCCTTCCCTCCTTCCCTCCTTCCCTCCCTCCCTACAAACATTACATAACCCAGACTCCCAAACACATTAATAACAGGAGTTTTCCTCCAGAAAATTAAATGCTGCCTAAGCCTTTCACATTCCACTTTCTCCTGCTGCTCTATGTTCTCCTTAACAACAAAATAGAGCTTGATGTTTATGCAAGGATGGTCATGTTCATGTTTCCAATGTTCTTTATGAACACCCACTCCAGATTTTGCTCTGGACACAGAACTCAGTCCTGCAATTAAACACAGATGCACCCAGAAGATGGATTTGACTTTAATGCTTGGTTTTTTTCTCTACCCTACTGCTGAGAATTGGCCTGAAAAGGCATGACCCTCACTGCACATCACAACTTTTTCCCTCTCAAAAGCTGAATTCACCTCATTTGTGTTTTCAGTGTTGTATCACAGGTGCCTTGTGTGGGTGATTTCATAAGGTATGCTCCCCGTGCAAATAGAAGGGAAGTGTTGCCTTAGGAAAAGCATAAACATGGACGGTAAAAGCAGAGCTGGGGGGCTGGATCAGAAATGTTTCTGTTGTTGAATGACCCTATTTGGTCTAAGCCATGGCTAAGGGACAGCATGGTCAAATATTTGAGTGTGTGACTGTGAAGGAGAGACGTGGTTTGTGCCATAGGATCCTTACCCATGTTTATACCTCCTTGCTCTGGGACTCTGTTGCCAACAGAGTGAAACTCCTCTAAATACTGCTTACTATTGCAAGTGGAGTTCGCAAAATCAAAATGCAGTGATGAAAGTGAGAAAATTAACATCTGCATAAAAGTGAGGAAACGGTGCTTGGTTGCAGAGAAAAAAGGGCAAAACTCCTTCACTTGGGACTATTAAAATGAGTCCAGGAGAAAGGTACAAAAAGGAGAAATTTTAGTAGGTATCACGTGCAGATAAAACTCTACTGTTCTAAGTCAGAAATGTCTTTAAAATGAAATGAGTGCTGTTAGCTCTAAAGAAGGTAATTAGGAGTAGCAATTAAGATTGTTGCTCTTGCTTTCTGAATGTTCAGGAAAAGTGATCAGTGTTTCAGAAGAAGAATCTGCCTGGATGCTGAATGTTATTTTTCTTATATTTAACGCAAAGACATTTTTCATTTGTCATGTGACAACCCCTTTTCTCTCTTTTTCTGGCAGGCAAACTCTCAGGCATTTTGCCACAACAAAGACCTCCACCAAATCCCTCCTGAGCTCCATCTGAATGTAAACAAAATAGATCTGTCTGGAAATCTGATCCAAAGCATCCCTGAAATGTCATTATCATCTTACACTTCCCTTCAGTGCCTGGATTTAAGCTCTAACCAGATAAGTTTCATCACGCCTGGAGTCTTTGCACACACGAGGAGTTTGCTGGAAATAAATTTAGCCAACAATCACTTGCATGAGCTTGCTCAAAATGGCACGGAGGGGATTGGGCTTTTACCCAGGGTGGAAGTCCTGGACTTGTCCCACAACAGTCTGTACAATGGGATGACTGAGTATTTCATCAAACAAGCTCCAGCACTGCGGTATCTCTCCTTGGCAGACAACAGCATCATAATGATCTCACACAAGATGTTTCAGGGAGCTCCCAGCCTTGTGGAGATAGATCTTCAGAGTAATATCATCATGGAAATAGAAGAAGGTGCTTTTGACACTCTAGTGAACCTTTCCAAACTCAATCTCTCAATGAATTCAATTACTTGCATCTCTGATTTCGACCTCAGGCAGCTGGAGATACTTGACCTTAGCAGGAACAGCATTGAGACCTTCCACACCACCAAATCAGATGATGAATATAGCTTAAGGTGTTTGGATCTGAGTGAAAACAAACTGTTTCACTTCCCAGTGTTCCCTCAGGTAAATAAGCTGGTAACTCTGAATTTATCAAAGAATTTAATCCAGCTCACTGCTGAATCCCTTCATATTAAGATGGACTACATGGAAAATGAATGGCTAAATGCTTCTTTCCATCTTCTTGATCAGAAGCAAAGCAGAAACAAAAGTTCTCTTTATTTACCCCAGCTTGTATATTTAGACTTAAGTTATAATGAAATCAAATCCATTCCAGATGAGTTCTTTGAATCAATGTTGTCCCTTCACACCCTTAATCTCAGCAAAAACTGTCTTCAGGCATTTGTAGTAATTTATGACAGTGCATTGATCTCCCTAACTGTCCTTGATTTGAGCTACAATGCTTTGCAGAACCTGCTCCTCGACGCTGGTGCGTTGTCAAATTTGAAGGAGCTCTATATTCAAAACAACCATCTCCAAACCCTGCAGTTCAACATCTTCTCAAGTCTTCCCAGCCTCAGACTGCTTAATCTACAGAGCAATAATATCAGTCTTTGCAGCATGTACTCAGGATTAGCTAAGCAAAGACTTGCTGGGGAGGAAAGTGGTTGTGTATCGTTTGTGGATTCTCCTACTCTTCAGTACCTTTACCTGGCTGACAACATGCTGAGCACCCTACCAGCACACACCTTCTACAAGACTTCTCTGGTTGTCTTGGACCTCTCCATGAACCCTGGACTGAAAATAGAGCTTAAAGCACTATCAGGTCTGGAAAAGTCTCTGGAATGTTTGTATTTACATGGTAATAGCCTGATAAATTTAAATATTGACTTGCCTTGTTTTAGTCACCTTAAACATTTAAACCTCTCTGAAAATCAGCTCAACTGGCTGCCTAAGTGGGAGAGTGACTCTCCGCTGGAGGTTCTGGACCTACGGAACAATAGGTTCAGTACATTAGAGAACAGCAATATTTTAGCATTAGAAAATTCACTTAAAAACTTATATCTCACTGGGAACCCACTCAACTGCTGTGGAAACATCTGGCTTTCATCAATGATCCAGAACAAAAATGTCCAGATCCCCAACGTGGAGCATTTAACGTGCCAGCACACTCAGAACTTTGGGTACCAGGAAGAAATGCACATTGGGAACATTAGACCAGAAGACTGTGAAAAAGAGGATCTGAAGAAAATCAACTTCCTTATTATATTAACATTTGTGTTGGTTTTATCTGTGATCATCATTGGCGTGGGTTCATTTTTCTGCTTCCGCAGGCAAAACTTTAGCCATCAGTTTAAAGCATAGGAACACAAAATGCCTTGAAAACTGAAGAAATCAGGTGCTACACTGACAGCGTGTAGAAATGAAGGGCAAAATTCTCATCTTTGATTTTCAGCTGTGGATTCTAAGATGCTTTTCTAGAGCCCCTGAATTGCACCACTGGTCTGGGTGGCAGGGGCCGGAAGGAGATTTTGCCATGTTTTGCAGATCCACAGTCCAACTCAAAGAGGAGAAATTTGGCCCTTGCGTGCAATACATATTTAACTGAGTTTAATGTGAAGAAATTCATCTCTGGGGTAAAGGCTTTTGACTAGAAAAATCCTGGAGAATGAATTTCAACCAGCTAACATTGGACTGAAATGTTTATATTTCTAAGGAAAACTGTTGGGAACACACTGCATAGAGTTGCATTTCAATGCAGAAGAATAATATATCTGTTTTTAAAGGTCACGGGAGGTTAGATTGCAAAAAGGTGTTTTGAGGATACCAGTGTGAAATAATGCATAGGAAACATAGTCCTGGGCTGTTACTCAGATCAGATGTCCACTGTCTTTCCCTAAAAATATATTATTGTCTAGGGGACGGGCTGTAAGAAAAGTTCTGCAGATCCTCATTCAGTGCTGGGTTTAACATGGCCAGCCTGCTGCATGGCTAAAAGCTGACATTGTCAATTGTTATGTCCCATACTCTGACGGAAAATTCACCCTTTTGAAGGGAACGTGACAGTGAGTGGGAGCCTGACCTGCTAACAGGGTTCATTGGCTTTGAAAAGGAACTTTATCAGGTCTTCTGTTAATGCCAGGAATTGTCCATTCAGACACATAAGAGAAATAGAGGTCAAACTGAAACCTGTCCAGGTAAATAACTCAGAGTCAAATTGCTGCTCCGTTTCTGTTTCTTCCAGCTAGTGAATGTCAAAATTAACACACTACAGAAAGGTGTATAATTATATTTTTTAAACAGTTATGTATGAAACTGGCTGGTGGTTTTCGTTGTGGAATTTTGTACAATAAAAACACCTTTGAATTTTGTAAAAAGCACAAGGCTGTGGATATATTAAAGCACCAGCTTGGAATGCTCCACAGATGAAAAGAAATGTCTTTCTATTTTTCTATGGTGTTCAGACTCCACTTTAGACCCTTACCTTCTGGTCCTGGAGCAGGGACAGCTGCTCTGTGTCTTAAGAGTACAACCACTGGAGAATAAGGAGATCTACTGGAGATGTAGGCAAGAATTTGGAACAGGTTGCCCAGAGGAGCTGTGGCTGCCCCATCCCTGGAAGTGTCCAAGGCCAGGTTGGATGGGACGTGGAGCAACCTGGGATAGTGGAAGGTGTCCCTGCCCACGGCAGGGGGGTGGAACAAAGTGAGCTTTAAGGTCCCTTCCAGACCAAACCATTCTGCGATTTCTGTGTTCCTGTGAATTTGCACAAGTCCGCAGCAGCAACAGGGCCTGATCTGACACCCATGAAAAGCAATGCTACCCACTGGCTCAAGCCCTCAGTCTTGTAGGAGAAGGTTTGCACAAGCAGCAGTTGGGAGCCGGGTGCTGGAGGTGGTGAGCTGCTCCTTTGGGGTGAAAGCAAGCCAAGCTGCGCCCCAGATTCTGATTTGCCACACACTGAGCTCATGGCTCTTGTGTCGAGCATGGCAAGACTGTTTCTCCTTCTGAGATCCAGTATGAGCTTGGCTGCCATGACTGGAATTAGTTCATAACCTGATGACAGAGCCAAAAACCTTTTAATTAACAGTTTTAACACTGCTTTTGTTTCGCTCTACCAAAAGGAAGTGCTTGTTATTACTAGACATCTGGGACTAATTAGACCTCGACTGACTTCCCTGGGAGCAGAAACAGTTTTCTTGAGGAATAAGTCTCAGGAGTAAAGTGCAGCATGTCTGATTTGGATTTCTCTGTTGGCAGCATAAGCAATCAAGAAGTGATACAAGCCCACTCCAGCCAGTTCTGCTATTCTGGATGGGACGAGGAGCTTGAGGGAAAGAAAATATGAATAAATTCCCGAAGAGAGGGAAAACAGGGAAAAATGGGAGCTCTACATTACATTGTTCAAAATGATCCAAGATTGGAGTATGTAGATGACAGCCCCAGCTCTTCCCTCTCCTGTCTGTTACTGTGCCTGCAAGAAGCCCAAACTCCAAAGTCCCTGATCCTGCATCAGACGGAGCCGTCGCTCACACATGACACATCTTTCCACCAGTTAGCCCCATTGTCCTAACAGGTTGTGTCATGGTTTAATGAAGGCTTATCAACCCTACCCCAGGACAGCAGGCACAATGCAGGCTGTTTCAACAGTAATTTTGCTTCCAAAATTCACACCCTCAGTCATTGCTTTTCCATAAAGTCCTTGCAACAGCCTCTGTGCATGCAAAGAGCTCATGCTGCTAAGACAAGGACCATCCTTCTGTGGTTCTGGGATATGTAGAATCCCAAAAAGCATTTGGGATTTATGCAGTTAATGCAAACTTTGGGGGTTTTTAAATTGCCCCATGCAAAAAATGGCTTCCTCTCTGCAGCTGTTTGCATGGGACAGGACAATAGAACCATAGAATCCTAAAATGGGTTGAGTTGGAAGGCACCTTAAAGATCATCGAGTTCCAGCCCCCCTGCCATGGGCAGGGACACCTTCCACTATCCCAGGTTGTTCCAAGCCCCGTCCAACCTGGCCTTGGACACTTCCAGGGATGGGGCAGCCACAGCTTCTTTGGGCAACCAGGGCCTCACCACCCTCACAGGGACGAATTTCTTCCTAGCTCATCATCTAGACTCCCCCTCTTTCAGTTAAAACCTTTGCTCCTTGTCCTGTCACCATCTGCTCCTATCCCTCTCCTTCTCATAAACCCCTTTAGGAACAGGAAGGCAGCACTGAGGTCTCCTCAGAGCCTTCTCTTCTTTATGCTGAACAGCAATAAATCTCCCTCCGACATTTCCTGCTACAGTTTGCTGTGTTTTATTCCTGAAAACCACCCTCTGCAGGTAGATAGAACCACTGGAAATACTGGAAACATTCCCAGAGAGGGTGCCTAAAATTTCAGCAAGTCATGATGTTGGTCACCCATGGAAAATCAAGTCTCAGTTTCCTGAGACTTGATTTCTTTCTCCAAAGCCAAGACAAAGCAATATCCTAGCAGAGTACCAGTCTCTGGCCACAGACCTCTGCAGGGAGCTGCTCAGCCCTAAACCAGCCATGGTGGGCTGGTATACAAGACAGCAAATGTCTCCTAACATTTTGGGAACTCAAAGCATTTCCTGTGCCTATCTAACCTCCATGTCATTCAGTACCCTCTTACTTGCCCCGGGAGAAACAAATTGAAACCAAAACATCAAATATCCAGGGAAATTGGGTGAAACTGACATAGGCGGAAAAAGACCTTGAAAATGCAGAAAGAACTTTCTGAGGAGGACCTGTCAGGCTATGCTACATTCTTTCACAAGCAAAAACATTTGGAGGCTGATGCAACATGGTATTAAGCAAAATTTTGGCAAATAAAAGGGAACAGTCCTGCAACACTGAGAGAGTCACTTTTCTCCCAAGCTATTGATCGTGGCTGTTCTCCATGTTGCAGAGCCAAGTTAGTTCCACAGATTCCCTCCTCCTGTCCTCTTCTAGCAGTCATTGCATCAGGCACACATTTGGGAGACACATGGGAGATCTGATTGCAGCTTTTCTGTACTTAAAGAGGCTTGTAAAAAAGAGGAAGAGTGTCTTTTTACACAGGGAGATAGTGACAGGACAAGGGGGAACAATTTTAAACCAAAAGAGGGGAGATTTAGATGAGGACAAAATTCTTCCCTGTGAGGGTGGTGAGGCCCTGGCACAGGTTGCCCAGAGAAGCTGTGGCTGCCCCATCCCTGGAAGTGTCCAAGGCCAGGATGGACAGGGCTTGGAGCAAACTGGGATAGTGGAAGGTGTCCCTGCCTGTGGCAGGGGGTGGAACTGGATGAGCTATAAGGTCCCTTCCAACCCAAACCATTCTGTGATTCTATGATTTTTCAGTTGATAAGCCGTATACTGGTTGAAGAAACATTCTGGAAGGTGAATGCAGAAGAGATTCCTCTCTACTGTTCCTGACTTTCCCAGAAAAGGGAGTGGAGAAAGGAAGTCCTTGGTCCTAAAGACCAGGGAAGGCACGAATTCCGTTTTCAGGTAGGAAACCCACCAAAGAGAAGAGATTTGGGACAGGCAGCTAGGCTGGAGGTATGGCACGAGGAGAGCAGGAGGGGAATAAGAATAGCTAAACCAGGAATTTGGGCTCCAAATTACAGAATCACAGAATGGTTGGGGTTGGGAGGAACTTCTGGAGATGATCTAGTCCAATCCCCCCGCTAGAGACCAAGGTTCACCCAGAACATGTTGCACTGGATCGTGTCCAGGTGGGTTTTAAAGATTTCCACAGAAGGAGGTTCCACCATCTCCCTGGCCAGCCTGATGTAGTGCTCTGTCACCCTCCCAGAGAAGGGCGGGGAAGCAATGGTCAGGGGGAGATTAGGACCAGAAGCAGGAACTGGGATTGTTCAACCCGGGGAAAAAGTCTCAAGGGGAAATCTTTTATCATTACTGGACGGACAGCTACAGGGAAAAGCATAAGCTCGTCCCGGGAATATTCACTTAAGGAACAAGATACAACTGCTGAGAGCTGCAACTGGGGAAGTTCACATTAAACAAGGGAAAAATTATTCATAATGAGAGAGGTCAAACTCTGGAAGGTCCTTGGAGAATTTCAAAACTCATCAGGGCAAGGGTCTGAGGAAGGACTTCTGATACCAAAGTTGGCTTGGCTTCGATCAGGGAGCTGGATTGGGGTTCTCCAGAGGCTCCTTCTGTACTGAATTATTCTCCAAATCTTTGGAAAACAAGAATGGGTCATGCACTTAGGTGAGGCATAGAGTAGCAGAGAAACTTCTGAGCAACAGAGCCTGTAAGTGGCATCTGCTGCCTGCACTGAAGCAGTGGAAGGGATTTGGCAAGGGATGTGTCCAGAAAGATGGTAAAAGTAGCTGATGATGTCAGAGGTGGGCAGAGCTAGTCAGCTCATGGAAGTCTGAGTTCAGATAATCTTTCCTTTTTCCCCCCCAGATTTATAACTCACAATGAAAGTTAATAGTTCCAAAATTTTCCATGAAAATTCTGAAAAATACAAAGTTGGCAAATGTTTCCTTCGTAAGGCCAAAGCTTCAAGTTGAATTCAGATACTCCTGCTGCAGAAAGCACATTTTCATATAATAAAATACAAAAAATAATCATTGAGACATTCAGTTTGCTTTTATTGTCTTTGTTCTAGAGAAAATCAGGAAATGTTTCAATCAGCTAATGCTAAATAACATCCCTCCTAGTTATCACTAAAACAAACAAAGGGAAATAAACAAAAAAAATAGACGTAAAATATTAGGTTGTTGAAATTATATAAATCTCTTCATGTTTTAACACATGGAATTAGGAGACAGGAAGAACATAAAATAAAATAATGATTGTAACCTTTTGAAATTCCAGAAGAGACCCATCAGGTAAGATTTTAATTCCAAAATGTTTTGTGTTGTAGAACTTCCTTCCATCGTGAGTATTTACATTGTAATTCATGCTTTTAAAAATAATATTTACAAGTTTTATGACTCCACTGTCTTTCACTTTATAATGTTGTTGCAAGGAATTCTAACCAGAAGCACAGACTGAAGAGTTTCAAACCCCAGATTCATTGATTGTGGTTTACTCTTGGAAAATACTCTGTACCAGACTTTAGCACAAGTTTCTTGCCTCACGTTTGTGATTCATGGCTCCATGTTTCCTCTAATCTGTCCCTGTGTTTCAGCACAGGCATCAGGCAAGTTACTGCATTGTTGAACTGGACCCATCACCCCTAAACTGAGTTCCTTTCCTGTTTGGAAAGAATGATGCCCACTGAGGTGAAGATCCAGAAAAGGATTTGGGTGCTCTCATTGCCACTCTACATATTTAAGCCCAAAACTGAAATCTTTACAGTCCTTGTTCAGCTGTTGATTCTTCTCCCTGGTGCCTGAAGTTTGTAGAGGCCTATGTTTGATGTGGAAATTCCCTGTGAATTTAAGAATCTGCTGCTTGGGATATTCAGAAATGCCACAAACAGCACAAAACCATTTATATGTGTGTGAGCCCCAACAGGACTCTTGTTTTGAACATCCCCCTACCAAGTCTCTGAAGTGGATCCAAAGTATCTCTGCTGGATAAGGCTCTGTAGGAAGTGTAGCTGGGAATAGAGCTGCCATGATAACTCCATGTCTTGATGGCCAGTCCAGTTCCCTCCTCTACCCTCATGGATGTTTTCTGCTCCTTTCCAGTCCAAGGGGATCCTATCAATTTATCCTCAGTTTTGTCTTGATCTACAAGATTCTGTGCTCCTTAAAGGACATTAAAGTAACCCCTGGAGGACAGATCTGTTCTCTCAACACAAAAAACTGGCTGCTGGGACTGCGGAAGGCAGAGGGGAAGAGCCTGGACAAGACACTTGGGAAGTTCCATGCTCCCATATTTCTTGATGTACCGATTAAAACAATTCCCTTCCTGCAGAGTAGGGCATTGAGCCATGGTGTGCCACATGTGCTCTGAACCCTATGTTATGGGAGAAAAGAGAGAGAAAAGCCACCACAACCTCCAGTCTCTGTGTCAGGAGGAAGGTCAAGAGATGTGAACCACCTGTGGTCAGTTCTGTCTCCCTCTATAGCCCAGATTAAGGCATTTATGTCACTGAGGGAGGTTAAAATGGAAGTACCATCGTGAAGGGTTAGGACATCTGAGTCCCCTGACATCTAAATCCCCTATGGCCTCTGCATGTACATGAGCTGGAGGCTCAGTTTTCCTGGGAGACCCACAGCCCTGATATGGGGTGACTGAGCCTCTCTTCAGCTGTATTGACCTGCTCTCCACTAGGTGCAAAAGGAGTGTTGACCACAAGATCATATGGCAATATTTGCACTTATGTGTAAGTACCTTAGAATCATAGAATTATTTAGGTTGGAAAATACCCCTGAGGTCACAGAGCCCAACCATTCCCTCAACACTGCCAAGGCCACCACTAACCCATGTCCCCAAGTGTCACATCCACACAGCTTCTTAATCCCCCCATGGATGGTTATCACCACTTCACTGGGCAGCCTATTCCAATGCTTTCAATTTTCCAATGTTTTTTCAGTGACGAAATTTTCCCAATGTCTCATCTAAACCTCTGCTGGCACAACTTGAGGCCATTTCCTCTTTTCCTATTTTTTGTTACTTGCTAGAGGAGCCTGACCCCCACCTCCTCCTGTCAGGGAGTTGTAGAGAGCAAGAAGGTGCCCCCTGAGCCTCAGTTTATCCAGGCTGAGCTCCCCAGCTCCCTCAGCTGCTCCTGGTGCTCCAGACCCTTCCCCAGCTCCATTCCCTTCTCTGGACATGCTGTAGCACCTCAGTGTCCTTCTTATCATGAGGGTCCCAAAACTGACCTCAGGATCTGAGGTGTGGCCTCATCAGTGCCCAGCACAGGGGACAGTCCCTGCCAAGTCCTGCTGCCACACCACTGCTGGGACAGGCCAGAGCTTAGATCTTACTCAGAGCTAAAGACTTGCATCAGTTGTCTGAACACAGCATCTAGTTCAGTCTATAGCAGGAAAGTCGTGCCACTTGGGATGTTCCTGGGGTTTGGGCTGCATCAATACAGAATGTGCAGGTGTGATGTGGGACAGGCAAACGGGCTATACCTGACACCCAGCTGCAGTCCGGGCAGCAAACCCCGGGGTGGCTCAAAGGCAACTGAACACCAGCTTGTGGGTATCCAGTCAAACCCACTGCTGGACAAGAACGCAGAGTTAGTTTGTAAAACAGATGCTCCAATTGCTTTGCTTTAACTGGTTGATCTGTTAGATCTAACTCTAATGTCAGCTTACCCTCTTAAAACAGTAAGCAAAACCAAAACCCAAGACCAGCCGTCAACGAGGCAGATTTTGCACAACTCTCTGCCTGTGCCTGTCCAATGTCAAGTTATCATCTTTTCCCACGGTGTAATTGCTTTTCCAGCCTCCTGCTTCCTTGAGCTGCTCAAGAGGAGGCTTCCCAGTAGATGCAATCAAATTGCAATGGCCTTACCTGTTTGTGCACTACAGAACGTGTCACTTCATTTGGTTTGCATCACACACTTCCTACTGCTCTTCAGTGGACCTCTGGATTGACCCACACAAAGTCCCAGAAGTCTCCTAGCAGAGCACCTGAGTGACGTTAAACAAACCACTCACTGCGGTCTGTGGAGCAATGCTTTCAGCATCCCATCACCCAAAACATGTGCTTTCTTACCACTTCTGATTTCACAACTTGCTTGTTGGGATTTTGGTCTTGTGCAAGAGGTGTTATGGGAATAAAGTCTTATCTCAAAGAAAGATCTTTCTTTATTTGGAGCAAATAAAATGAGCACATCTCCCTAACTTCCCTTCTCCAATAATAAAAAAAATCTTTATTAAAATAATAAAGGCCTGAAAGACATAGGTAAGCTTTCCATACAACATTCAAAACTCCCTTGCTTTTCCACTGCACTATTTCAGATATCTCACAAATTTGAAATAAAAACACAACATGCTATGCACGTTGGGAAGGTATGGCAGTTGTTTTTCTGGTTAAACCAGTGCCATTTTTGAAGATGTCTCAGCTGTAAATGAATGAGGTCAACTTACAATCTGTTCACCAGGCAAGCCCTCACAACTCTCTGCACCTCTCCTTGCTTGGGAAGTAGTTTAAATCAGCAGTTTAAATCATCTTCGTGTTTTACTTGACAAATGGACCGGGCTAAGGCTATGTCCAGTAACATTTACGTACTGACTAGGGATAATTTATTAGGTCACGAGACACAGCTCTGTGGCAGCTGCTCCAATCTGCCTTCTGCTGTCTTGCTTTGCAGAGCTCCCAGATGGGCTCCTCAAGACCTCTTTAGGTCTCAAGAATGAGGTTATAAAACCTGGCAAAATTTTCCAGCCAGACACTGTGAGAGAGTTCAGAGGGAATCCAGCAGCAACTGGGAAAGGTGTGAAAAATGGGACCTTTGCAGAAAGGTTATGAGAATTGGTTCACAGTGGAAGGGAGAGAATTAAAGCACATAAACAAAAAGGGATGTTTTAAACATTCTGAATCAGCAGGGAAGAAGGAAAAAAACACATAGAAAATGTAAGTTAAATGTTGGGCGGATTTTTACAGTCTCACTGGTGGCAGAGAAGTAAATGTATGTTGGGATCAATCCTGAACCCGAGGAACCCAGCAGAGTCTGTCTCCTGGAAGAGGATTTGCGCATGGGGAGGGAAGCAGAGGCTTTCCCATCAGTTTGGACTTACAGATGTTGGAATGCAAACTATTCAGGCCTTCGGAGACAACTCTCATTATCTTGGAGGGTTTTCAGACCAGCCTGAGTGCCTGATTAAAGTTGTCCCAGAACAACTAAACCAGCAGATCCAAGTTCCTTCTTGGGGACAGCCCTTTGGTGGGATAGTTTCTATCACTTCAGGGAAGGCACTACTGTCACTGGTGCTCACCTTTTGCTCTGCAAAGGGTATCAACATCATGTATGGGACTGATGGTGACAGGAGGTGATGCTCAGCAGGTTCCATGCATCCAGCAACTTTTTGGATTGTGCTCAGAGGACAATCTGGGTGCAAGCCGAGGACACCACCAAAAGTGAGGCTTTGTACAAAATACTCACTCTTTTAATGCATTTGTTTTTCCTCCAGCTGCTGTGTTTACTCCATCTTGACCACTGCCTTCCTCTCCCTCTGCTTTTCACTGGATTGCTCTCATCTGTTTCAAGCTGTCTGTCCCAAACAGGACATAAACTCAACGAAGTTTCATCCCAAGCTGAACTTTTCAACTGTATCATATTTGAGCGGACTGGAGATTAAGTCAAGGGGATTTATGCACCCATATTTCATCAAGAGGTGAGGCCTCTCTCATTTTTTATTTCTAAAACATTTAAACTTTTAGAAATAATATTATTAACTAGAAAAAAAACGCCCAAAGCCCTGCTCTAATTGGAACAGTCTTTTCAATGCACCAAATTATTATAGTATCAGCCAAATCTGTGCTCCAAAGGATGCAGGCAAGCGTGAATTATGGGCTGGCACTTGGTCAAAAATGCAGCTATTGTTCTCAAAAACAGGATGCAGACCAAGGGGAAATGATGTCTAGTCTTGACTGTTCATAGTATAGGCATAAAAACCCCACCGTAGTCCTACTGAAAAGGTGGAAGGTCAGATCTCCATGGGAGAATTATTTTATAGATACATTCTCCTGAATCTGTTCATCTCCACTCTGTAAGGGTCTGGATCACCAAGCATAGATGAAAGCATTTGTTTCATCCATCATGTTGTGGAGTGTGTTATCCAGAGCACATGCAGAAAACTTGAAGGCAGCAACTGATAACTAGAAATTTGCAAAATTCCTTTGAAGCCAGATTTTTCATCAGAACTTACATAAAATTCATGTAACAATCAATGCAGTCTTTGAACTTTGGTAGAGAAAGAAGAACTTTTTGCATTCCTCTGGTGAGAACTTGTCAGTCCTACTGAGAGTTCTCCAAGGGATCAGGGCTTCTCTGTGTGTGGCGTGTATCAAAACATGTCTGAAGATCCTCAAGTCAAACTCAAAGACAGGTGGAGAGAAAAATAACCCGGTTCCTTCCACTGAGGGGGAGTACCTGCATAAGTACCTCCAAGCACACAGACAGACTACGAAAGCCGACTCCACTTGGAGCATCCCTACCCAGTAAATACCTGCTTGCACTCATTTCTTTCCCTGCAGTGTGTGTCAGTAGCTCACACACCATATGTGCAACAAAACACGTTTAGCCTTGGCCAGGGGTGGAACTGTGCACAAAGTGGGGGCTCTGCACGAACCTCAAGGTATATTTGCTGGATTTCCTTCACTGGTCATTTCCCAGATACCCCGGGGTAGGAGCTGAACTTGAGGCTTCCAATTTAACAGTGGGACCAAAAATCTGCTCCTTGGCCAAGGCTCACTTGAATGGGACTTCCCTGTATTGTTCCTCTGGCAGGATGGCTGCCCTCCTCCCTCCCTTGGGTCAGGAAAACCCACGTGTGGCTCCCTAAAGGGAGCAGGACCTTAGGATGTTGTTTAGCGATGCTTAAACACATTGAAGTGCAGCTCCTCTTTGCAATGGAGGGAAGGAGAGAGAATAGAGCAGGGAAATCAACCCAGGGGGCTCAGCAGCAGACTTGCTGCCCCTCCAGGATGCTTTTGGATCCAGTGGCAGGGAATAAATCATGTTGTCCCCAGACCCAGGCTGCTCAGAGCTACTGTTTTCCTTTCATGCAGTAACATGTGTCACAAATCATTTCTTTATAACCCAACTCCATATCAGGCTGTGAGTACATTCCAACATTAAGGAAACAGCCCCTTGCGGAGGGTTGCTCCAGACAAGTCCGTGACAGGGAAAATGCTTCTTGGGAAAGGCCTTGGACAACTGTTGCCAGCAGCTCCATCTTTCCCTTTGGCCTCCCCGAGGGCAGGTCTGCACAGGGCTGCTGGGTGCCGTGTGTTTGCTCCCCCCGAGCACTGAGCTGGTCGGCCTCGAGCCAGCTTTGGCTGGGATCTGCATGGCTTCATGTGCCAGAGATCAGCTTCCACCCAGGAGCTTCCATGGGCACAGGGGCAGCTCATGCCCTGCTGTGTCTCTTCACACTGATAAGCCCAAGGAGAAGCCAGGCTGAAGAGCCAGGAGGTGATGGAGCTGTCCTACGGCACTCTCCTCTGTTAAATTAGGCAGACTCCTAATAAAGCTGCAGCCACCCAGTCCCTTGGTGCTCTTGAGCTGGCAGTGATGGCTCAGGAGCCAGAGAGATCACTCTGACTTTTAGTGCGGCTTGTGTCCAGTGTAGGGAGGCCATCCCAGAAGGGGCAGCAGGGTGTGCTGGCGTGTCTCACCCCATCCAGCTTGGGGAATGGCCTGGGCATTGTTGCCAACACCACAAACCCAGGACAGCTGGAGTGATTGGCAGCTGGGATGTAAAGGATGAGGCCTTGCTATATATGATCCATGATTAGTCAACACAAGCAGCCCCATTTCCCTCTGAGGTCCTGGAGAAAGCTGTGGTACTTGCAGGATAGTGATGCTCCGGAGAAGAACGAGGTTTGGTGCCTGTGGATGAAGGAGTCTGTAAGGATGGAGCCAGTTTTCAGTCAGCTCACATAAACCAGGGTGTCCTGCCTGAGCACAGCACTGGGTGCAGTCCATGCCTTCCCCCTGAGGAACAGTGACCCAGACCTCGCCAGGCACTCTGTTGCCTCCGCAGTTTTATGGTTACACTCCAGGGAAGCAAAGAGGTCAGTGGGACAGGGCTGAGGCTCAAGCAGTCCCTGGGAGCAAACCACAGCCCTTTGCTCACTGTGTGAGGGGAGCTGGGCTGGCAGGGGTGCAGAGAGGCCAAACAGCAGCCCAGGGGAGGGTTTGTTGGCTGATTTAGCAGTGTTGCTCATGCAGAATCTTTGGCTGCCTACTCCTGACTGGGGATGTTTAACAGATAAGCAGTTCCCTGATTATGAATTGCAGAAAGGATAATAAATTTAACAATCCAAATATTACATTTTTCTCACAGTGGGAGTATTGTCCCTGTTGAAGTGGCTTGGAAAATGCCCAAGTGGGCAAGAAAAATCACCCAGGGTGCAGGCAAAGGTCAGGCAAGGTAGCAGATACTCTTTTCCTGGGGTACTTCAAGGTCTTCAACCTCTACAAAGTTCCAGGTAGTGCAGGGAAAATAAGAGCAGCCTGGGGTTCATGTGGACACAGGATGCAGGACAGTGCTTTTTGTTGTTTTTTCTGTTGTCACCTTTTTTCTCTACCCAATTAGCAACCACGTTTAGGAAGCAAAACCAACAGCCTTTCTTCTGGAATAGCTTCCCTTTGGCTGTGTCCTCGCTCCCCGTGCAGGTGGCTCTCACTTTCTGCAGAGGCAGCAGGACCTCTGTTATTCATTTTTCCCATAGATTCTGGCTTCAATCACAGTTCACATGAATTGTATTGCTGGGAGGGCAGAGGTCTGGAGGAGAGCAAGTAGCTGTCGTCACTGGGTAAGAATGGAAATCCCAGCCAATTAATCACTATTATTTATTTATTTACAACATTTAAATTAATTAACAGCATTTGAATATCTAAGCCCCTTTCTTCTCAGGTTGCCGAAACCAGTGCATCCCAGACAGTAATTATTGGACTCTTGCAAAATGTTGAAACTGAGCCTTGCAGGAGTTAATTGAGTGGAGCAGTGTAGGTGGAAGCTGAATGTAGAAGCTGTGACTCACAGTCACTTGCTTGTATCCGTGTATTGTTTGCATTGCTTGTCCTGTTTGCAGAGCTCTGATTTCTGAAACCTGGCAGCTTTAGCCAGCCCTGTAGGAATAAACAACAATCTAGAATTAACATCAGAAGAACAAATAGCCTAAAGACTAACCAATACATATAAAAGTAACTCAGCAACCCAAGTACGAAAGGTTCTGCGTGTTGGAGAGGTTACTCTTCCCAATAAGGTTAAATGATGGCATAACCAAAAAAGGGCCACTTAAGGTTTGGGTTGTGTATCCAAACGGAGGATGGCAAGAGTCCAGTCAGGGCACCACTGCCAAGTCAGACAGGAAATTTGAGAACCCGTTGAGGAAACTAAAGGAGTACGAAGAGAACTACAAATTAAAACCTGATAAGAGACACTATTCATGGAGAAGGGAAAAAAACAGTGCTTGTATATACACAGTACTTGCTTGAGTACTCTTAAGCCACTCATGCTGCTATGGAATGAAAATATATCGTGGAATGGTTTGTGTTGGAAGACACCCTAAAGATCATCTCATTCCACCCCCCCTGCCTCGGGCAGGGACACCTTCCACTATCCCAGGGTGCTCCAAACCCCGTCCAACCTGGCCTTGGACACTTCCAGGGCTGGGGCAGCCACAGCTTCTCTGGGAAACCTGTGCCGGGGCCTCACTACCCACACAGACAAGAATTTCTTCCCAATATTCCCTTCTACCCTTGCCCTCTGGCAATGTTAAACCATTCCCCTTTGTCCTGTCCCTCCAGGTCCTTGTCCAAAGTCCCTCTCCAGCTCTCCTGGAGCCCCTTTAGGCACTGGAGGGGACTCTGAGGTCTCCCTGGAGCCTTCTCTTCTGCAGGTGAACACCCCCAGCTCTCCCAGCCTGGCTCCAGAGCAGAGGGGATCCAGCTCTGGGAGCACCTCAATGGCCTCCTCTGGACTCACTCCAGCAGCTCCACACCCTTCTGATGTTGGACCCCAGGGCTGGAGGCAGCTCTGCAGGTGGGGTCTCACCTGAGCAGGGCAGAGGGGCAGAATCCCCCCTCTCCTGCTGTGGGATCAGCCCTGCACATGGGGGGTTTTTGGGGGCCAGTGCACATGGCTGGGACATGTTGAATGCCTCATCCCCCAGCACCCCCAAGTGCCTCTACCCATGGCTGTTCTCAATCCATTCTCCATTTTTCCTGTGTTTGTGCTTGGGATTGCCACCAGCCATGTGTAGGACCTTGCACTTGGCCTTGTTGAACTTCATGAGGTTCCCCCCGTCCCACCTCTCCAGCCTGTCCAGGTCCCTCTGGATGGCATCCCTTCCCTCCAGCATGTTAACAAGCTGTTTCAGGGATCAGGGAAAATATATTTGTTCTGCTCCGCTCTGCTCACCCTGAATATTGTGTGCAGCTTTGAGCACCACAGTATGAGAAAGACAGAGCTCAAGAAGTGTTTGGACAATGCTCTCAGGCACAGGATGTGACTCTAGGGGATGGTGCTGTGCAGGGCCAGGAGTTGAACTTGATGATCCTTGTGGGTCCCTTCCAACTCAACATATTCTGTGATTCTGTGATATTTTTAGCTCATTCCGCTTGAGATAGAAAAATCCAGTTTCTAAAGATTTCTGAAGATTATGAGGCTGAACTCCAACTGTAGAAGGTATTTTTCAGTGGGACAACCTTGCTTATTGTTTAGAAGATGACATCATATAAAATCAAGTTGCATATGGCCTTTGTTGAGTATTTGCATATAGGTAAAATATCACCACTTTGTGAGAGGTTACCATGGAAATGAGGAGAAATGACAGCCTCAGTCATCAGCCCTACTGACTTAAATCAACCCAATGTGCCAACATTATCCCACAACTATTTCTGTGGCTTCGCATATGTGCCATATGCATCACTCAGCAAAATTAAGGGAAGGGTCACTATGCATTATCCTACTCAGCTGGGACAAGAGGAAGCAGAATGGAGCTTTGATCACACATCCTTGCAGAGCCAAGAAGCCTCACTGCATGGGGACATGGCTCCAACAAGGCTGAGGAGATCTTATTTCTTTTTTTTCCAAAAAAACCACATCAGGCTGACCTGAAGCCATGGCCACACCTGTGCTCTACATCCTGCCAAATTTCAACCTGAAAATTTGCATCAATAACCACAGAAAGCCACATGAACCTGCTGATGTCACTCATGACTGATGACGATGTGAGACTGCTTCCCTGACGCCACCCTGGAGGTGCTGTCACGGGGCCGCCTGGTCCAGGGGACCAGATCCCATCCCAAAGAAGGGCACAGGAAGGCAGACACAGCATCTCGATGCCCATCTCCCACCTTCAAGCATGAACCCAGACTACTGTGCCACCAGGCACTCTGGAAAGGAGGAGGAGGAGGAGGAGGAGAAGGAGAAGGAGGAGGAGAAGGAGAAGGAGAAGGAGAAGGAGAAGGAGAAGGAGAAGGAGAAGGAGAAGGAGAAGGAGAAGGAGAAGGAGAAGGAGAAGGAGAAGGAGAAGGAGAAGGAGAAGGAGAAGGAGAAGGAGAAGGAGAAGGAGAAGGAGAAGGAGAAGGAGAAGGAGAAGGAGAAGGAGAAGGAGAAGGAGAAGGAGAAGGAGAAGGAGAAGGAGAAGGAGAANGAGAAGGAGGAGGAGAAGGGGAGGGAGAAGGAGAAGGAGAAGGAGAAGGAGAAGGAGAAGGAGAAGGAGAAGGAGAAGGAGAAGGAGAAGGAGAAGGAGAAGGAGAGCTCTCTGCAGGAGAGAACTACCCTAACAGAAGATGACCATTTGAAGTTGATATGTCTGTTTAGTTTCTTCTTTGGTACCTGAACCACTATGTACGACGGGTTTAACCTGCACCAACCATAGCTCCGCCAGCTCTGTCCTAGACAGAGAGTCTCCCTTCAGAGCAGCACACGCCACCTACGCTGGGCCCAGGAATGATTTGTTAGCTAGTAAGATGCCACTTTCGTCTTTCATTTTCTGAAAAAATACAAATCAAAAAAACCCCAAACCAAATCAACCCAAAAAACCCAACCAAACAAAAAACTCACTGGAAATTTATAACTGAAAGCAATTTTGCAGTAGTCCAATGAAATACAAAGCAGATGTCTTCAAGAAGCAGGAACAGAGCAGAACGAACTAATGCCTCTGTGGCGCAGACAGTTTTAATCCATATTTCAAAGACTGAACTGAGACTGGAACTGTACTTCCAAACTTGGTTTGTGCTTCTTTCATAAAGCAGTTATCCAAAACATTGCACTTGGCATTAGTTTCCTTATAAACAATGCATAAAAACCTTACGCATTTTTTCTTATAATCTTTTCCCTTTGGCCTCTTGTTTGTGTTTGGAGATGCTTGTTCCCAGTTTTGACTCCCAGCCAATATGTCTTTGATATTTTTCTGAATGAATTAAGATCTACTCCATTTTAGTTTTGGTGCTCCAGTCTCCCTTCTGTAGCATTACTTGAGATTGGAAGGAGATGTGGGATTCACTCAAGCCTAGATAAAATTTAAGTGAAACTGGTTGAGGACTTGAAAAGCACTGAGAGTCAGTCTTAAAAGGATCCAGCCTAAATCAGTGCATCATTGCTATTGGAAAATGTGCAGTTTCAGTCTCAGAGTTTCCAGAACATGTAGAGAGCATTCTGACACCAAGGGAGATTACAAACATGTGTTTGGGCTTTGACAGAAAACAGCAAAGTATCAGAAAACAGTTATTGGGAAAATTAGTTTAATTCTCAAAATTATACTTCCCATTACAGCAAAGTGTTGCCTGTTTCGTAATATGTTGAGCTGGGAAAAACATCAAAAGGGAAAAATACTTCATAGATCATTAATGACTTCAATAACAGCAAAAGTAATGATGCACTGATCCTGCTAATTAGAAACATCACTAAGCGTAATAAAATGGACTATCATCAAAGGAATCGTATATTAGAAAAATATGCCTATTACAAAGTAGGACTGTTAATGATATATAAAAATTGCATAATAATGTAATGATTAACAAAGAGTCATCTGAAATCCTGTCTTAGACACTTAAGTAATTCCCTTATTTACATAATGGTTGTCCTCATTCCTTTCTGCAATATTTATTTCCTCAGGCATTTCGCAAGTTACTAATAGAACTTTGAGGTTTTCGACTGGATGTGCACCTCTGTTACTGAAAAATCCTGTATAAAAAAGAGGTGTGGTTTGACCTGTGAGTTCTGAAAGGTTCAGAACAAGCCATTTACAGCACTGGAGCTAAGAAAAAACCCAAAACAATTTCTAGGAAGAGCCTTTCCCTTCATTTTGTAGAATTTTTTTAAGTTGGGCTTTTTTTCCCAATCTTGTTTTTGTTTAACCAGAACTCAGAAGTGCTTTTCAAACATAGAGAATTCATCTTACCCAAGGAGTCCCTTTAAAAGCCCATTAAAGTTCTGATTTGACAGTGACAGCACTTAAAATCCTGAACGTTGAGAAAATATCCTGGTGCCCACTGCAAAAGACAGAAAAACTCTATTTCCCTCAGAATGGAGTGCTGAATTTTTAAGATGCACTTTATCCATGATGCCCTGAGAGAAGCATAATAATAATAAGTTGGGAGGGAACACTGATGGTCATCTGGTCCTTTAGCTCTACCCATTTGGTTTCAGCCTTGCAATAATTTTGATGTCACTTTAAAATCAAATTTGATTTTTAAGGAACTCAGGTCTCAGATTGTCACTGGCAGATATTTTTGTCATATATAGCTAATCTCTTTCGTCTAAGCTCTATGGGCTCACATGTTTCAGAAACATCTTTTAAAGGTCTATTAGGCCTAGATCTTTATTTTGGTAGATGCTACTTCCTCTCTTTTTTTTTTTTTTCCCTCAACCTGGAACAATTTTGCTCTGGAATCTGAACACCTTCAGGGTCATCTTATGAAAATAATTTTCAAGTCTGGGCCCTGGGTCCTGGCCTGATGATGGTCAGATTCATTCCATCACGCTCAAAACTGGGCAGATAATTTGAGGTGTGGGTTTACAACCAACAGACAGACAGAGTTGCCTCCAGAGGAGTCACACCACCAAGAAATGATTTTACGTATTTTGGTGTATGAAGGATGTTCTTCAGAGATTGTTTTCTCTATCCATGACCAAGGGTGGAAGAACAACTTAAAGCAGGTACAGAACTTTTCAGAAGCTGAAATAAAGTCTCAGATCCAACAATTAACACTTCACCAATTAGTGTGGAGATCAATCATCTTAATGCCTTTTCTCCTTCTAAGTCTTTTCGACCTAAGTCAGCACAGCACCTGGTCTTTCCCTTTTATTAGAAACAGGTCAGACAAGCACTTGTTAAGGGAGGTCCAGAAGTGCTTGGTCCACTCTTGGAGCCTGAATGAGGACACAAGTGACCTCTTCAGGACCTTCCCAACCTGTATCTCTGTAAGACTCTATGGATCAGTTGCTGGATCAGACTCTTCTACAATCAGTATCTAAAAGTGCCTCTTTCTCTCCAATGGAAAAACCACTGAGCTCAGACACAAATTTTAACATCACACACATCTATATTTAATCTGGCAAATCCCACCAATATTATTTAAATATAAACCACATCTTGAGCAATTTAGTCTTGAATATTTGCAGTCTTGATAGTGCACCTGGGTATCTCCTACGTTCTGGCAAAAAAAGATCTCCAAAGGCATTGCTGTGCCTGTGCTGTTTATTAGAAGCAAACTGTCTGTGATATCTGCTATTGAGTGATAATGTGAGAGGTTAAAGAGAAACCTCACAGTTTATAATTCCATACACTTTCTGATTCTCTAGAGACCAGATGTTTAACCAAGATGATTAGCACTGAGTATGTGGAAGGTATGAGGACAGGATAATAACGTAGAACTGAACATTGCACATTCCCTGGAGTCTTATGTCGCTACATGTCACTGTGGGCTTCTTCAAACTGGCACCAGGAGACAAATTCCTTGTATGTTCTCCACCAAAATGAAAAGCTATAGCAGTGAGGTGTTAGACATGTATATATAGTAAAGATGTGAGGATCAGTGTGCCAGCTTTTTGTGGATTTACTACCTAGCACTCATCTTTGCAAATATGAACTAATCAAATACCTCGGTCTATGAACTAATCAAATACCTCGGGCCTGCGTGTGAGATTGGCTGACTGCACACCAGGTGATGAATCCCGTTTTTAGGAACAACAGCATTGCGCTGAATGGACCTGTCCAACAGGAGCAGGGTTGGGATAGATCAGTCTCATCAGAAAATGGGTGGCCACTTGCAGCTTCAGGTGGATGGCACGTCTTGGCTTACAAATCTCAGCCATTTCTAGGAACAGCACCTTATACTCCAACATCATTCAAAAGAAGTATAACCCCTGCTTCACCTCGTGGCTAAGCCTGGTGACACACTAGCTTTACACCACAGGTTGGCAACTTGACATGTATTTTTTTCTAACACGCTCAAAGCCAAATGCCAGTGGTAAAATTCTGGCATCAGTAAGGGCAAGGGTTTTGATTTGAATGTGGCAAAAGTTTCCCCTCAGTCTCTGACCTCTGGACACTTCTCCCTCTGGACATGTTTGATCCAGTTTTAAAGGTTGTGCAAGGACCTTCACCTAGGACTGGCTGGCTCAAGCCCTCAGACAGTGTCCTGTTGCAGTTCTGTGCCACAGCAGCAGCAATATCTTTGGCCAACAGCAAAATGATGTGACAAGATGAGTTTTTCACAGAGACTGGATTTACAGACCATAGATTATTTTCCTTTAGAGATATGAAAGATATAAACAGGATCAGAGCTTCCTTCCTGCAAACATTTACATATGTGTTATGCTGCATTTATCAGGGTGGGCTAATTGACATCAGACACTTGTGTACATGAAGTTAAATATGTGTATAAATACTATCAGCATGAGGGGGTTGAAAAGTAAAGGGCAGCCCTTAGGCAAACAGTTATAGCTCATCAAGGGGGTGGTTAAGAGTTGTCAGCTCAGCTCTGGTCCTTGGCTTGAGCACGTTCTGAATGTGCAGAGCACGACTTTGCTCTGACACCACGGATGGGGGAGATTCCAGCACGAACATTCCCTGCACAGCTGAGGTGGGCTGAGAGAGGAACGTGCATGGTGAGAACACCTCAACAACAAACAGCAATTTGGTGAAGGTCAGCAGAGATGTGCTGCCAGACCTGGGACATCCTTCTTCAAACCCACTTTTCAAAGGTCATTGCTGCAAGTGGTAGAAAGGCTTGTGCAGGGGATGGGGAGTGTGTTTCCATATTCCTAGTTTAGCACAGATCTTGCTGTAGGTTTGAGGAAATGTCCTGTAAGCCCCTAGAAAAATAAATCACGATTTCATCTCAACTCTGTCGCTTTCCAGAAGGAGTAACACTCAGAAGATTTGCACAGCTGAAGTGACTACTGACATTGTTCAGAGGCATTTACCCGAACACAGTGGCTCTTGACTAGCAGGAAAATCTAAAGGAGACATCTTAAGGACTTTTTCTTTATAAATCACTTTTTTTGTTGCACCTCTGTGGTCTCAAATTTTAGAAATGGCATGCAAGCTAACAAACTTGAGTGTAAAACATGTTGCAGGAATTTGTCAGCTTGTCTGAGTCCCCCTCATCTGTGTGGGTAAAACCAGGTAGGTTCGGAAATGAGCTAAGACAAGAGAATTTTGTATGGCAAGCTATCACGCAGGGGAGGGAGGGCTGTGTTACTCAGTGGTTTGTTGATACAAAAGGTGTATGTGCTGAAATAGAGGCTTTCTGTGATTGCCTATAAAAGGCCTGGAAGGATATAAACCCAATAAACAAATCTGACAGTGCTCCAGGTCTGGCAGTGTGCTGAATAAACCTGAGTCATGTGAGCTGCAATAGTTCCTTCATCAGAAACACAGGAGTGCGCTGGGAGAGAGGAAACAAGGAACAAAGTTCTTGGCAGCATCGGGGAGCACACACCAGATCATGTCAGGAGGACTATCATAGCATATCTGTTAAAAAAAAAAAGCTTTGCAAAGGACAGGAGATTTTAAAAAAATATTGCTCAAAACCACTCCTCACAGATCTTGCAAAGACCTATTATAATAAATATATTAATTTATTAATAGATCAAACCAGTTATAATAGATCTTGGAAAGGTCTATTGTAATATATATACATTACTATATTAATTAATATATTAGATCAACTAATATGTACTAATAATGTGATGGTCTGCACTTGGGTGTGGTCTTTTGGTTTAAGTTTCCACTAAGACTTGCCAGGATCAGTTCTCTGATCTGATCTCCTTACTCAAAGATGCAATATCATGAATGGCTGAGCACTTCCAAAACCCCAGAAAATAGAGCTCAACACTCCAACTGCAGTTGGCTACAGCAAGGGGGCGATCCCACAGGGTTCAGACCCAAACAACTTCTTAAAGAATTGCAAATAGAAATGGAACTCTGTACTTTGATCTTAGAAAAAAACCCTTGCTTTGAGACATGAGAAGTTCTGGAGAGGAGGATAAAAGTGCCTATCAAGTATAAGTTCATCGAAGTGTGTAACCTCCAGGAAGAGGCTGGCACTTTGCCAATGAATTGAAAGAACAGGATTTCCCCTTCCTTGAGCAGTTTCACAATGATAAAGATCGAAAGATCTTGGTTCTAATCCCGATTTCTGCTCCTTTTCCTGAACAATTCATTTCATCTGATGTTCTCAGCGTCTCTATTCCTTACTAAAACAGATTCTCAGGGAAAATTTTTTTGTATGTTTGAATAGAGCCTGGAACCAAATAATGATCTGTTACAGTGTGAATAGTGAACCAGTTCTTTCCTAGTGTGTAACCTCTGCCCATTTTGTGGGTTGGATTGTTCAGCAAAAAGTGGCAGATTAAACTCTATTCCTTGAAGAGCAAATGCTGCCAATGATGCTTGGTTCCTATCTCTTTTTAATGCTGGTCAGCAAAATAAGAAGCTCGAATCTAAAATAAGAAGCCAAACTTACTTCAAATTCAGGCTTCTTAGCTCTTGTGCTCTGGTTTGGATGAATTACAAAGCCTCCAGAACAGAAAGCTGAGGTCCCATTAACCCAAATATTCCAGCTGCTATTGTTTACAAGCTGGGATGAGTGAACAGGGATTATCTCCCTTTGTCTGTGACTTTGGATCAGTTTGTTCTGGTCAGACCTATAAAGGTTCTAGAAACCCAGGTCCCTATTGCTTCAGAGGACTTACAGACCTGGCTCCTTTGTGTGTACAAGGTACTTAGTCCCACCTCTCTTTACATGGGAAGTAACAGCTCTCTGCTTAGTTCAGTACTCTGTTGTGCTGTCCTAGGGAGTGATGATATCACAGAATTACAGAATCATGGAATGGTTTGGGTTGGAAGGGACCTTAAAGCTCATGTCATTCCATCCCCTGCCATGGTGCATTGGGTTTTCTTGACCAGCTTTTGGTAACTGGGGAGGCTACAGGGGTGGCTTCTGTGAGAAGCTGCCAGAAGCCTCCCCCCTTCCAACAGAGCCAATGCCAGCCCATCCAAGGCAGATCCATCCCCGGCAAAAGCCGAGCCAACCAGAGATTGTAGTAATGCCTCTGTGGTAACATAGTTAAGAAGGAAAAAAGTTATTGTGCAGAATTAATTGCAGCCAGAGAAGGGAGGAGTGAGAATGTGTGAGAGGAACAGCCCTTCAGACACCAAGGTCAGTGCAGCAGGAGGGGCAGGAGCTGCTCCAGGTGCTGGAGAGGAGATTCCCTGGCAGCCCGTGGTGCAGCCCACGGTGGTGAGGCAGCTGCGCCCCTGCAGCCCATGGAGGGCACGTGGGAGCAGAGGTGCACCTGCAGCCCCTGGAGGAGCCCACGCTGGGGCAGGGGGATGCCTGAGAGAGGCTGTGAAACTGTGGGAAGCCCGTGCTGGGGCAGGATCCTGGCAGGGCCTGTGGATCTGTGGAGAGAGGAGCCCCCAGTGGAGCAGGTTTGTTGGCAGGACTGATTCTGTGGCAGAGTGATCCACACTGGAGCAGTTCTTGAAGAACTGTTGCCTGTGGGATGGGGTCACACTGGAGAAGTTCATGGAGAACTATCTCCCATGAAAGAGACCTCACACCGGAGCAGGGAAGGACTCCAACTCCTCTCCCTGAGCAGCAGTAGAAATGACCTGTGATGAACTGACCATAACCCCCATTCCCTGTCTCCCTGTGCCACTGGGGTAGGAGTGAGAGCCTGGAAAGGCTGGAGGAGTGGAGGGATGGTATTTTTAAGATTTGTTTTTCTTCTCATTATCCTGCTCTGGTTTTGTTGGTAATAAATTCAATTAATATCCCCACGTTCAATCTCTTTTGCTTGTGATGGTATTTGGTGAGTGACCTCTCCCTTATATCAACTCATGAACCTTTTGCTATATTTTCTTTCCCCTCTCCCGTTGCAGAGGGGAGTGATAGAACAGCTTTGGTGGGCACCTGGCATCCAGCCACGGTCAACCCACCACACATGGGCAGGGACACCTCCCACTAGCACAGGTTGCTCCAAGCCCCGTCCAGCCCGGCCTTGAGAACTTCCAGGGATGGGGTGTTTTGCTCAATGTGATAGTAAAGATTGGCTGCATATTCACAAAACTTCAACCTTTCCTCTTCTTTTTGGGTTTCCTGATATAGTATTTTATATATATATATATACACACACGCTATATATATATATCTTCTTGTTGCAGAAGAAACTAACAGCAAGGGTGATCTTGCATGCTTCATTAAGCCCTGCAAAGCAACGACATTTTAAAATCAGAATATAATCTGTTGTCCTGGATAAATATTTTCCCCTTAAAAATAATTTTGATTAGTCACAGCTTGGATATATCAGAGTGGGATAGTTATCTTTGGCTGATTGCAAGTGTTATTATGAGCTATCTTAATATTTGAAAAGTGACTAAGAAGCCCTGACGCTCATCTTTGAACCTTTGACCGAGTTCAGAGGGAAATGCTGTCTCCTCAGCAAGCACTGCTGGGCTGGACATGGCTCATTTTCCGTGAAAGAAAAGCTGTGGATGAATGCAGGAGCTGCACAGGTCTTCTGAAGCAGCAGTGGCACTGAAAGCACCACATCAAATGTCATCAGACATGGAATAAGGCAATGCCTCTCCTGTACACAGCAGTTTCCTACAGCTCAGCATCATAAACCCACTCCTTAAGGGTTCAGTGGCAAAAGGTCATCCACAGGTCCTGGACTGGGAATATCCCAATCCTCTGGCACCACAACACTTTCTAATAGAAGAGGTATCAAATACAGAGCATTCTCAGTGGCCAGGATGGAACAAGCTCCCCACAAAGAACCCCCACAAACATTCCAACTCTAACACATTTCTGACCTCCCTCCCCTAAAATAAGTACAGAACACTGAAAACTCCCAATAATGCTTCCAAAACAAAACAGCCCACTCTGTCTCCTTCCCCAGAGAGAATGAGAGAACAAACACATGATACATTAGTCATAGGCTGTAAGATCAGAGGAGACCATGGTGAGCATCTTGTCTGACTTCTTGTGTAAGAGGTCATTAGGCTTTTGGCAGTTAATTCAGGCTCAAAATGGAGAAAAGTGTCCTGTGGTGATTTGGAGAATTGCTGGCAATGGAAATTCAACCACATTCTCTGTTCCAAGCTGCTCCAATGACTTGTTACTTGCCTAGATCCAACATCCACCCTCTAGGTCTCATTCTACTTTTGTCTCTTAAGACTGACTACTCATCTTCCAAAGTAAGTACTGTAGGAATCTGATCAAGACACGTTTTTTTTTCTCCTAGCTATGACAGCTACACAGTCTCAGCACATCCTGACTTTTGCTACAAGGCAAATTTTTCAGCACCCTAATTATCTGTCATTCATTTGCCTGAATGTTTCCAAACTTGGTTTTTTGGTTTGGTTCCCCTACCAATGCATTCTCAGATGCCATGAGATAATTATGTTCATCTGAACAGCAACCTCACAAGTCTCTTCCAGTCTTGGTGCTTTCCATAATCTTCTTCACCATGTAAGTGTGTGTTTCTGTTGATTCTGTATGATTTTATGTTTTCTTATTAATTTTCCCCTTTATCCTTTGCCTTTTTCACAGTGTTTTTGCCATCTGTGAATAACTGATGATGGTTTTTAGTGACATCAAGGCTCTGGTAGGATTATCAAACTGCAAATGGTCAAGAACATATCTCCCCAAGGCTTGGTACTCACTAAGGAAATTAGTAGGGAATGAGAACTGAAATAGCAGAATATGGAAAGGCTTGCTTTGATTAAGCTTACTCATTAATGGATATTGTTTCTGGAAACTGATGCTATTCTTCATATGCAGGTGGATGTTCTGTGCTTAACTCTGTGTTACAAGGAACGTCAGTGTTGTCTGCTGTCATTACCTTTTCACAGCAAGTTGCATTGAGGGTCTCTCATTTCAGTCCTGGATAGATCACCACTTGAAACACGACACGTTTCATTCTCTGGGAGAAGGCACAAAGGTTTGTTCGTGGTACCCTCATTGCACAAGGATTGTCCTTAGTTCTGTAGTTTCCCTTTCCCAGAGGGAAGGTGCTCGGTTTGGCTCCTCAGCTGGCTGTGCAGAGGTGTTGGGGACAACACGGTGCTGCTCCTTCATTCCCCGCCCATGCTGGATCTCTCCTCAGCCAGACAGGAGTTTCTGAGCTGATCTGATGTTAGGGATGAGCCTGAGGTTGTCTAAACCAGATTAGTCATCTGGGAGAGGATATCCTCCAAGGATGTGTGTTCCCAGGGGCACAGGCACAGCAATGCTACTGCAGGCTCACGAGCAAACTCCTCAGGCCACAGACCCCTCAGCCCCGATGGTGACCTTGGTCCACACTGCCCCAGGGGAGCACAGAAATCTGGCGCCCCAGCACCCCACCAGCAGTGGGAAGAGCAGCCTGTTGGTGGATAACTCTCTCCTCCAGGCTCTTGGCCATCTGGCAGCAGAAGCCAGGTCTTCTCCAGGTCACTGAAGCGCTCAGGTGACTACTGAGGTCCCAGATTCACCTCACTCCCTGCAGTAGTTTGGCCTTGCCTGGGTGCCAGGTGTCCACTAAGCTGCTCTATCACTCCCCTTCCCAGTGGGGCAAGGGAGAGAATAAGATGGAAAACAACTCGTAGGTTGAGATAAAAGCAGTTTACTAAAGCAAAATAGAACAAAGTCAGAGTTTGCACCCACACAAGCAAAAAGAGAAGTTAATCTCTACTTCCCATCAGCGAGCGATGTTCGGACACTTCCCGGGAAGCAGGGCCTCAGCACATAGAGTGGTTTCTCCAGAAGGCAAACATTGCAGAGTAACAAATACACCCCTCTTCCTCCTCTCTTCCTGAGCTTTTATAGGTGAGTTGATGTCACATGGTATGGAATATCCCTTTGGTTGATTTGGGTCAGCTGGCCTGGTTGTGTCCCCTCCCAGGGTCTTGCCCACTCCCAGCCCCTTGATGGGGCAGGAATGTCAGAGGGACAGCGCTGCTCAGCAGGAGCCCAAACACTGGCGTGTTATCAACACCCTTCCAGCTGCCAGTGCAAAGCACAGCACCGTGAGGGCTGCTGAGGGAAAGGTGAACTCTGTCTCGGTCAGACCCAATACACTCCCTTTTCAACTATCAACCCCTCCAGCAGCTGAGGGCTCCCCCCAAAGCAAAACAGAGACCCTTCCTTCTGCTATGGGACCTGGCTCAGCTATTCCAAACACACGGGTTTATCATCCTGTAGCCTTCTTCAAGGTGTTTATCAAGTTCAGCTGGCACAAAGCAAGCCATTAACACATACATTTATTAGAAGCAAGAAGTTAAAAAGAGTATGTCAAATACAGGAGTCTCATGTTCCCCACAAGCTCTTTTCCAGCAAATGCTGTCCACAGATCTTTCTCCAAGTTATTACAAACAACACTATTTCCTTTGATCCCAGGCCACTTGAGATTTCCATATGAGCTGGTTTACCACAAAGCCCTCTTGCACACACATAGCTTTGACCTCAAAACCAACCCACTGCTTTGGTGATCGAAGAGGCAACTAACACAGCCCCTTCATGTGAGAAAGTCCCAAAACAAAGACTTCTGTACTCTGAGTGTAGGGTCTGATCCAACAAGGAAGCAGAATAGAACCCAAATTACCAACCTCTCTTAAATAACTTTTTTAATAAACCAAAACAAGGGGGAAAAAAAAAAGCTTAATTTACTTAATTTGATAACAATATTATAGGTTTCACAAAAGGACATACTTTGTTGAAAATTCAAAATCAGCTCTTGCCGTTCTTCAGTGGCTATAAATTAGTTAACTGAGGATCTGGTACACATGTGTATGCATATAAATAATGCAGGCAGATAGCAGAGTTCTGATAAAAACTTAAAGGCTGTTTCTAGTTGAAAAAAAAAAATTATACTGCAGGGAGGTTAAATCATGGCCCTGAGGGTGTAGTGTGTGAATTACTGCTGTGAGCCAAAGTGGAGGCAGTGTTTTTGCATTTGGAAACCAGACTTTGTAGATTTTGATGCAGAATATTTAATTCTTCTTGGCTTTAATTCCTGATTTTTCTCATTACAAGGAAACCAGACTTTGTAGAACTTGATGCAGGATATTAATTCTTCTAGTCTTTAATTCCTTCTTTCTCTCTTTACAAGGAAAGAAGAAACATGCATGTCAAACTTTACTTTCATTTATATCCCTTCAACCCCAGAGGGTCTGCAGGACCCTCCAGAAGCTGCTCCATAGCATTGCCAGGAATGGGAGTGCTGAGCATAACTGATTCATCTGCCTCTTGAGTTCCTTGAAATCCCAGGAATGGTGCCTCATGCCAAGAGGGAGCCCTTTGTGCTGTGCTCTTCCTTGGAACTGCTTTTCTTTGCTATCACAGCTTGTTCTTCTCTCATGCTTATAGGACAGTGGGTTCTGTGACACTTATTCCTGAAAAACACCCACTAGTAGACCATGGATTTCCTTGGCAATGCCAGGAACTGAGGTTTCTTCAGGATTTCGCCTTTGAATCATCGCCCTACTTTTTTTTCTGAATATTGTATTAGTTGTGTTAAGCAATGTTTGAAAGTAACTGGGCTACACCTCTACTTTGCTTGGCAGACCACATCTCTGCCTACCCATCCAAGAGGTCTGGACTAATGGGATTCTGGAAAAGACAGACACCTGCTTAGGGTCTGGTGATTTTTGCCATCCAGATATGACCTTGTTCTCAGTCACAGCAGTAAAATTGGGTTTGAGTCACAGATTATAAAATCAGAGTGGACCAATTGGATTATTCAACCTGATCACCTGTGTAACGCAAGGAACAGACTCCTTTGGGAAAGCTTCTATTTGCACAAAAGAGTATTTGTAAGAAAAGCATTCCATTTTGACTTGAACATGGCCCTGACTAAATGTTACAATAGATATATTTTTTTCCTGCTTTTTTCCTGCATGCTGTTTGTAATGTGTTCTTTAATTAGTGCTACACTGACCAAAAAAAAGGTTTAATAAGGAATGTTTAAATCTAAAATTATAATTTACAGTTTGTTACTTCTGGGGAAAAAGCATGCTGCTAGCTCATGATCTAGGCCAAAGTGTTTATCCTTTTTGAACCACTAGAGAATGCAAGAATTTCAGAAGCAAGGACACACTGGTCTATACTATCCTTGAGTTTGTAGTGACCTTCCTCCAGGGCCGGTAGTGAGGATCAGAATGGGTTTACCATTCTTTCCTGTTTTATGAACATGATTCCCAACATAAGATGCTTGGCTTGCATCTTAGCAGCTATTCCTGGAAATATTTCATATCCCATACATTTGTCTGTCCTAGCAGTCACTCTTAGTTCAGCTGGTATATTTTGAAGTCAGCAGGATGGAGGAATTGGGAGGGGTTTGTGCTGTTTTTATTGGCTTCAAATGTTTCCTTAGTATTTTATATCATGTATGTCATCTGGAGGCAAACTCACTATAACTCTAACTACCATGAAAGAGTAAAATTAATTAATAAATCTGCTGCAGTGAAGCAGTGGGAGACTCTCCCCTTGAAAGGATCAAGCACCCAGAGATGGTAATGGAAAAAATCTCAGCTCAGAGGAGCTTGAGGGGGTCTGATGCCCTTGGTCAAAGCAGAGAGTGTCTCCATTTTCACAACCAGACTAAACCACTGAACGGTCCAAGGCAGGGCTGCTGTGATACTGCCTCTTCATCATTACCTGCATACCCTGCTCTAAAACCTTCCACTGAAACTATTTGTCAAATTCTGTCAAAATCTGGGATACATTTGGAAATTAGAAAAATAATTTTGTCTGCTGCTTAAAATTATTGATAATACAAGTTTTCCCATTTCAGTTCTTGCAGTACATAATTACAGAATCATAGATTCACAGACTGGCTTGGGTCAGAAAGGACCTTAAAGGTTGTCCAGTTCCATCCCTCTGCCATGGACAGGCACACCTTCTACTATCCCAGGTTGCTCCAAGCCCTGCCCGACCTGGCCTTGGACATTTCCAGGGATGGGGCAGCCACAGCTTCGCTGGGAAACCTGTGCCAGGGCCTCACCCCCCTCATAATATTTAGCACTCCATCCATGACTTCCCAGCAGGATCTGAGCTCAGGGCTCTGAGTCTGGTTTCCAGTTTTAGGTCTAAGGGACAGCTCTTACAGACCACCAAGAGCCACATTCAGCCTTGAACATTTCAGCAAATGATATAGCATACCCTATTCTATTTGCTAACTTGTCTCTTCTCACTGCATAATTTGCTTATTTATCTCTCTCATCAGACTGTTATACCATTTGTAATCTTTTTGAGGGACAGACTGTCAATGCTCCCATCTTTCCACAGCACCTCGTGTAGCAGGATCCCATTTCAGTGAGTCTCTGTACAAGGCTGTGGCCAATGCCACTGAAGCTCTGCCAGCAGGTCACACACACACATCAAAGGGGACGGGACCTTCTGTCCTGTCTGCCACTTAAGGACTGCAAAAAAACCAGGAACAACACGTGCCACTGAGAAATTCAGAGCAAGGAGGCTGCATGTGAAGAGTTTAGCCTGCAAATATTGTTTAAAAGACAAATCATAGCTTGGAGACTTTTTATCTCTTCTTAGAACTGCAGAGCCAAGGGTATTTCCCTTTCACGTTCCATGCTTTCTGGGGATTACTGGGATTTTCTGCCAGACTCAAGACTATCTCATCCTGATTTTCCAAAGAGCTGATATTTTATGTGAATTGTGGTTACCCAACAGTGATACTCTAAAAGCTCCTTTGGAAGAAAAAAGAAAGGAGTCATCTCTTCACCAGACGAGTCCCTGCACTTATCTGTCAGAGCTCATTAGCTTGGAAGCCCTTCACCTGCTCAGTCATTGCTAGGGAAGCTCCCAGCAGGCATTTTTAAGGCAAAATTCCGAGCAGAGGACTATTTCTGTGGGAGGAAAAGAAAGCACTCTTGTATTCATTGCTACTATCACATCCTCCTCTTGTTTCAGTTTTGATTTGTTTTTAAAACAAATCAACAAGTCCCTAGGAATTTTCTTTTAACATGGTGGAAAATGGTTACACTGTTAGGTTTTGAGTAATTAGAAGACAAAACTTTCAAAGTTCAAATGCTAAATTCCACCAAAGGACTAAGCATCTCTTTGTTACTTTTGGCATTAATGTAATGCCAAACCCGTTCGATTAGCTGCTCCCTAACCCTAAAGATCCCTAAAACCCCAATTATCTATGTTCCCAGTAGCAGCACTCCATAGCACCCTACGATAGTGCCTTGGTGGTGTGAAAAGAACTGTGTAAGTTTGGGCATCAGCCTTTTAACACCCAGTTTACACCTAAAATCTAATGGGGCACATAAACCAGATGTTCTGCTGTCTCCTCTTCAGCATCTGCTCTGCTAAAGACATCCAGAAGTTGCCCTGCCCCATGAAAGAGCAGTGGGGAAATGTATTGGGATGCCCTTTATCATGCTGCAAGGGCTGATTTTGGAGGAGTTTTATCTTCTATTCACCTGAGAGAGAGGAGGAAATTGAATCCAGCATGTCATAACTTCCATGAATGCTTTCAGGTCACCTTGAGTTAAATGGCAGAAGCTTTGCTCTTTCAACATACTGTGTCAGAAAGGATTTAGGTAGCACAAGAAGAAAGCTGACGGATCCTGAGAAGCACCTTCTACCAAGTCAGCACTGGTAGGACTGGTCCTCTTCAGAGCCTGAAGACAAAGCCCAGTCCTTCCATTACATTTTCTGGTTTTTATCTTAGGTAACTCTGCTCAGCAGGATAAACCTTGTCCTTGGTGCACTTCTTATGGCAAATCCAAATCCAGCAGGAGCTGCCCAGGCACCTAAATCACCACAGCACTGAGCAATCCTCCCTGTAAACCTGACAAAGACTACTTACTGAAGCAATTAAAATAGCACCCAGAAAATAATTAGAATCATAGAATATACTGAGTTCATGGAGTCAGGTTCATGGAGTCCAACTCCTGGTCTTACACAGAACACCCCAAAAATCGCACCCTGTGCCTGAGAGTATTGTCCAAAGGCTTCTTGAGCTCAGTCTTGGGATTGTGACCACTGGCCTGGGGAGCCAGTTCAGTGCCC
>WBMZ01002476.1:0-392467 GCA_013400975.1 Atrichornis clamosus | reverse complement strand
AGCATATATGTTAATTATACTATAATATATTAATATATTATAATAGTATAGTATTATAATAATTTATTTTATTATTTATATTATTTATAATATTTCAGAGCTATTAATTTTACAGAAGGGATATTCAGTGTGGAAACTGGTAGTAAGTCAAAACCTAAGACAGGTTTAATCTACAAAAGAAAATATTACCAATTTTATACCTAGGAACTCTTATCTAGGATAAGGTTCTGACTTTTTAATTGGGGCTATTTGACTATATCAGTCTATACTCACAAATATCTTCTTGGAAATATCTTTCCTGTATGAACTAGGCAATGAGAAGACAAGTGGTGATCAATTTGCTACAAATGTTATTTCTAGGGACAGCTAAATATTACACCTTCAAAATACATTAAATATTTCAAAGAATATTATCATTGCATAAATCATCTCTATGTCCTGTTTGTTGCACTATGAAAATACTGCAATAATTCCTTAGTATGAGATTGTTGAATGCATGGCACTATTTTCCTCTATTTGCATCTCCCTGAAGCAAAATAAATCATAATGAATGATAAACACATGAGAAAGGAGTGCTACATTTACAGTTATTTGGAAAAGAAAATAATTAAAACTCTATTAATCTGCACCGCAATAACTCTCCTGAAGCAAATCCAGCAGCCAACAGAACTACAACATTCCACACAGGCTCTGGAGATCATGCCCGCTTTCCTTCTGTCCTCAGAGCCCAGGTTTACCAGTTTTGAAATGTTTTATACAAAAGATAAATAGCAAGTAATATGACTTAAAACTGGGAAAGCGTAGGAATGACTGGGGAGATGTGAGTTAAAGGGAAGAGGGAAAGAAGGTTTGAGAGCTGAGCACAGTTCAAATCTAAAGCTGCATGCAAAACATCACAGTCCCAGACTGGCCTAGGAACACGACGTCTTATTAAAACACAGGATAAAAAAACACTGATATTTATGAATGACTTCAAAATCTACTATTTTAAAATGTGGTGATGTAGCATCCAAATAATTCACTTTGTTTGCTTATTTTTAGCCCCAAATCCTTTCAGTCACTCTGACCTCACCTCCTGTCTTTAGCTGGAACGCTGCCCTCCCCCATAATCTAAACAGAGATGCACTTAATCTTCCTTTGGGGCTCACAAAAACATTCAGGGGCCAGTTTCCTTGAAAAGACTATAATGATTTTTTTTGAAATATTTGATTTAACTCGTCATCAAAACATTTGGATTTGCAATTCATACTGAATTTTATTTTCCATTTTAATGCTCATAGTCTCAGAAGCAGAGTAATATTGTGAGGGCGAGTTGTATGGATTCAGAATACTTATTTTTTCTTTTAAAACAATCTATGATGCTTATTGTTATTTTTGCTCCTCTGCCAGCTTCTCCAGCTTCCAATTAAAGGCTGAAACAATTTATTGAATTGTAACTTCACTAATTGAATAGATATATAGACAGTTGAAAGCACCAGGATTCTCTACAGGGTTTGTTTATCAATGTCTAAATCTTGGTTAACAGCTTGCTACCCTTCTAAATATACAACTATTTATTTAAGTATTTATGTACAATGTTTGTTTACCATGGCAACTGCTATATCAACTTGACATACACAGGAATAATTTTATTCAGATACATTTACCTCTTTGTTAGAATTCATCCATATTTTATGGTACTTAAAGAGAAATAACAACAAATTCTCAATATATGTTTCAATTTATGTGTAAGAGGCACTTGGCTGTTTTCCTGCATTACGTATATGACTAAAGGTGTTTGCCAAACACAGAACTGGTCAAACAGCCATTAAATCAGCTGGTGGGAGAATCATGGTAATCTTTGGTTGTTACTTGACCTGTGGGTCTTCTATTAACAGTTATTCATTTTACTTTCTGAATTTACACCCTGATGTACTTTTTAAAACAGGTGTCCCTGTCCGTGGCAGGGACTTGGAATTGGATGATCCTTGAGGTGCCTTCCAACCCAAACCATTCTGTCATTCTATGGTTCTATACTCTGTACTCTATACTTCTGTGATTCTATACTCCCTCATGAGAGTCCCGTCCCAGGAGAGATTAGAGGGAGCAAGAAACAGACTGGTCACGAAGTATTGTACACACTGTTGAGTCTTCAACAGGGAATAATTCACTTATGTGATTCAACTCTTCCTCCCTCATCACAGCCAGAAACCGCCCTGAGTTAAACAGAGGACAAAATTAACAGATTCTGGGAATTCTTCAATATATTCTGCACCAGCAGCCCTACTGAAGTCCCTCCTGCAGTAAATGAGTAATAATAATGATAATAGTCATAATTAATATTAGCTTCCCTTAAAAATTATTCCTGTTCTGTTCCAGACCCCTGGGAGAACCTAGCCCACCTCTGAACACTACTTGTCAAGTGCAATATCACTGACTGCAGAGTGGCAGAGAGGGGGATGCTCAAAACAAATCTCCTGGTCTTTGCACTCGGATCCAATGCCATGAAAGAAAGAGGTTACACAACTGATTTGTGTTAAACTGCTGTACAGTCAGGGAATGGGGCCTGGCTGGACCACGCCCTTGGTTACTGAGGAGACAGGAGACACATCCTTCCTCCTTGGCATCCATGGAAATGGGCAGACTTGTTCATTCACGTGCCGTGTTTGGATATATAGACCATGCATAGTTCACAGAAATATAAATCCACTGCTCAGGAGCACAAAGGGCAATTGGTGACCTCCTTCTGCTTGCCCTGGATGTCATTGACATCTGATTTAACAGTGAAATCAGAATATACAGCCCTACAACCACCAAAATGAAGGCAGACCCCAAAGGGAGTTTACAGGGTTAAAGAGAATAATAAGTACAGCACCACTGGAAAGAAAACTGGATATAATAGGATCTGTAATTACAGAAAGCAGGAAATAATTCAAGACTGCAACATCATGAGAGTACAGTACCAGGAGAGATTAGAGGGAGCAAGAAACAGACTGGTCACGAAGTATTGTACACACTGTTGAGTCTTCAACAGGGAATAATTCACTTATGTGATTCAACTCTTCCTCCCTCATCACAGCCAGAAACCGCCCTGAGTTAAACAGAGGACAAAATTAACAGATTCTGGGAATTCTTCAATATATTCTGCACCAGCAGCCCTACTGAAGTCCCTCCTGCAGTAAATGAGTAATAATAATGATAATAGTCATAATTAATATTAAACTCTTAGTGAAGGTTTATTATCTTCAAGTTCCATTAAGTAATTAAGGGATTCATTATGATTGCTGGTGTAAAAGCAAGCAAGTTACATAGAGACACACCCTGCAGGTCCATCATTTAATAATCTATTTTAACAGCAAAAAAATGTAACATTTATTTCTTAATATAGCAATGATCTAGTCGAACAGTTATGCAAGACAAAACTGAAGAACACTTATTTTTGAGTTCTTATCTTTTCAGAACTTGCTGTTGGGTTGTACAATCTCAGTTGAGAAGGACTGCACAAGAATGTGCATGTGCTTGTTTGAGATAAAAGTCTACCCTGCAAATCCACAATGGTGAAACCACAAATTTTGTAAAACAAAGCAGAGATGGACACGGGTCTATCTATTATTCACAGTTCCAGTCAACCTAATCAATTTTCTGAATTCAGTGGACCAAATCCTTCAATTACACAGCTATAAAACCAAAGCAATCACAGACTGAGGTCACGAGAAAAAAGGAAAGTCAGAAAACCAACAGCACAGTGTCCACATGTCCTAACTGCAGCTCAAACCAGTCCCCACTGCCCAACATTTCATGGCAATATTCTCTTTTGTGTTATTAAATTCACTTTCATTTTGAAAGGGATCCAGATGGGTCACCTTTACCCAGTAAAACAGCTGGATATATTATTGATATTTTTTGCATTCAGGCAGTTAGCCAGTGGAAAATAAAACCAACTAGAATTTTTATCTTTTCTGGGAAGACTGAAATAGATGTAAAATTCGGAGTTCATGGAGACTTTCTTTTTGCATAGTGCTAAACTGATTATTCTAATGAGCCATACTATGGTCTTCCTGAATATTTCTCCTTTTTTGATTGTCAAGAATGAATTCTTTAGATCAGATTTGAGAACTTCTGTCTTGTTACATCCAGGTTTCAAATGCAACTTTTGCTTTCATTTTATATCTTGATTTATGATGACAGTTAAAAAAAAAAGAGCTGTGCTTTCTCTTATTTTACATTTAATGTTTTTGCAAGGTCACAACTTTCTCTTCTTCATGCTAGTGAAATGCAAAACTTCCTTAACTGAGTAAAACTAGTACTGCTGAAAAAAAAGGAAGAAGCAAACACACTTTCTACAGCAAAAAAAATTGATATTTTCTGAAAGTTACACCTTATTTCCTCCTTTCATTTACTCGGTTTCCAAAACAAGGTACAAAGAAAGTTTTGCCTTCTTTGCATCTTGGTTCTTTGCCTGAGAACCTCACCTCTGGAGAGGCGCAGAGCTTGTAGCAGGCAGTATTTTAAGAACGTGTTTCTAATTAAGTGAACAGGTGGCTCCAGCCAGCAGGAACTACTGAGCAAACAAACCCAGGGAGAGCTGGGACTTGTTGTAGCAGATGGTGTGGTCTTTGTACCACTTTAATGAAGACTGTGCCTGAGCTCTCTGTTGGGTTTAACAGAACGCTTTCCTCATCGCTGGTGCAACTACAGTTGCACCAACATAAAACAAAATGACTTCTGGATTAGAAAAGCAATGTATTCTCTGCACCCTTCAAACGTGTTCAAGCACAGCCTTGTCTGCTATGTGCATGTTCTGGAGAGCAAAATTCAGATAGGAGGTCAATTCACACCTAACACCATTACCTACATCCATTCCCACAAAATATACTGTTTTAATACTTGTGTCATGCCAACAGTCATCTTGTGAAACTTCGCACAGNATACTGTTTTAATACTTGTGTCATCTTGTAAAACTCTGCACAGTATTAAGTCTTTAAAGAGCAGGTAGACATTTATAGAGTTTTAACATTCCCTTGCCAACCCCTGTTTCTAAATTAATGTATCAATGATTTAGAATACATTTATTAAATTATAACTTTTCCTTTATAGATTTAAAGGTGCATACTCCAAATCAGAGTTCATATTAGGAATGGGAAAATTTGTTCAAATGATTTCAGTGAGGATCATGATTCTATCTTGCATCCTCCCATTTACTTAGGTGAGGGTGATCAGAAAAAAAAGCAGTTTTATAAAAAGAATTCCAATGGAAAAATGACCATGCCAAGTTGAGTAAGCATTTAAAAAAAAAATAGGGAACAGAACAGGAGAAATTTCCAGTACAAACTCAGTAATCAAAAACAGAAATTCCAATAAATTACACTTTTGTACAGTCCAGTGTTATCATAGGGAGCTCATTAATCTATAAAATATTCATAAAACAGTCTTACATTCAAAATTTCCTAAAATTCGTCCATAAGTAAGACAGTCCAAATACCTTCCAAGAGTGTGCTGCAAACTGGTTTTCCTAAATCAGGAACAGCTGAGGTTCATTTGAGCAGATAAACTTCCCCTTGCCCTGTGGCTGTTTCTGGGCAGCAGTGTCAGCCTTCCAGAGTACATTTGGAGATATTGTTGGGAATTTACACAGCAGAGATGCAGGAAAAGTCAGCCAGAGAGTGCAGAAGGAAAGAAAAAACTCCCCAAAGTGTGTGGACCATCAGGCTAAAGAAACAACACGAGCATTATGGATGGAACCAGATAATTTCCTAATATGCTTTTTGTGGGTTTTTTTTCTCTCTCAGAAACATTATGAGAATACATTTGAATCTGATCTATAAATCTCCATATTGTCAGAAAACAGAGAAAATGCTGCAATGCTTCAAAATTATGTAGTTGTCTGGTCATTTTTTATTTTCACAAACTTCATTCTATCCTTAGGGAAATTAATATCCATAGGGACCAGCATATATGGCAGCTGAAGGCCAGGAGAGATGTCATTTATCTCTAAATGCATGGAAAAATGGGCCTGATTTCATCAAATGGAATAGATATTTGGAAGGATAAGAGATTAAGACTGCAGCTAAGTGTGCCATGCATTTTAATTACATCCTTGTTCCTATTAGTTTGATTATTATCTTTGCTAACATGCTCCAGTGTAGTTTGGCTGTATGTCTTAGGTTTAAATAAAGGAATGGACATCCAGAGAAACAGAAAAGATGGATGGGCCAGAAAATGAAAGTGGAAAAGTGTTATTTTCACTCACAGCACTTTTGCCACGACTGCTGCACGATTGCTGTGATATCACTTGGTAATTCATTGAAAAACCATATTCTACTCTATCTTTGTGCACAAATTCAATTGATAAGGAAAAATAAAGATACAGCATGGCCCCTTCTGTAGAAAAATACTCCAATATGTAATAATTTGGCTGGAATACTGCAGGAATCAGAGTATACACAACTCATTATTCTTCCCATTCCTATCACTGAACTTGTCTTGCTAGTTCTATTTCTTTTTCACTGGAGTAATTCTATTGGGAACTTCAAAGCAATTAGTTCAGGAGCACATGTTAAAGGGTGAAGGGTTTCCATGTTGCAGCAATGTAAGATAACTATAGATCACAAAATCTGTCATGGAACAATGCCATAAAGAACAAAGCAAATTGAAGCTTTGTTTTCAAAAGATAAGAATGCAATGGAATGCATCACTAGCTCCCCTTCCTTCTTGTGCTGTCTACCTAAATGAGACTCCCTGCTTGCATATTTCAAACTCATTGGTTAATTATCCTGTAGCAAAACTGCATTTTGGGTGCTCTGATTTGAACATAATGATGTGACTCTAATTTGAACAAATTAGAAATATGCAAAGTTGAATACTTGATTTAAGATATAATCCAGTAATTAAAAACATAACAAATCATTTCGCAGGAATGTTGCCATTGTTGCTGGGAAAAACTGCTAATTGCAGTGCCCATATCTCCCTCACATTTGCAGTGCCCATATCTCCCTTACATTTGCAGTGCTTAGTTCCAACCACAAATCAAGATCCAAAGGCAAAAATTGATAATAAAAAGGTATATTTTCCAGGCTTTTGAGCCATGCAGACAATAAAGAAACAAGGTGGACTAAACAGGCATCCTGTGCAGTGTCAATTTAATGTTTACTATGCACTCCCTGTAAAACAGAAAACAATAATATGCCAAAGTGTAAAGTTACATAGATAATATGTAAGTATAGTTAATATAAGGAGACAATCAAACACAAAATGAATGTTGAAGAATATTTCTCTTAAAAATATGCTGTTGATATTATTCATATCATGTTTTTTTGCTGTCCATTCACCCACTTCAGACATATTTCTGGTATTTTTGATGGTGTGTATGAATGATATTTTCCCTTAATAGAGCATCAGGATTCTGGATGCCTTTCAGGCAGCAGCATTTGCAAACACTGGTAGGAGTTCTCCCTGTGGCAGCTGCTCTCAGGCACTCAAGGTTAATATCACTGAATGTTCTTTCACTGGCAGACCAAGCATCCCTGTAAAAGGACCTGCTCCAAGCGTGCTTCAAGTGTATTGAAACTACTTGCTCAGCAGTTCTGTCCAGCCATGAATATTGTTCAACAGTGACCAAAAAGAGAGGATGAATGATGTGAACCTTTTGCAGGTCAAATCTGTGATGTGAGAACTCAGATGAAAACCACCTTTCCTAATTCCTTGTTCCCTCAGCAGTCTGTTTGATCACAGAGGTAAACCTGTGCTTGCACACACGTAAGTTTGCCTCCACAAGTTGTTCCAGTGTTGTCTCTTTTTCGACCCCTTCTGCTATAGAGAAAGTTTAAAATCCATATTCCTTTGAAATGCAACGTTGTGCTTGTATAGGAAAAATATTATTTTCTATTGACAGTGATCATCACATCTGTGAGTATTTTTGCCTTCTAGCAATTCCAAATCTGCAGCTCTGGTGAGACCAGACTTAACATTCTGGTAACAAGCACTGACATCTGCTGAGGTTTTAAGCACAGACTGAAGTTACTTTAGAGGGATGGGATGTTTGTACAGATAATGATTCACAGACTCTGAGTGAATCCACTGATGCTGACTGACCCATCCCTCTTTATCCTTCTTAAAAGTCTGTGTTTATTTCCTCAATGCACAGGCCAAACCTCTCCCTAAAGTCCCCACCAACTTGCTTTAATTGGTGAGTGATGCTAAAGCACTAAATAATATTGCATTCTGCTTGTCATATTTGATGAGATAAATTCATCAGCCTCCATCTTACTTTATTTTTGTCATTTTGACACAACTTTGCAAATCAGTGAAATGCCCATGATAATACCTGTTCTCAGGATAGTTAAACATGCCAATTGTTAATTAGCTATTAACATCTGTGTTTGGTTCAAACATTTGTCTCCCATAAATATTCTTTAGAAACTGAACCTGTGACTCAGAGAAGAGAGCAGGAGAAGGGATTATGAATGTTACATTTGGCTGGGGATTGGATTCTGTGTTGCCCATCAGCACTCCTTTCTTTTCTTCAAATAAAAAAGGCAACGTTGTAACACAATAGTTCAAGGCTACAGCATTTCTGAAACAGCAGTACTCAGAAATGGTATAAATAATGCAGACTATCTAGGAAAAAAAAAACCAACAGAAGAAACCCAGGTATCAACAGAAGTCTTGGGGAAGGAAGTATAAATGGAGGGCTGATACAGGTGATTGCCAAAATAGCATTGGATTTAGCTCTGTTATTCCAGTTAGTTCAGATTATGTGGATCTTCAGAATGATAGACTGAAGTGCTTGAAAAAGTCTAAATGCATCAGGAAATGAAGGAAAAAATTAGTTCTAGCACATGAATCTCTCCATTATTTAGCACTCTCAGGCATTAATCATTTCATTAATTCCAGATTAAAATAGTGCTCATTTGACTTTACTACTGTCCATAGAAGAAAGTGAATTTCTGTATACTGGTGAAGAATCCTTAAAAGGTAAATATCATGCTAAGATAAAATAGAACAAGTATTGGACACATAGAAATGGGAAAAAATTACCCAAGTAAGAAAATAATTGTAGCAATAAAAATCAGTCACAAAAGCACCAATCAGAAAGGAAATCTGACATTAAATTATTATATGCATTTCATATGAAATAAAGATATCTGTCACCAGGAATTGGCTCAAAAATAAGAATTATGACTGTTCAAAAAAATTTTGGAATGTCTCAGCCTCTCTTTTTTTTCTTGAGAGAGAAAAAACCCAAAAATATCTCTGACTAAACATTACAATTTATTATTTGTTATTCTTATTTAAGTAGTTGCACTGAACTACTAAACTCACTGGACCACTAAAAGTTCAGAGTCCTGCTATTCTTAACACATCACAACATGTGGTAGTTCATTTTTCTTTTGCTTTCTTTGAATTGCACTTCAACTTGATGCCACTCTGGAGGTTATTGAAGTTATTGTTCATGTCCTGAATATCTGGTTAAACAGAAATGTGTGATTCAAATTATTAACTAAAATGAAAGGAGAAAAGATGGCAACATAAAGGGTCTTATTTTTAATTCTCTTTGCAAATCTCAGCAGTTGAAAGCCAGATGAATAGAAATCAGTTAAGGTTCATTACAGCTACCATCCGTCCAGAGAAAGACAGAAGCTCTGCTACATTAACTTTTACGCTTGTGACCCAGTAAATAATGTTCTAGTTAGAGCTATGACTTCTTTCAACCCAAAGCTCACATAATTTCTATAATAATATATTAATTTTTTTACATTGCTAAATGCTGCTTAATGCCTATACGAAGGATATAAAATTGAGAACAGAAATGAGGGCATGTCTTTAAAAATCACAGATGTATATTCAGAAGGTTTAACCGCGATGAGACCCTTTAGATAAATGAGAAAACAAGGCCGTCTGTCAAACCTACAGCAATCCAAACGAAAACCCAAATTTATAACGAGCCCAACACAGATGACAAGCTCCCATTTTCTCCTCACACGTGGGAGAGAGTGGATTTCCAGCTTGCTTGGATCATTTAACCACTGGCTCTGTAGTCTGGAGGTAAGCACTTAGCCTGTTACCTGAACAGACAGCAGAGGCGGACGGGTGGGATGCGGGAGGGAGTTTGACATTGGATTTGTCCCCACAAAAGCATTTCTATCATCTCCTAATTCTCTTTCACTTGCAGGGAAGAATGAAGAAATTAATTCAAATGTGGTAAATTACATCTAGAAAATAGAGGCACTTTATAATATTTCTTGAATTATATTCTAATGATTAAAAATTCATTCCCTGTGGTAGTTGCATTAAAAGGATTTTCTTTTGGTGAATGTGCAGGTTGGTGTAGGAGAAGCCTAAACTGGGGAATACAGAGAACTTGATAAAAATACAGGGGACCTTTTACTCTATTTAACCAGTAGTATCAAAGTTGTGCAGTGGGTAGGCCAGTAACTGGGGTGATGATTTTAAAAGGCAATTAGACATTAAAAATACACTGCACATCTCACCTGCTAAAGGTAGGTCTCTGATGTGGACAAAAATAAATTTCCATTGATAACAAGCTCTGGGAACTTCTCAGCTGTAGGACTTAAGATATTTTCAGTATATACAGTCAAGAACAGAATGATGGAGTTTCCTCCATTTCAAAATACAGAACTTGAAGTTCTGCGTTCTCTGTGATAAATTCAGGTTATAATATATCCTCACTTTTTCACTACTCTGCAGGTTGTTTCTAAAGAGGACTTTCAGACTCTCTGCCTTTATGTAAAAAAGTTGGCCTCACTGAGTTTGCAACTTTTCTGACATAGTTTTAAACTGCGTGATCCTCGCTAAGCTCATTGTTGCCAGACTCCACAAGCCCCACACCCTCAGCCTCTCCTGTGCTCTGGGCTCCGTATTTAAGGCCTCTCCACTTTTCAACACTCCTCATGATCCCAGGGCCCCAAATTTTGAATGCAATATTTCAGATATTGCCAGCAATGTATTGCCTAGTTGGGAATAATTAATGGTCCCATTTGATTTAATGCAGGGTATCAGGTTGATGGCTTTATTTGAGTGTGCAGCCCTTGCCCACACACCTTATTCAGACCCAAAGTATAACACAAGTAAGTAACCTTCTCCTGGATGTAGTGTTTTCATAGCAAAAACATGAGCTTTCCTGTGTTCCTGAGGGCTTTATGTGCCCCTCTCTGAATCATTGAGACCAAAGACTGAGAAACCTGTTTCCCATCACAAAGGTCCAAAACAGAAACATGTCAGAACAAAGACAGACTGCACCTAATCCTATTAATGCTGTGCAAAATCAATCTCCTGAAGCTCTCTAGTGCTTGCAAACATGCAGTCAAGATGCCTCTGGTGATGGACAGAAATTGCAGGTTTTCCTCCTAATTTTGTAGCCATTTCTTATTTTCATTCTCTTTGCTTTTGCTGAAAACTGATTGACTGTAAAAGATCTCCTTCAATGTCGGTCCCCTGTTAACAGCTGGGAAGTCACTTTGTCTTACTTGCAGCCACAAAGAAACACGAGATAATCACCCTGTGACAGCCATACCCAGCAGACAGGAAGGGAAGCAAATCTCTCTTTGTGATTCTACCCTGCCCATTTCAGCCCTTACCGAATTTCCAAACATCCCCTTTCGATTCCATTAATGGCTGGAGAGCCAGTAGGAAAGCTTATTTTCAGCCCATGAATCATATTTTCAGGATAAGGGCAGAGTTTTTCCCTTCTCTGCTACCAAAAGTATAAGCTACAGTTTTCATTAATCTCTCCCATTTTAGGGGAAAGAGTCTCTTAATTTTATCAGCTGCCTATCTAAAAGTACTGTTGAGCTAGAAAAGAATATTCCTGACTGAGGAATTCAATAGGAAAACTATACAAAGAGGCAATGCTGTTACACAAATATCTGGAACTGAGCAGCATTAATGTAATGTAATTTAGTTCCTAGTTTCTATAAACACTTGAATGTAAATCACAATTCCTACCAAAAGGGAATTTAGTAACTAAAAACACAGGGAAGGGAGCATAAAGAAGACAATCTCTTTCCCTTCATTGCCTCTGAACTGTTCCTTGTTTTCCATAGGTGCTGCTTCTCATTTAACAGAGACATTAGCATAGAAATAATCTGCATCAAGCCTGTCTCAAAGCTCTGCTCAGTCCCAGGAGTTTTGGCTGCCTAACTATATCAGGATCAAAAGTAATTTGAGTCATTTTATTTTACATTCAGATTAACTGTAGAAAATACAACTTAATTTCTATTAACAGATAAACATTATAGAAATATTATTCCCCTCATATTGGCATAATATTAGTGAGCTTTTCATTGCAGTTCATTCAAAGAGATTTAAAAAAAGGCATTAACAAAATCACCACCAGCAGCAGTTTTCTAATAAAACTATCACATCCAAGTCAGATCAACTACCTACAATTTCATATTCCAGATGGCATGTTACCTGTAAAGAAACAGCTAAATATAATTTTTTCAAGTATGCCAATAAACCACAGGTAATAACTCAGAAATCTATTAACAAAACCAAACCAAACCAACCCAAAATGTTCTACACTGGAAGCACTGTGCTGCACTAGCCAGCTCCCAAAGTCTCTGAATCCATTATGAGGCCACAGTTTTATATACTAAAAAAAAATAGGTTTGTCCAAGATCATCATAAAATTGACAGTAAATCTGAGCTTTTATATGAAGAAAGGGCAGGTTAAGGATACTTTGCCATCCATTTCTCTAGATTGGTAGTTATTTGTTGACACCTTCAACGTTTATGAATTCCTGCAAACCCAAAAGTAATAAGTCAGTCAGCCAGACACGGTGTTCCAGAGCCATGAGCCAGTCAGTAGGAAAAAAATAACCAGTAATGAGTATGATGTATTGGTTAGAGCAGATACTCCAAGAGTCTTTATTTAGCTCTGCCAGCAATTAGTATGTGACCTTGAACAAATCATTCAGCTAAAAAACAGTTTAAGGCACCAGTTTTATACTGGGCATAGAAACAAATGTATTCTAAATCTCACAGATTTTCAAACGCAAATATGTAATTCAGGTTCTCTTGCTTTTGTATGTTATCTTTAAAGAAAGCTGCAAGAAAAAGTAGAAATGGAACTTCCTCACCTACTTCTGCTGAATGTTGTTCGTATCTCCTTTGAAAAGACACCAAACGCAAACTTTTAACGCTACAGTATCTGTTTACATTGTGTATATGATGGTGGAGCTCTTACAGGGCTGTGTAACTGTGAGGCTTTGCTATGCAGTGCTGTTGCAGAGCTGTGCAACACCGAGGTGCAGGGTACAGGCCTGAGCACCTCACACTGCTCTCCATTGCTCAATGTCCTCTGTTTGGACAAGGAAAGACAGGGAAATGAAGGACAGATTCATCCCCCAGGCTTCAGGAATGCCAGGGAGCTGCAAGACCAACAGCTCCAGGAGGGGAGCTGAGCCTGGGGCAGAAGGCAGCAACAAGGCAGGGATTTTACCACAGCGAGGATGCAGAGCTGCAAGTCCAGGTCAGGATAGAGGCCAGAGACAGTGGTCACAATCCAGGGATCACCCAGAAAGTCACCAGCAGCAGGGCAGGGTGAGGGCAGACCAGGAAGCCAAGGCTGCAGGTCTGGGTCAGGATGAGCCCAGGCACAGAGGTACCTGCGTCAGAGCTGCTCTCTTTAACACAGCTCCTGCCCTTGGGCTCGATCCAAAAAACTCTGATTTAGCCAACTAAAGTCCAAAGAATAGGATGGCCTCCAGCTGCTTCTCAATGCCCTGAGGGGCAGAAACAAGAGAGTTCAACCAAGAGGGAGAGAGTCACAGCCAGGGCATTTCAGTACCACCAATATCTGACACGCTCTGGAGGAGCTTCTCAGTCTCATGAGCTAATCAGGTTCATGAATTAATCAAATTCCATCCTGCCTCACATAAGTGCTGAAGCAGAATGAGCCTGGGTAAAGCATCCCTTTCCCCTGTGAAGAGCAGGAGACTCAACCCAAACTACCAAAATCCCATGGCTCTCAGCAAAGCCTCTGGAACCTGCTCCTCCTCCCTTTCTGATCAGGTCTGAGCTCCTCAGCTGTGGATTTCAATTACATTTTATTCATCTTCGGAAGGTTTATAAATCCCAGTCATGCTGGGTAGGTTCCTCAACGAGTGTTCTCCATGACATTGAAAACTCTGGGTGAAGGGCACCATATAGACACAACAACGTGTGCAGACTGGTATTTTTAAGAAGTATTTTTACATTTACACTGTTATCAGAGCTTCAAAAATTCTGTTTGTGGCATCCAAAGAGAAGTCAGTAAGGTTGCCATGTGTAGATAAGATTAGTTAGCAACACTGGTATAATTAGTCCAGAGACAGCCCTCTCAGAGGGGTAAAACAATCTCTCTTCCAGCTCCTACTCCTGATTTTCCCTTAAGCCCTTTCTGACAACAGGCAAACCTATTAAGCTTTCTACGTCTATATTTCCCCATCTAATAAATAGAAAAAAAAAAAAAATGAAAAAAAAAGAGACAGAACCCCAGCAGCTTTCTCAGAACACCATCCTCACTGAAACGTTTTGGAACCTTTAGGTGCAGAGCACCGGTGACTGACCCTGACTGCAAAGCCCAGAGCGCCTGCCGTGTCACAGCCGCGCTCACTGAGCCAGGTGTGCGCCTGAGAGCAGAGAGCGCTGCTCCGCCGCTGGTGGTCTCACACGTTCAAGGGCGTCTCCCTCACCGAACCCAGCCGAGTCACGAGTTATGCAATTGTGATTTGCACGGCCAGGAACAAATACCTTGCAAGCAGATCTGCTTGGGTGGGGTGTTATTGTGTCTATGCTCGCATAACACTTTTTTTTTTTCAGCAAAGCTCTATGAGGATCTGTTAAGCTGACATTGACTAAAAGTTACAGAATTCAGTTATATTTAGAACTTAATTTAAAATCTTTAAAACACCCCAAGGCCAGCTGTAGGAAGACAAAGCATAATTTTCTAATTAATTTTAAGGGAAACATATTCAAATTTTATTTTACTGAAGACAAACAGAATTTGGAATATTTTTGCAGACTTTTAGAATGAAAAATCACTTCTTCAAATACAATTAATTTCTATATCATCATCATTTTTTATACTATCCTCTCTCATAATAGTGATAATTCCCTGTTAATCCTTAGGTAAAAAATATTCTTCCAAGATTTTAGTTCAAAACAGATTTCAAATCCCAGGGAAAAAAGATGTGAAATCAAACATGAGTAATATATTTTTAATTTTTTTTTTGCTTTTAAACAATTACAAGAATTCTGAAATGCTGCTACAGAAATTGAGAAAATAGAATTTTCTCAACTCAGCCAATCTGCCCTGTCAGCAAATGGGACAAGAAAGCTAAAAAGAAAAAATATAAAAAGGTTCAAGAGCTACTTACTAGCTTACTACTACAAGCAATTGGTTTACCCTTTAAAGTTTGTTCTTATCACGGGTGTTCATACAATGGCATGAATGATTTGTAGTTCAAAAGCTGTGTTTCCATGTACAGCAATTTTTCAGCTTTGCCCGCGTTCATCCATCCGTGGATAGATACAACACTGTGTGGCTTATTTGATCAAGCATACAAAATTGAACGTATTAAATAAAATCAGTTTTGATATATTCACTCATGCCTCTCCTGTGATGGCCATTTCGAAACAAGATAAATGTTGATAAAAATGTGATCTTTGCGAGTTATCACGCAAACTTCACTTTGAGCTGCCCAAAACCTTTCACTGAGCATGGCCTATGCTAAACAAGCACTCAGGATTTCAGGTTCATATAAAAATATTTAAGTTTAATAACACAATATATGTGTGTAAAATGAGTGTCATAAGTAAATATAAGAGAGTGATGAGACAATACCATCTTACTGTTTTGGTTTTTTTTACAGAAACATTATAGAAATACTAATTTCAAACAATTTATCCAAACCAGCAGAGGATTGCAGGTTGAACTTCCAGGCATTTAGGAAGTTTTTTAAGACTCATGCAGCAACTCTAGTGATGCCAAAGCACATCCCTGTAATTACTGATGAACCTTCCATGGTAATCATGTGCATGTGTGTCACCACTTTAAAAGCTTTTTAAAAGGCATCTACATCTCTTAGCCAACTAATTGACTTTGATACTCTCACTGTATCAATAGTTCACAATCCATTTTTCTTATTACAGTACTCCAACAGCATTTTTCAGGATTTCAGCAAAGCAGGCTTTATTACAGTTAATTAAAATATTTAAGCTATCTAAACGCCACAAAATAATTCATTGTTTTCACATCCTCACATTCAGTGCATGTTTGTGACAGCCCAACTTTGAGAAGAAGGCATTTATAGCAACCTGACTTAGGCGTCACTTTAAATACTAAGTTTGGCATGGAATATCATTGGTGTTTCCTTAATTTCTAATCATATTTTCTCATACTGAAGTTAATAAAACTTTATGCAGCCTATTTCAGTAGGATCTTTTCAAGGTTCCAGTTTGACATTGCCTTTCAGATCAAAAAGGAACAATTCAATCAAGTTCAAATACGTTTCAGAAATAGGATGTCAGCAATGTGGGTTAGAAGCACGACTGTAATGAGCTGAAGGATAATCACAGCTGACTCCCATTCACTCACTCACATTGGAAACATTTATCATGAAACTTTCTCTTAAATGAAACTTTGCAATCCAACAGCAATATCTGTCAGCTGAAGGGAGAGTGACAGAATTGTTCGATATAAGTCTTGTTCATTAGAACTTGGATTTTTTTTTTTCCTTTTTAAAGAAAGGATGTCTTATGATTAAAATATCATTATAAATGAGATGGTGGCCTGTCATGTGGAAAATTGAGAATCTCTGGTTCTAGTGAGCTGCCTCCCAGCCTGAGGGTTTTTAGCTTACTTAAGTGACAGACCTTCCTGTCTCACTAGTTTACACATTTAATTTTGCATTAACCATTTTCATGTAGACTTTTTATTGTTTAATGTGCTTCAAGATACAGAATGTGAAGGTTGTCTTCTTGTTTTTACTAACATGCAGACATATGTAGCTATGATCATATACAGAGTTCTATAGACAGGGAAATAATTTGAATGAAGACATTAAAATCCATAGACATTGCACCCACTGCCAAAAGAGATTGTTTCTCTTGAATGCCTAAAATGTAAAGAGCTGTACAAGCACTAGATTTTTATTTTTGGAGGGTGTCTTGTTCTTGAAGGTAAAGTTTCACCAGCCACACTGAACAGTTTCATTAGTGCACCATTTTTTTCAGTTCTTTCAAGATTTTAACATAGATTAGATTGACAGTAACCACATTTTTCCTTCAGGGCAAAAATATATGTTTTCCTATTAGATTTTGAAGGGATAGCAGCAATGGTTGACCTCAATTTTTGCAGACTATTCTACTAACTGCACTCCTATTATATTTGCCAATCAGTTAAAGCACTTCTGTCAGACCCAAGTACTTTACCTCTATCAGCTGTGATCAAAGGGGGTCAGGTCCTCTAATTTTAGAGGATTTTTTTTTCTTCTTCTTCCTCACCCAAGAAGATATCAAAAACTATATTTTAGTGAGTGATAGTAATAGGACAAATTTATACTCCAGTGTGCAACCCAGAGGAGTACCTTAGTGCAGGAAAGCAGAGAGAGCAGCAGCACTCGGGGATAGTCCCAGTCACTTCTGGGATATTCATGCAGCCTAAAGGATAAAGAAGCTTCCTGAGTGTTTGTTCCTTTTTCTAATTTCCGGTGTCATCACTGTGTAATGGCACAATGAGTCATGGAGTCAGCAGGCAGACGGAATCTCACCGAAGGCAGGGAGAATGTTACCTATTAATGTCAGGGTAAATCAGGCCCTTCAGGTCTTTTCCTTACCCAGGCTTTACCAGGATTGCTAATTAAGTGCACGTATGATGGCACTTAACTTTGTTTCAGAGAAATATAGTTATGTGAGGATGGTGTTTCTCCATTTAGGGAACAGAGATAACTGGGAAGTGAAAGAGGAGAGCGGGAATTAGATCCCTTATAGATTTGAATATAGCAAATGTTAAATTCTTAATGCAAGGACGTTGTTCTCAGTTACTGGAAAGCTCCATTTCAGCCATGTACTGAGGCATATGTCAAATCTGCCTGTATTTAACAAAATATTTAACTAATAAGTAGGTAAGCATTAAAGACAATGAAGTAAACAATACAATCTCAGAATTCACCTGAAGAAATGGAAATAGTCATCACAAACTAAAAGATTAAGGAATCCACGTTTCCTAGAGATGCCTGCAAATTATCCATAATTTAAAATGGGGGGAAAAAAATGTTGAATCTTGTTTGTATATTACTTAAGAGGATAAATTAATGGGATAAATTATTCATTCTGAAATATTCACTGTGCTTTACTAATTATGACAGCAAACATACTGCAGGAATTCAGTACATTTCAGTGTCACATACAAATGCGAGGACATGCTTGGAGATGCTCTGCAGGCCAAAGTGAATAGTAAGAGAGATAATTAAAGATGCTTTAACAGCTTTTCAAAGTTGCTAAGATACCGTCAGGTAGCGCAGCACATCTTGGACAGCCACAATATCCAAGACTGTGTTCTAAATATTCATTTCCTGTAGTTTTGCTTTAATTTTACCTTTCCTTTCTTTTGCCTTTCCTTTCCTTTTTCTTTTTTTAACTTCCCTAGTAATTGCAAACCTGTTCAGATAAAACATCACCCTCTGACAGGAAGAAATATTTGTGTTCATGATTCACTGTGTTCACTTGGCAGTGAATGAGTCTTTACAGCTTTTCTGAATAATAAAAAGCAACACAAATATAAAGACAAAATTATCTGCAAAAACATGACTTGTAGCAAAGCAGGCAGCTGGGAAGATGTGTTTTTACCACTTCTGGTACAGTAGGGAAAGTACCAGGAGATAGAGCCTTCTCTGTCGTACCTGGATTTTTACAGTAGGATAATCCCTTAGTTATGCAACTGTGTAATTCAAAAAGAACATTGAGGCTGTTTACATTAGACACAAATGTGAAGATGGAATAATGTGAAATAAAACAGCTTTATAGATGTGACATAAAAATTATAAATAGATGGTTCTGATCTCTCTACCTGCCTGAAGTTTATACATCAGGGCAGTTTGAGTAAGAGGGCAACAGCTAATATAATAGTAATATAATAACATAATAATATAGATAACAGTAATGGATACTGACTAATTTAGGTGTTACTTTAATCCTTGTAATAGCAGTATTCACACACCCAAACACAAAGCCTTAACCATTTTTGACTAATAACCCTCATCAGTGAGTAAAGCTCTCACAGCAAATATTCCTCAAACTCAAATGAAAAGCTGAAATACCTATAAATACTACAAAACAATCACTTCAGTTCTGATTGCCTTGACACAAAGCTGGATGGGAAAATTCTCTTCAGCCTTGCTTCTGATGTCCATTTTTTGCCACACAAATGATTGCACAGATAAATTCCAACCTCACACTTAGCAAGGGCTGGTCCTTTGGAAACAGAGTGACAAATGCCTACTGAACTTTTCTCTTAAAACTTAACACCCAAGATCAAAGACTAATTCAATTAATTCTAATCTCTAAAGTTATTAGATCTGGGGACTTTATTATTAAGGTTTTTTTAGGCTTTTAATCCTTTATACAATGGCTTATGCAGGCACGTAATATCCTAAATGATAATAACCATGTTGCGAATTCTAATAAATTTTTATCTAGCACAAATCACATATAAAGCTGCCAGTTTAGCTCCTTCTCTGTAGAAAAGAAATGGAAAATGCTGCTCATGATGGAAACAAGGGGTGATAAAGACTACAGATATCAGTGCACTCTTTGCAACTAATCATTTATTCAGAGGTCAGAAATTGTTTCCAAGCAGACACGGGGGCAGTTCTTGGCACTTAACATGATCCTCTTGCAAGAAGCTTGGTGTTAAAAAGGGATATAAAGCTTCCCAAGGACTGTGAAATGCAAAAATAGCTTTCAGCTGCCTTTTCTCCCTACATTGTCTGTAGTCATGAGAGGCAAGCCCTGACCCCAGTGAAGTCAACAGAATTTCTGTCATTGCTGGTAGCAGGACCAAGCTTTATCACTGTTTTTATTAATAATTCATTCTTTAGAATGACTTGATGTGTATTTTGACAGTGGCTTTGCTTTCTCCACTGAAGTAAAAAATTGATGAGAAACCAAAAAATGATTTGGAGAATGTTGCCAGCTCTGATATTGGGATAAAACTAATTGAGAAAAAACACAGACCGTGCTTAAATTGAGTTCCTACTCTGGCTGCCTACCCTGAGCTTCAGTTCCACTTGAACTTTTAATTAAAATAGCGTTACAAAAAGAGAAAGAAATACTGAAAACCTTTGCTTTTATACAGAGGAAGGAGATATTTACAAAAATGGCAGAGACTGGTCCAGAAGGATCCTGATTGAAGATTATAATTAAAGTTTATGATATTGTAACCCTTCTTTCCTGAGATACTCTTAGCACTCTGAGTTTAGCCAATTAAATAAAACAGAATCTCATGATGCTTGCATGAAACACGCTTGCAAATTATATAAAAATATGATACTAATGTGATACTAATCATTTACATGGTGCTCAAGTTCTGTGCAGACATTTTGCACATTTTTGGCCGACGTTCTCTCTTATCCTCTAAGCTCAGCTGAGGGTTTTTGTGCCCTTCCCCAGCCAAGTCAAGGTAAATCATTACAATGCTGGGCACATTTGGGCTACTTTTGTGCAACCTGCATATTAATTTTGTCAGCCATGATTTTGTAAAATAAAACGTTGTGAGGCTGCAGCACAGGTTGCCCAGAGAAGCTGCGGCTGCTGTGGCTGTCCGAGGCCAGGTTGGATGGGGCTTGGAGCAACCTGGGATAGTGGAAGGTGTCCCTGACCATAGCAGGGGGTGGAACTGGATGATCTTTAAGATGACAATTTATTATTACTGTAAATACACTATTTGCAGTGTATATAGTTGTGCTTCTTATTTCCTAATCCAAACTTTCTATCAAAATACTCACAAACTCTAGACCTGATGTGATGACACAATATTCTCATTCTCCTGGAGAGAATATGCACTTAAGAATTTTAAAAGTCACTTGCTTCAACAAACTGATGCTGTTGAAAAAAACCCGAAACAAAAAAACTCAGATGGAAACAGGTAATGTCCTTAGAAATTGAGGGATAAGGATGTAGGGAGCAGTTGCCTGTAGTCAGCCACAGTAAATGACATCTAAGGGTTCACTAAAGTTTAACTACTTTCCTATTATAAAGTACTTACTTATGAAGAATTTAAGTAGCTAATTTAAGCTGAAAAGTGCAAATTGTTTTGAAAACACCAGAGATTACATTAAACTCCTCTGCGTTTGCACAAGTCCTTAAACACCTGCACACCCAGTGAGACTGAACTGTATCTCACCAATTTCTCGGAGCTGTCTTTGCATGAACTCTGGAGCAGAGCTATAAATTATTTCCTTACACACTGCTGACGTGCATCCACCTCCAAACTGGTGTGTGATATTGAGATATTACTGTTACTTCCAACCTCTTTGAAAGCTGAATCGCAATGTCCACAGCTTGAGTTGCTTAAACATCACTGTCTATAAAGTAATTTTGGACAGATTGTTAATTCTTTTTTTAATTATGGAAGTAATATAGCACAGACAAAATTAGATAGGTTTTATTTGGAATGTTAAATATCAATAATGCTGGTGAATAGAGCAAAGAATTATTGATTAGCTGTCAAGGGTAGTTGGTAAATGGTCTATGTGTTTAATCAATCAGTTAATACCCTGAATAGAGTGGTCCTTAAAACCCTTATCCGAGCCTAGAGATTGATAGCCTTCTGTTTTATTTTCAACTTGCTAAGTATGTGCTGTGTGTGGTGCAAAGTATCTTTGTCACTGGCCTGAAAATAAAACTTGTTTTCGTGGCTATATTATGTACTTATAGCTGGCAACAACCATTTCACACTTGCAAATTAAACCAATCCCTGTCAAGTGGCTGCGAGTCGTGTTGATTTCAGTGAATCCAGAGAGATCTGGTCAACTGTCATGAGGAGTTTGGTTAAATGTTAACAGAGTTCAAAAGGAAAATAAAAAACATCAGTTCTAGTGAATTCCAAAGAGCAATTTGTGTCAAGTTTATTTGAAAAAAAAAAAGTAAGAGAAACAGTATTAAAACCCTAGAGAACCATCCTCAAACCCTCTGCAGAGTTTTTGGCCTTTGTGTACTCTGGCACTGAAAAGGCTGCATGCAGAGCTCCCCAGAGACCAATCACTGCCTAATTGTTTATGATATTTAATACAATAGGAAAATAATTCTTGTCTATTGGACTAAGTATGGATTGACAGATGAAAATCACAAAACACTGACTTCGCCCTCTTTTCCCATTCAATCACGCTAAACCAGGGTCTCTTCATTCAACCCAGCACTGTCTGGCGTGACTTTGCCAATTTTCAGAGCACCTTGTGTAAATCTCACGTTTTCTTCAGTTTTCAACACCAACATTTTGTCTGCCCCACACAGCTGTGAACAGCAGCTTTGCACACAGCGGGAAATTTCTGACCACTGCACGCATTTTCACATCTGTTTGATACGTACCGTGCTAAGCACAAACAGTCACCAAAAAACCAGGAAAAGGTCTTCACACCTGTTACACTTTCAGTTTCCACATTAGGTCATGAGAATTAGTTTGAGGCCTTTTTTAACAAATTTACATAATGTGTACCCTGCCTTCCCTTTCATGCATTATTTTTACATTCTGTTTGCACAGAGCTTCAGTGATACACAGATAACAGGGAGCCTGCAATGCCTCCAGCATGCATTTGTATAGCTTACAAGTACAGAAAATTCCTTGTTCCCCTGGTTACTCTCACTAGAGCTGCATTACAACATGAAAAGAAAGAATGACAACTTCCTGGCTGTCACCAGTGAACCCAGCTATTAAGAAAAGATTTTGCAAATAGATACTGCTTAACATTTTAATTTTTCCTCTGAAAGCAAGTAGGTAAGAAGAGAACAGCTGTCAGTAAACAGGCAGTCTAAAAGAATTAAAGTCTCTGGAAGAGACATTAAGAATCTGGGATGTCACATGGCTGACAAAAGCAACTGGGGAAAGATAATGTTTGTAAAATCATTTGTTTAAATAACTTTGAGAAATGAGTGGAACACAACAAACTGAGATGTTAAACTTAGGCCTTGACTGTTTTCAAGATCCTGACAGGGCCAAGCACAGTGTAAGACATCTGCTCATATGTATTGACCTAATATTCCCTGGCAGGCAGAGTTGGGGATGTGAAATTCCAGTTTTCACCTAGCGAGGAACATTTGCAAATAAATGTGAGGCATGACAGAGCTTGGTCTGAATTTCAAGAAAAGGCTGAGCTGTCTGTAGGAGACTGCAGAAATCCAGAGTTTGGTACATCTCAAGCAATCCTTGTAACAAACACACACAACTTACCTGGCAAAGTATCTGCCTGCTCTCAGGGAGGTCACACGCAATAGAAATGTAAAGATTGCAGGTCTGATCCAAATTTAATGAAATTCCTCATTACAGTGATTCCTGCACAGCACCTTCCCCACGATATTTTTGCTACACGTGCCATACCTGCCCTTTCACTCACAGAGTACTTTCCCCTCCAGATCAGTAATGTGGTCATAAAGCTGAAGAACATTCAGGAACTTAAACCATGTTTCTGGCACATTGCATGAAGCATTATTCTACATCACTTACTGTACCTCAGATCATATTACATCATGTCAAACTTCCTGAAATTGAAATAATAGTACATGACACAAGACATTTGTTACATAATTTGATGTGACTATCAAAATTTCACCAAAAATATGTCCCTGGTCCATAAACTACTATCAAATCAGACTCCAGTTAATAAATCCAAATTGAATTTGGCACAGAGAGCATGAAAGTAAAACGAGAACAATTTTATGCATGCATTATATACATAATCCTGTACTTAATACAATCATGTTGAGTTGGAGATCAGGATTTTCTTGTTTGAGACTGGCAGGCTTGTATGGCTAAAAAAATGTGGGTTTTTAAATTTGCATACAGATGTAATAATAGAAACCCACAGTGAACGAAGAATGTTTTCATGCATAGAACTGAAAGTAAACTTTGTCATCTTCTTAATCATGAGGTGTCCTTAAAAGAAAGCATTTGTAGATAAAGCAAGTCTTTTACTCTAACAATATTTATCAGAAAATTTATATACTGCCACCTGTCTGTGATGTTTCCCAACTCTTTCCTAATGGACTTCTTTATATCCTGTCCTGTTACAACCCAACCTATTACATCCAAACACAAAGTCCAGCACATATCTTATTGAGGGATGCAAATTTCTAAACAGCAAGCCCAGACAACTGATATTACTGGCGTGGCATAGAGCTCAGTTCAGATAAATATTAAGGAGAGTGCATTTTTTCTAAAAATGTCCCAATGTTCACAAAAATAAAACCAAAGAGCAGAGGACATTGTGTCAAAAATTTATCTCTTTATGTCATCAGTAAAATCCAGAAATCCAAAATAAAGTTCCAAAATACAAAATCCAAAATAAGCCCAAACACTATTAAGAGTGAATATTTTTAAGTAGTGATTTTTTTTTCCCTTCCAACTATTCAAGCCTGTTTCTGTCCTTAGAAAATACCTTTAGTTCTATTAACTCTACTGCCTGAAAACATTTTGAAAAACAATGGCATGCTTTCAGGCCTAAGTGTTTGAAATACCAAATATGTGGTGACAGAGTAATCGAGGTAAAAATCAAGTTGAATTCAGATAAATTGATTCTGGCAGAAACACCTCTGAGACAGTGACAGTGATGAAACGTGCCTGTGTCACAAGAGTGAGCGACACCAGGAGCTCTGTGTTCACCAGGTGAAAGACCCAGTGCATCACCCAAGCACACAGATGGAATTACCATGTTCCAAAGTAAGAGTTACTCAATCTGTCGTGATTTCTTCTTAAGAGTAACTCCTCCTTAATTAACAAAAATTACATGAAAGTATCTTAAACTATTGTCAGAATGAACTATCTGTTCGCACAAAATTGTCAAAAGATTACCATAAGTAAGTGATAGTGAAAAAAGTAGTGATATTTTGGAGCCTCAGTATGGTTGCAAATTTTAAAGGGGCATTTTCTTTACATGCTCTACTGGCATATGTTAAAGAATGCATGATTGCTACCTTGAGCTGGCTTCAGATTAAAAAAAACAATCATCCATCTCATGACATTATCTTTTATAAATTAAGTAACTCCAGCGGTGATTGTAAAGTTTCATTTTTAATAAATTTAAATTTCATTTTTAAGGAATTAGCCATTTTTTCTGAGGAACTCAACAGATTCAGTGTGAGAGGTTATTCTCCTTGGTTTATCAGAGCATTTACGTGCACACACAGACTGCTTGCGTCAAGCTTGTAGCTCAACAGCTTCACCAAATAAATTTCACTTGTGATTAAAACAAAGGTGAAAACTTAGAAATAAAGTGCTGTAATTTGTAGTTCACAGCCAGGAGCCAGGTAGTAAAGAAAAATCTCTTTCTGGAAGGAAAACCCTTTCTATAAAACAGAGCAACTGCTGGAAATAAAACAAGATTAACTTGTCTCTGTTCTGTCCTCATCCTTGTAGAGGACAGGAGAGATAGCACCTGACTGTTGTCTTAAAACAACTGATTCAGGAGCAAAATCACATCTATTTCATGACTGAAATCATCACAGAACAGAAAGATGCACCTGGAGAACTGAATTAATTTGTCTTCAGAAGCCTATGCAGGAGCTACTCTGCTTAAATTATCTCTGGAAAACACTTTTTTAGTCTGCTCTTAAGCACTGCAGTGACAGAGACTCCAGTATTTCCCCGAGCGATGTATTCTATGGTGCAACTATTTTTACAACTGGAATTTTTTCCTGATGTCTAGCCTAAATCTGCCTTGCTGCCGTTTAATTCCATTATTCTTTATTGTGTCCCCAGGAGCAATGGAAAACAAATCATTTCCTTTCTCTGTGAAGTAATTTGGAGACACTTGGAGCTCCATCATGCCCCCCTCCTCCTCGCTCAGACCGAACAATTAAAGCTCTGTCAGGCAGGATGGCTGAGCCTCCCTCCACCCTTCCCTTCCCTCTCCTGCAGTGTAAAGTGTGCTGCACAACTGGAAATGGTGGAATTTAGGATTACAGGTGAAACATAACTTTGTTGTTTAAATGTTTATGCATTTTTTTCCCCTAATATCCAAGTTACTTCCCAGAAGCCAGCAAAAATTGCAGATAAATTAAATTCATTATAGTTCCCCAAGTCACAGGCTGTTTTACCCATGGCACTGCTCACTCAGAATCCTTTTAGCTCTCCCCTCTGAGCTGTATCTTATTCTTTTCCAAAACACTTCTGCAGATTCTGAAGCTCATTTTGCACTTTTATCCTACCAGAGACTTAAAGGCACAACACCAGTCTCAGGAACAAACCCCCAGATTATCTGCTTATTTTCCAAATGAGCTGAAAGAAATGATTGCAACGCAAAACAAGAAGAAAAAGGAGCACCTTCTAAATTTACACTGGTAATTTTTTGTTGTCCAAAATACTACATATGCCTGCACACATAAGAGTGCTGTACGTGTAGGTAAGCATGATATTGGTTCTCTACTTACCCAGCTCTGCAGTAATTTATGTGGTTTTCTGAAATGTTCTGAGTGAGCTGTTGTTGAAGGTTATTTTTCGACTTGATTTGTCTCACCATAGGTGTGTCCACACTTAGGAACAAGAGGCACTTTCACAGCAGCATCCATCCTTCCACAGCCCAGCCTGTTGCACTCCATCCACACCACATTGACTCCAAACTGCCCAGGAGGTCACCTAAGGTGAGAGATTAAATACACTGTCAGCAACGTCCCTTGCTGTATTTGTGAAATGGAATACGCAGAAATGAAGATGTCAGCAGGAAGCCAAGGTAAGTTTACTAATATCTGTGACAACACGCAAATTGTCCTAAATTCTCCAGTCGTCTCAGGGCTGGGTAGGACCAGGCTTTGCTGACCCAGGAGCAGCACCAGCAGCCCGGGGGAGCACCATGCAAAACAGTAGTGGCACCTCGTGTGCAAGTCATCAATCTGCTGGATTTGGGAATGTAGGTTGAGGAAACCATTTCTTTCTGTGTGCTGAAACAAACCAATGAAACAAAGTTTTCAGCAAGAAAACAATCCATAAGGCACATTTACCAAAAAGGGACGTGCACCACAACAGGTAAAGCCCAACCACCCTACTGGGCTGCACAAAAGGCTTGTTGTGATTTTCCTGATTTTCCTTGTAGAAGGAATGGTGGTGTATTCAAAGACACACTGCAGCAATAAAGACCATGATTTGCAGCTCACTTCTCTCCTGGCTTTCTCTTTGACAGCCGGCAAACTCCTCATCTTCAGCACTCTCGGTTCCTCAGCGTAAGCCTGAGAGACATCTCCCCATCATCTGAGTAATACCAGGCAATTTTTCATCAAACAATTACTTGGGGTTAGTGATTTCAGCAGTTCTAATATTATTTACCCACCTCGTAGTCATGCTGCTGCATCAGTCTGTTAATGCTTCGGTGATATCTTCAAAACACAAAAGCCTAGAGTGATAACATAGCCAAAGTTAATAAATGATTCTATTGTTCCTGAGATTAATAATGTCTTCACAAAGGATGCCCTCAGAAAAGTTCAGAGCGCCTTAGTGCTGCATTTCAAATAGCAACAAAAACCATTGTAATTAGACATTTGCCTGGTTTTCAATGTTTCTTATAAACAATACTGAGTAGCACCTAAATTATTTTTTTTTTCTCATGTAAAAGGATAATCAAGACAGAAAGACAATTTCTTGTCACATCATTTCTCAGAGCTCTGCAGCTCCATGCTGAAAACATATTTCAATGATTCAGGAGCTGTGAAAATCCAGGCTGTGATCATACAGGCTGGAAAGGGAGTGGGGGCTGATTTAAGGAGGGAGGTGTTGCTTTTGCTACATATTTTATTTTAACATAATACACAGTTGCCAATACAAAAAAAAGTCTTCATATGCTTCTCATTCTGGGTCAGAACATGCCAGGAAATATCAGTGTGCCTCATTACATAAAATAATAAATGATGCACCACCCACATCTTTGTTGTTGTTGTTGTTAACTTTTGTTTATGATTTAAACCAATAATCACACTGAACACTTGGAAATAAATTAAGCCTTTTCAGTCTGATTAAATTGGCTGAATGCTTTAAACATGTGACTTTGGCAGATCTAATCATCCCAGGATAGTCAGGGAGTTAATCATGCAAATGTCTTTAGATATTTCAATTTGCAAAGCTGTGCTTTGTAGCCTGCACTCTTCCAAAGCATCTGCATTTTTGTGGTGTGAACTGCAACCGTTCAGTGTCCGAGCAACACAAACACTTAATAACTGGCAAAACAGAAAGCCAAGTTAAGTAGTACATTAAAAAACTTTTAATAAGAATATAAATTCAGCCAGGGACTTTGCAGCATTGTAGGAGGTAAAGGCCCACTGGCTCCACTTAGGAAGGAGTCAGGAATACAGAACAGGTCCAACACCTCAGCTTCACTGCTCATGCAAACCTTCAAGTTTATTACAAGCACTTTGTAGCATTTGACTTTTTTGTGTCCACTGCACATGAGGAGATGGATGGTGTTCATTAATGATCCTTGCTCGCTCACTCTGTTTTGGAGACTGCACTCCCACCAATGGTGAGACTCATTTACTACTCATAGTGCTCATTTTTTTCTACCTTCCTTTCTGTGTGAAGGAAAATCTTAGGATGAATGATGGGAGTCATGGATTCCATCATTCAGTGAAAACTCCATTTTATTTTGACCAGAATCTTAGCCTTTCCTACCATATCTTCTTTCTTATCTCTCAGATGATTGAAAAAGATTGCATCTAGATCACATATTTTGATATTACAGCTGACCTTCTTTAAAGCTCTCATTTATTAGAGCAATTGGAAAAAGGACAGAATATGGTAGAAGAAATACCACAGTTTCATAAAATTAATTAACCACTTAGATTTTGTATAAATTATCCATTCTCTACTGAAGCAGATATTTTCATTTCCATTAAAATATGTTACTCCTATTAATAAGATTTAATACATATGTCTAACTTTATGTACCACCTACTGGCTGGGTTTTTTCCTTGATTAACCCACCCAGACACTGCTAAAACAATTAAAGGTAATGAAAGAACAGTAACTCAGTTCAAAAAATAAAACTTTTGCAATAGTCTCAAAAACCCTCCAGAAAATGTTCCCTGAGTTTTAAATTCTGCCTTGCAATCAACTGGCAAACCCAGCTTTAGTTCAAATTTACAGAATGCAGCCAACCAATCAGACCTAAAGCCTGTAAATTAATGAAGATTAAAATCCCTCTTACGGGTAAGACAAGGAAGGCTCAAAAGACAGTTGGAAGTTTGTCAACTCCCGCATGCCACCAAAAGATGTCAGAGATATCTTTGTCATTTTATAAATGGATAACCCTGATTTTGCTTGCCTAAGTAAGAGTAGGAGTTACAAAGATAATTCTGCAAAATAGGAAACCATAACTGGCTTGTAAGGCTTTTAAGGGTTGAAAACATAAATTTCCAAAACAATAAGCAATAGAATTGATTGGATTTATAACTGAGATACTACACAGTATTTATTTGTAAAATTTAAATGAGTTAGCTTGCCATGCCTGGGAAGAAATATGAGACAAATCTAGGCCTTATAAATGAGTCCCAGAACCAGTTTGTTTCTTTCTTTGTTTTCTTCCTACGCTCAGGAAGAGCCTTCTTCAATGACATTAAGGTTATGATGGAAAAATGATTCCAAGAGAAGTCTATAGAGGTTTTGTTAATATGCCTTTATGATGTGATATTATGACGGCAATTCAATTTCATTGCAGGCCTAATGAGACCGTGTTACAATGTCAAAATGAAGGGAAACTATATTAATCAAGTTATAGTACCCTGAGAGAAAGAAAAACCTAAAGAAATTAACCCCATTAAAAACTATTTTAAAACAACATTAAGATTTAGTGAATTCGGAATTGCTTTGCTTTTGTTGGTTTAGTGCTTCAGGTAGAAGCTAAATTTGGCACTGATTTACAACTCATTAAATATATTGACATCACGGGAATCAGTGAAAGTTTTAAGGAAACACAAACAGAACAAAATTCACACCAACTACTGTGGTTACGCAAAGCATTGGGAACAGCCTGCTTAGTCTTACAGTTAAAATATATTTTTCCCTTCAGTGGAACCAGAATTTCTGCTTTTCCCATGTAAAAAAAAGGTGGCAATTTGACCAATGTCTAAGAATTTAAGTTTTTGTACCTCAGCTCTTTGATACCATATTGAAATTTGTACTAAACACTGTAGAATTAAATTTCCAAAATTAAAAAAGAGAAACAAATTGGAGTGGAAAATTCTCACTAAAATTATTTTTTAAAAATATGCAATTGCCTGTACTAAGGTAAGAGCTAATACATGCCCTGAGGACAAGAGGAGTCTTGGTTAGGTCCCAAGTTGTCAAGATTGAGGCTAAAGGGATGAGCCACAACAAATAAACAGCCTTGGTAGAAACACCTTTAGAATCATCTGCAAGGGAGGTTAAGTCAGAGTTATGAAAACAGTCTTAAGTCTCTTTTAAAATATTAAAATGCCTATGTGAAAAAAGTTAAAACAAACAAACAAGCAACCCTGAGCATATTGATTTTTATGTATTTTTTTTAAATTTTTGGCAACAGAGACCTTTTCATGTGCATTCTTTGAATTTTATGTCAAAGATTTTTGTCCTTTCCAGGCTAAAGTTTCTTATTAAGTGCAGAAGTTAGAGCTGCAATATTAAGGAGAATTTGATAAAGGCTAGCACATGTATTCCATTTAAAATGCGCCACTGTCACTTTCCAAACCATTTATTAGTGGCAACATAAAGTTCTGCTGTCCTTAAAATCTGCCCCTCACCTGAACAGGTCACAGACTTTCCGGTGCAGCAGGCAGGACAACATTACTTTTATTTAACAGAGACATCTCAATTTTCAGCAAGATCCTTCTAAGAATGAGCTCAGCAAGACATTGGTACCACACATTTTGGACGTGCAGCAAAATATTGTAAAAAGGAAAATACCATTCCTCATCTTTCAGCAAACACCGATATTTGCAAGGCACAACAAAGAAAAATTTGCAAGGATTCCATTGATTTTTTGCTGCTATTACTGTGAAAGATGCAGAGATGGCACTTTGTCGTCAGAGTATTAGGGAAATTTGAGGGGAGGAAAGTATAATCCACTCCTAAATATCCAGTTGTTTCCATTTTCACTTGTCCTTTACGGACATAAACACATATATCACACGTACACAGAGAATGTTTTGAAGATGGTTGGCACATAACAGGGTTTTTTTTATTTTCAGCTGCTCACGCTAATATTTGAATAAAAACCTGTTTTGAACATGGTTATTTATTACATGCAATTCAGTACTGCCTAGAGGCTGCATCCCCATAGCAGGAGCTACCATTCACTGAGGAACAGAGAGAGTCCCTGACTTCCCTTTCCTAAACCATGCTGATAACCTCAACACAGACATCAGTTTTACTTTTCATAACGGTGCATACAATTAAAAACAGTGGATTTATGTGTAATTCCAAAATTTCTTTTAAAAGATTGGGCCACATTTGCTACTTTATGCTTTACTCATGCTGAAGAAGGTCTAAAAGAAAAGACTTCAGACTAGAGACTTTTCAAAGATGCAATGCTTTAAGAACTTGAGCTGATGCCATCTGGTCCTACCAATTAACTTTTTTTATCAGTCCCTGAATTTTATTTATTACCCATAATTTTCCCCTGCAAAGAAGTGTTTCAGCACTGAACCAGCTTTGAGCTCTTCATTAGTAAGTACATATGAAAAAATATAAGTTTTAGGCAAGACCTGTTATTCATGTCATTTTGTACCTTGATCACCTTTATGACCAACCATCTACAACGACTTTGCAGCTCTCTGATAATTCTTCCCTTATTGATATTTTGGAAAAGTATTGATTATAATTACACAAACTCTTGGAAGGTCTCTCTTTTTGCTCTGCTGCTCTGTAATGTCTTGGTTCTAACTTTTCATATAAGTCTTGTTGGGGTTTTTTTAACACTTTCTGAAGGGTTTGTTTGTTTTTTTGGGGCTTTTTTTTGTACATTATAATGCAATTACACAGAGTTTATCATTATAGTGCTTGAAACATTCTACCCACTTGCAAGCTTTCTGCCTATTGGCTGCCCCTCAAATCTCTTCTTTAGCAGGACTCCTCCTTTGTATGTAGTTCCCTTTTCTAAATCTATGTGTGTGCTGACTTATAAAAACAGATTGCTGCTGTGTGGAGATTAAATATGAATATGACACAATCACTGAACAAAATGGCTTGCACAATTTCTTGCACAATTATCAACTAGGCCAAGATTTGTATCTCCTTTGGGTCACCAAACCATGACGTATGAAGAAGATATTTATGAAATTTGAAAACTTAATCTGTGCACTACACGTCCCATGAAATTTCTTGTCTTGCTTTATTATTATTGTTATTGAGATTCCTTCTCTCACAGGCTGAGTTTCCCTAGCAAACTGAACTCATTATTGCTGCACCATTTCATAGCTGGGTTACAGACAAATGCTCTTTTTTCCTGACGTGTCAAAAAGTCTGTGTAACTCTTACATATCTGATTTCTCTTAGTTGCCCTTTGCATTCAACTTCTTTCTCTAGCAGTCTATCGATGCTTCGCTTGTACTTTGTGTCTTAGGATTGCAATATTTCATTATCTTCCTTTTAGCATGTACATTTCTAGCATTGTAGTTTCTAACAGGCATATTATGGTCAGAAACTCATGTAAATAGAAGCTTTCGGGGGAATGAAAGCAACTTTTTTGCTTTTTTAGATATATATATATATACTTTATTCAAAGGGTGTAGCAACCTTAGTAATATATTCTTACTACAGCTTTTCCTTGCTTTTCTGTCCGTATTTAATTCTGATGCCAGCAAGTCAATTTAATTTTGATTATTCCTCCTGTGCCTACCCCTTTATTTAAAAAAGTTCTGCATTTTCTAATGAAGCAGATTCATTTTCCATAGATCACTTTAATTTCCTCAGCTACATCTTCAAATGCCACGTCTCCATCTTTCTCTCTGGCCCTGGGAACATTTCAAAGCATAAACTTCTTAACTGGGTGATTACATTTTGACTCCAGAACCTCTTCTACCTTTCACTGGCAAAACAAATATAAATACAGGTTGCTCACTTGCATGTCTGTTCCAACAAGAATAGCCTGGAAACGTCTGCATAACTTTCAGCACAACATTTCTTTGATAAGTAACCTGCCAAATAATTTCACTGCTTACCAGCATGAGTGCTGAGGTGTTTTTATTACCAGGCTAATTTTAATGATTGGCATGCACTGTGTGTTTATATTTTTGTCAAATATTGGGAAATCAATTAGAACAATATAATGCCACCGGGAAAAACATCATTTGCAAAATAATTATGAGCAATTGGAACCAGATGTTGTGTTTCTTCAAAATTTGCATTTTCAGTTTTATAATATTTACTTTTTCTTTTGGCAAAATGCTGAAGTAATCATAGCTCAAAAGGCTGGATTTCTCCTTTTTCTAGGTTTGGTTTTGTAACAAGGGAATTCAAAGGCAAAGCTCAGGTCATATTCCCAAAGTCAGACGTAGTGGTTTCATCCCCTACCACAGAAATACAATATCCTTTATTTTAATCATTCTTAGTCTTATCTACTGATCTCCTGGAAGCAGAGATAAACAGCATATTTCAACAATACTGTTCTGCTAAACCTGAAGCCAAATGGAATTAAAGAACTGATAAGAAGCTTCTCCTAGATATAAGAAAACTTGAATATTCCTGTCATGGCTGGTGGCTGTTTCTTGTTCATCTACTTTCACCTGAAGAAATAAAGTTGTTTCATCTAAAGAACTAAAGATGTTAATCTAAAATGGAACCTTTTTTATAGCCCTGGACCAAAGGTCATCTAAGCAAAGATTTATTTTGACTTTTTTCAGACATGCATGAGAGTGCTTATTCTAAGATTCAATAATTTTCTTTAGAAAAGAAGAGCAAATGCTTCTTGAAGGCACAAAGTATTCAGGGGTCATTGGATTCCTGCAGCATGAACTCTCAAATAAGACAGTTTAACATTTTTTAAAATCTTTGTGCGAGAAAGATGAATCATTTACAGGAATAGGACTAGCATTTTGTTTAGATTCAAGAGTTTACATTCATGTTCATTCAGAAAACCTTAGTACACTGCATATTCAATTTTTTTTTTATTCTAAGAATATGTTCACTCTATTTTAATACATATTTTCTGCTTTGACTGAGCAACAAACAGCTGTGGGCAAAGAAACACAGCACAGCATGAGTTGGCAAGGCCTTGACAAACACCATACCAACAGTTCAGCCACCTCAGTTCATAAGAACTGGTCGACAAAAATCCTATGCCATGAATTCTCAGAACTAAGACAATCTCTGCTTCTCTCCAGCATTCAACTCCCCCTAAAAATCAAAATTTCTTCAGCATTTTACTTATTCTTTAGCAAGATTCCCTAAACGTTCTTGGTTTACTATCTCAGGTAATATTATATTATTTAGGCTGAGGCTGTACAATGATTCCTGAGACTTGAGCTCAAGCCTTGTGCAAATTTTATTGACACCATCAAGTCACTGGGCTGATGGCACCCTTAGACATCAGTTGTTAACAACCATGAATTCCTTGTCAACAAGTGAATAGGAAAATAAAGCTACACTTGGATAATCAGAAGAGATTGTAGGATACTTCAAACATACAGCGTTTATTACTGTGTCTACTGGCTTTGTAATGTTGGGTCGTAAAAAAATAAAAACATTTAAAACAGATTTAAAGCTTTTATTCGGTGCTAAATCTATTCTTCTGTTTAAGTAGCAAAAGGGTTTCATAAAAAGAAAAGATTATTTTTTCCTCAAGATTATCACTGATGCAATGAATGTTTAATTTCAGGGTGGAAGAAAGAAAAAGCAACATTATTTATTATATTCAAAATATTAATTAATTTTTTTCTTGATGTAAAGCAATACAGAAATGGTGGTGCTGCTTTCACTTTTTTGCTAACAACAAGCAGACAAGTCTACCTAAAGGGGTTTATAAACTCCCTAACAAAGTTTTATTGTGTATGTTATTGTCACACAAGAAGGGCTGTGAGAACAATGACCCTTCTCAATTAAAGAAAATGAAGCATATGATAGAAAAAATGCAAAAATAAAATGGCTTAACTGCTTACCTTACCTTTTCAAGATGGGCCTTCTCCTCTAGGATCAGATGGATTTTCAATGGCTTTCTGGTTGCAATATATTTTTTACAGTTCACTTCGAAGTATTGGAAGAAGTCTTGCTTTCATCAGTTCCGTGGTCTGCCTTTGCATCTCCTCCAGGCTCTCTGTGGTCCTCGCTGTGTTAAAAGGTCTCTTCTTGCTATATTTTCTATATGTTCTTCCTTTTTCTCCCACCAGCATTCCTTAATGAAAGTAACTTTTCTCTCCCATGCCTGCGTTCCTCTGATCCACAATGCTGCAGCCAAAATAATGCAAACAGCAAAACTTTCTCTTTGCTGCAGAGATATATTGATTTTCTTTGAAGTCCATGTGTCTCTTAACACATAGGCACCTATCAACCACTAATAAGCAATACTGTGGCATTCAAAAGCCAGTTTTCCTCAAAATATTATTTAATTAATTTTCTACCGATGCAAAAATAGCCTTCAAAAGGGAATCTAGGAAGAATTTAGAAATCAGTGTTCTCTTGAGGATGGGGTTCATCAGAGACCCCTTTAGAGAATCTCTTGTGATGGTTTATTTCATTTCACAAGGAAAAAAGATAAATCCTTAAAGCTGTCCTACAGTGAAGGGAAATGAACAGTCATATGGACACCACGTTTTGAAATTTTTTTTTACTAGTGGCAGCATGCCAAGAACTAGACCTAAATACCTTCCTAGTTCAGTCTTTTGTCACCTACCACCATGTAAATCAATTTATTACCGACTCTACACGAGGTTAAGTAAGTACATGCAACTTGGGCTCAGGTGCAAGTGCAAATGGATTTCAAATCATTTCACAAATCCAGCCACAGCTATATTGGTTTCATAGCTTAAAATATGACTCGGGAGAGGAACTGATGAAAGACTGCATTTACTGATTATCTTCAGTTTCTTCAGTACACTCCATATCATCTCCCTCATATCTTCAGTTTCCATCAAACTAATCAAGCTGCAAGAGAAAGAAAAATAAGTATTTGAGACCTGCTTCTGAAACCTGGAGGCCCAGTTGAGACACAGAAATATCTACACTCACTAAGCAAACTCTTATTCATGACATCTGCCCATCCAGTGCAATGTGAGTTCCTGTCAGTCAGCACTGGCATGGCTAGGACTGAGATCCCAACACTACGTTATTATCTTTCATGAGAACATGCTAATTCCTTTTGTACCACTATGGATCCTGATATAAAGCTTCCTCTGACATTCACAACATGTTCTAGTGTGATATATTCATTCAAGATTAAAAAGAAATAAAAAACTATGCCAAGGCACTGGTAAAGGCACCATATATCTGGCAAAAATTGATTAAAAGTATAAAATCTTTCTCCCAATAAAATTACTTTCCCAGAATTTTTACCATAGCCCCAATATTCCACTTGCTATCCAGATTTTGAGTTATTAATTAATAGTAAGGCACATTACTAGCTGTATTATTCTGTGTCAGGTAAAATTTCATAGGTTTTCACTTTCCTTTTAATTTCTATAGAACACGTTGACTTCTTAGCAATATAACTTCTCCCCAGCTCAGTTATTTTAGTAAAGTATTATCAGGTCACACACACCACACAGATATTTCTGTCAATATTGTCAAGCAGTGAGTGACCATAATCACATGTACTTCACATATGTATATTTAACATATTATTTTACAGCTAGAAATGGGTAGGTAGACACACCCTCACAGTGTGTCTTATCGTATTTTCCACAATAGATTACTCTTTTTTTTGTAATATTTGACTTCTCTGCTCTTCACTGATGTCCTCAATGATTTCTTCCACCAAGAGCTTTACTACTCACCCTACCCTAATTAATTCTCAACTTTAAATTCTCCACTGACCCCTGTTTAACTCTCTGCAGATAAAAAAAGCTTTGAAACCAAAATCCTCGGTGAGCAGGTGCTGGCCAGCCAGTTTTTCTTCAAGCTTCTGCAGCTTTAAATCTGATCACACAAAATACACACCCAAATCCTGCCCTGAACTGCTCCTTACGCTGTTTTATTGCAATGGCATTTTCCCAAGTACTGTTGGACTTCAGCAAAATCACAAAATTGGGCTCTGGGTGTGGAGAAGCACCTGCGGATTCACTTTCAGCAATAAGACTTTGCAAAGAGAGAATCTACCGCAAATCCAGTTCTTTTTTCCCTCCTCCTCCCCCAGCACACGTGTAAATAGAGAATACAGAATCAAAAGTATTTGGTTCCACAACTTCACTGAACAGATTTCTGGTTTTGCTTAATTATCTTTAAGAAAAAGAAAAAATAAATTCCTCAGGTTAAGGGGAAGTTGAAAACAGATAAGGTAGACCCAGCACAGCAAAAATTATAGCATGAACAAGAAAAAGACATAATCCTCTCTCTCAAGTTATGACTTAGATGAAAAAAATATCTTTAAGTTCAATATTGTAAAGTGTTCTTTACTCTGTATTTAATGCTTTTTTTAACCATTGTATTCAGAGCAAACAGATGAACTGTGAAAAGCTTGACCAAGAATAATCAATGCATTTTTTGCATCAATCTCTCAGCAGAGACAGCTCCAACCCTGCTGGACTTCCAACAGCAGTGGTCTTCCATGGGCCGAATTTCCAGCACAAAATATGCACTTGAACTCCAAATGCCAAGTTTGGTGTGAGTTAACAACAGCAAATTGACAGATCTTAAATGATATCAGCAATTCTAGAATTCTTTGGCAGTTAAATCAAGTTAAATCCCAGGAAAACCCAAGTACAGCAGTTTTTGGCTTCAGTTCCATGTATCTTCAATGACCCTTAGATCAATGTACACTGAACTGGGATTCAGTACAATAAAAGGAATCAATTAATGATTGAAGATATTTGTACTACACAAAGGATTCAATCTAGATGATTTTCACCACATTTTGCTTTCTTTAAGTGGACAGCACTTGATATCCTTATTACAGTTGGAATAGTAATACAATTATATCTATTTATTATGACTTAACCATCCTTTATAAATTTTAACACAAACAAGTATTTCATTTAAAAACACAAAAGTTAATTTTCCATATGCCCACAAGAAGCCACTTTTCAGAATATCTTTCCTACCCTTCCTACCACATTATAAACTACACGCATTTACTACAATCCTGCTTGATTTACAATCTCTGTCATTCCTGAATTTAACCTGTTGTACAAAAACAGGCAGCTGAAACTGGGGACAGCTTTTGAATGGTATTTTAAGGACCTTAAAATCAATCAAAAAAGCAAACCCAAGCCAACCCAAACAAAATCAACCAGCTATTAAGTCTGCATAACCTACATCCAAAGTTAGAGTTCAACCCACGCCTAAGGGAAAGACAGAAATGTTTTGCTCCCAATTTGGTCTCTGGGCACTGTCATATCTCATATAATGTCTGATTCTTTCAGAAATGACATTTTCATGTCATAAAATCTAATTGATAGGCACTTTCAAGTGCTATTTTTAGAGGTAACATCCAAGACTAATGAATGCAGTGCACTAAGAAGTTTATATGAAGTTAAATCAAGCTGTCTTGTCTCTGTTCAAGTCATTCTTTTCTTGCCAATAATACACAATAACAGCAACGTTGCTCAAATGGAAGTTTATAACCCTCATCTTTGCCTGAACTGTGCTTTCACTTGAAACAATATTTACTATTGACTTAAAAGCAAAGAGTTCTCCTGTGCCAGGTAATGTGGGTTTTGTTTGGTTATCCTGAACCACCCCATCTGTGGATTATGTATCATTGTGCAGCTGATACAAGATCAGATCAGTCACATTTTCTGTGACTTTAGAGTCAATCTTTTCATTCTTTTGGAGAACACCAGGCTGAATAAAGAAAAAGTACTATTCCGGGCTCATTTTAGTCTTTCACATTTCAGAGGTTTATCCTCATATTTTCTGTGAGATTTCACCTTTTCTCACATTCCACCAGGAAACTTTGGTACATAATTTTTACTTTTTATCCTTGAATGACTTCAGAAAACCTGAACACAAGTAGTCTTTTACTACAAGTCCCTTCTCTGCAATGAAAAACAAAAAGTGAAGTAGCTCTGCCTCATTTACCTCCACATTGCTCAGGTAGGTTTGTGGGATTCTTCCCTCCTGAAAAGCCAAGTCAAAGTTCTCTCATGTTTTTTTTTTTTTACTATTTATCTTTCTGTTTGCATTATTAGTGGGTTTGTACACCTCCCTGTAAAGATTTCTTACATGGACTGCAAAACATTTAGCAAACAATAATAAGCTTTAGAAGTGTCAGATTTTAAGGAAAAGTATTTTTGATATTATGAAAAATTAAATGAATAGCAAACTACATTTCCCATGAAGTGTTTTCTACTCTACTGTGGCTTAACGAGACATCCCTCCGACATTGCCTTGAACTTGTATACAAGAATTACACGTATAAACAGATAAACTTTTCAACAAACTTAATTTGGCTGAATTTAAGCACATTGACTTTTGTTTAATAAAGAATCAGTCAACATAATTATACCATGGAGTCAGGAAAAAATGAATAAACTGATCCTTGTGGAATTTTTCTTGCCCTAAATATTTTTAAGACATTTCAAGTGCATTAATATTTATAAGAGCACTGAAAGGGAACCTTGCAATCTGAAAGCTCTGATCATCTCAGGAAGGTAAACAATATGCAGGCTTTTTTTTTTTTTGGTCCAATATTGGGAATCTCATCCATTTTCATCACACAAAACAGAAATCCTGATTCTATTAACTGATCCAGCAGAAAAAAAATCCTGGATATTTACTTGCTCAATAGGCATGTCACTTTTCAGGGTGCAATTATCTTTTTGGAGGTGGATCCATGTGAGATCCCCAACTTCCCAGAGGGCTCTGTCTTGCACAGACCCACAGAGCAAAGAGCCTCAGCAATGGGCCACCAATAATGCTCTTCCACTTCCTTCATTATCAAGTTTCTTCAAGCACATTGCATCTGCATCATCTCTTCTCCATTTCAGCTACCCAAAACAAACTGTTAGGATGAAAAGCAGGCTTTCACCTCACTTAAAAATGCATACAGAACTAGAAGGGGCATCCTGATGGCTCAGCTGGAGCTCTGGAAAGCAATTTCCATATGGAAATACAAGATACTGATGTTAGCGAAGCTCGAAATCTATGTATTCCTCAGCTATTTAATAATTTCTCACAGACTTCATTAGAAATAGGACTCAGGGAAAAAAGGACTATTGAAATGTGACACACAAAACTGTTCTTAGAAGTACTAATCACACATCCATAGCGGGATACATGACAAGTGATTCGGCAGGATGTCAGAAAAAAGAACATCACAGTTAACTTCCTATTGACCTAGAACAGGGTATTTTCCAACAGAAAATTGTATGAGCAGTAATTTTCAGTCAAGTTGACAGATCTAAGTCCAACTCATCACAAACTTCAAAACCAAGTATTTAAGGGTTATATTAAACGGCCTCAAGAGATCTTAAACACCTACATCCCTTTTCCACTCAGCAGATACACTAAGGGAAAAATGCTCAGGAAAAAAGAAGGAAAAAAAAAAAGGCTTAAATCTGCACATTATACTGGTAAAAAAAAGAAAAAAGAAACCCATAAGGATAAAAGTGTCAAAAGTAGCCTGAGGTCTGGCAGCTGACAGTAGTAACCTGTAGGAAAGTCATTTGGGAAGCTCTCCAGAATCATTCTGGCACAGTTCACTCCTTTGAAAATGGCAATTCACCCTAACTTTACCCAGCTAGCCAGTCATGCCAGTAGCTGGAAATATTTATTAAACAATTTAAAAAAAAAAATTACTTAAATCAACATAAATAATTGAGAACAGTGAGGCTACTGCCCATGCACGTGATCTTGCTACCAGATATGCAATTTTTCTGATGAAATGGGGTTTATCTCCTTAATGAATTATTAGGTGCACTGCAGTTCTGACTTATCTGGAATTCTACTCTTGGGACTGGTTGTGAAAACATCTAATAGATTCTAATAAAGTCTGTCTTGGTTGTGGTATAGCACTTCCTTTCAAAAGTTCAGTTCCCTTGCAGCATATTTGTTATGTTTTTATTTTGTTAGCATTGCTATTCATAAATAAGCCAACCTCTTTCACACAGCTGCATCAACCACCACAAATAAAGCAGCAAACAGATGGCAGTGCAAAGTTTTGGTTCAGCTGTTGTACATGCAGTTATCTCCATTCTACATATCTAGCTTTATGTCCCATAAAGTTAAAAGTTAATTTTAAAAATATTGTCTGCATCTTCCTATGTTCTAGAAAGTTGAAGTGCAGTGCACACCTGCTCCCTGCACAAGTGCTCCTTCATCACATGAAAACAAAGTTCCCTTGCCTTTGGTTGAGAAACTCTTAAGAGGCAGAAAGGGGCACCTTGCATTGATATTTTGCAAGATTTATCTTATTATATCTCTTTTTAATACCGTGCTGCTATCCCTATAAGAGAAAAGAAAGGCCCCCAAGAACCAGGAGAAAATATGGGAAACACAAGTACTGTGTTCTACCTGGCAGCAAAGCCAAAAAAAAAGGAAACCAAACTCTGACAACTTTTATTTCATCTTGTTTTCAACATATTCGGAATGTTGCCTTCTCTTCCTTGTTAATTTCCATGCAAAGCTAATCAGTCCAAATATGACTCTTATAAACACAGTAAAGAAACTGTACTGTCCCCTTTTCCTTTCCTTTCTTCTCCTCTCCTTTCCAACATCTCTGTGCCAGAATAATAAACTGTGTGCTAACCACCTCCAGACTGTGAAATATGGTTATGCACTCTAGGAAGACAGAGCTGTGCAAAGTGGACGTGGAACACATCCTGGAACTGGCAGCCCTTTTGTATGAAAAACATCCAGAGGGAACGAGGCTCCTCAGGAATAAGGTTCTGAAACAAGTCAGAGTTGTCTAAGGAACTCACTTCACAACACACACTTCTAAATGAATGGACGTAAAACTCAAGATCCACTCCAGATCCAAATTTTCAGAGCCTTGCTGTCTTCTTGCTGTATTTTCTTGTTATTTTTAGTGTTGTATTTTGAAAGAAGTAAGGATGTAAGTAGCGGTGAGAGGAATCATAAGAGCACATAAGTTTCAGATTTCAAACCTTGCCCTTGATGATGTTAGAGAAAACTTCATTTCAGCTGTATTTCTTTATGCTAACACAAAGCCCTCAAGACAAAGAGACTTAAATACACACAATTCAAGAAAGAATATGATGCTATTATCCTAATTTCGAAATGAAACTGTCAATAAAAAAGAAAAAAACCAATTGGGATAAAATCAACATAAGAAAAAACAAATTAACTCTACATTTTTATTGTCATCTTCTCTCCTCTGTGGTAAAAAGGGTGAGAATTTCTTTTATGGCAGCTAGAACACTTTGATAAAAGTGTTTTTGTTTTCTCTCACTTTTCTTCTCTAAGAAAAATATTCATTCTACTGTTGTAAATAACATTAAAAAACCCCCAAAACAACAACAACAACAACAACAACAACAACAAAATCACAAAAAAAAAAATCAAAAAAAAAACCCCACCCAACAAGACCAGCTCATGCTGAATATACAGCAGTTGTCTGCACAACTAAAGTCAGGTTTACCCCAGATTTTTTGGGGAGGTGTTTAGAATGCCTACTGGTAACCTGCACCATGTGTACACATCAATTGGGCAAGCTTACCACAAGCAGACAATTAAAAACATAGCAAACTTGCAGGATCAGCATTCTGTCATCTTCATATTTTAGAGAGATCTGGGTTTATGCCTGGTCAGCTTTTTGCTAATTAACTGTATTCTGACTATTCTGCAGAAATGATATTTTAGTTTGTATCATATCAGATGAATATTATAGTCAAATAAACTTACACTGCAAAATTGTGAAGTCACTGTCAGCCTGCTGCATCTCACCCTGAAAAAGTTTAGAAGGAGTCCAAATGTTGATTATATCAATATTATGCACTGTCTCAATATAGATCATTTGTACATGTACCAAAATTTAGCATTTCACTGTTTGAATACACAGTGAAATCTCAAACCAAGAATATTAAAATGCAGGTGTCTAAAAAAATGCCTTAAATAAATATCTGACGACTAAGATGTGATCAATCCAACTTTTTCCAGGTTGCTCTATCAAAACTTCTAGTCTGTTTACTTAAAAAGGAAGATGCCTTGTACTAGTAACTCCATGTAATTCTTAATCACAAAAGCAATATTCATTGGACCAGTGCTTGAAGCCCTTCAGGACAGTTCTCACTAAAACTTGACGGTTTTTGCTTCTTCTTCTAGTTTATTGACTCAGAACAAGGGTCAGTAGATGAGGTATGGCTATTTTTCTCCTTTATCAAATACAGTCTCTTGACATATTGTAGTCTGACTGTAAAATAATTCTTCAGCACACTGAGAGAGCTACTGGGTTTCTCTATTAGGATTCTGTGCTAAAAGTTTAGAACATAAAAGGTGAAAATTTCCCACATTTTAAAGACAGCCAAAACAATCTTTGTGGCAAGCATGTGCATTCACTGACAGCAGAAACAAAACCCTGACACAACACAGGGGCTGGAAGCTGAAAGATAAATTATGCTTGCTGTGTTTTTCTGAATTGAATCCTGCCTGCATGATCAGTAGCATTCAGACTCCCAGCAGGGAAGTCTCCAAAAGAGAGGGAAAACTAGGTAGGTGGCTTTAAAGAAAGCACAGAGAAATGTACTGAAGAAAAATCCTGGTTGAGAAGTGAAATTGGTTAAATTGCCTACAGCAAGTCTGTGGAGAAGAAGGGTCTACACTGATTTCCCTACTTTGAGAGGTGGAGAGAAAAGCATTGCAGAGCATGAAAAGCAAAAACCTGTATGGAAGACTTGCTCATTATGGACAATTTTTTACAGAGAATCTGTTTTGGAATGTGATGGAATGAGGGAAACACTAACGAAAACACGGAGATAGAGTGAAGGGATGTATTTGGAGGAATCAGTCAGCAAAAGATTCAGCCAATAGCCGTGGATACAAGAACAAACTGCATGGGAAGAGAAGATATCCCATCATCTGGTCCTGAATGCCAGGATTGGGAAATAGTCACACGCCTTTGCTGGCATGACAGAGCTGTAAGATGCTCCCAGCAGAGAGCTTACCCAAGAGACAGGACTCATTTCTGCTTCATCACTACCAGTCAGCAGGAGCTTCAAAATATTCAAGATTGGAATAATTAAGAATTTTTAAAAGTCACATCGTAATTTGGTGGTGGGAGGAATAAGTTAAGCTCAGAAACAGCTACAGAAAGAAAATGAACAGCTGCCCTTTACAATTACTCAAAAAGAAAAATAGGAATCGCATACTGAAACAGATGTTTGTGAATTAAACTCGGCATTCACCCAGAGACTTATCTTAAATTGCTAGTCCAGGCTTTAATGCATATCCCCATCTAAGAGCATTTTTTTCCTACCAAAATAGATGGAACGAAGGAGTCCAAATTTCTTAAGCAGCTCAGAAGACCTCAGTCTAACTACCTTTTGAACAGGTGATCTATTCCTTCCTCAGTAGCATCCCATGGCTTTCCTTTTTCACAGAACCATGGATTGTTTCCCCCAGATACCAGGACAATTTTTCAAATAGTAGAATTTTAAAACTCTGTCTTCTAGGCACCATAAAAATGTCAATCTCCGTGTAAGGCATAAACTGACCAATTTGTCTCCAGGCAATTCAACTGTACAGAAAGGGGATAATAAATGCCTGGGACACAGTGCATGAGACAAAATGCAGTTAAGAACAGACCACTGAACTTCCCAGATTTACTTTTTCTTCTGCACAATTTCATTACAGAACATGCACTAAAGATAATGCTCCACCGTGTTGGAAATCACACACTAATTTAATCTGTGACACTCACCACGGGTCGATCTCTTCAGAGTGGAGACACGACTGCAGAGACAACAAAAGCTTTAGGTTGGACCTGCAATTCCGGTGTAACCAGGAGTATTCAGTTTAATTTGAAAAAGACCCAGAACCCTTCCTTGTGCAGTTCACAGTCATAACTTCCTGACTTTTGAACTCGTTCTGGAAGCTGAAGAACTAACAAAAATTCCACTGTGTTTGTGGACAACTATTAAACTGAAGGAACAAACCTATTTTTCCAGGATTGGACACTACCAGATTGATGCCATCGAACAATAAAACTGGCCTTTGAAAAGTTGCTTTTTTTCATTATTACCACAATATTGACAGCTACTTCTAACCTGTTTTTATGCCACTCTGTTTTGATGAAGAAAAGCAAGAACAAAACCTGAAGAATTAATCTCAACTAGATTTGAATGCAAAGATGTCACCTTATACAGAAAACATACTTACTTTTAAAATCAGTTCCTTTGAGACAAGATAATAGGTTTCTAATGACCTAATTAATTTTACACTAAGAGTATTTTGCAAATGTACAAAGTTAGACTGCAAATGGCTGTCTGTGCTTTGGTAAGAAATGGCTGTCTCCAAACAAATCTCTAAACCCAATGTACAGTAATTCTTGCTGACAGTTTATTCTAATTACAGCTGAATACAATGGTTCAGCTGAGATGCCAAATTTCACTGCAAATAACACTTTGCTAGACAGCAAATGAAAGAAAATGAAAACAAATTATTAATCCAAGTTATTTTAGCTGAAACCTTGGGTTTTTTCTCAATACATAAAGCTACTGAGAGGTGTAATGTCACTGATAGTGCACTGATGGTGCTGCTTCAGAATATTAGAAATTTTTTTTAAATTAAAACTACCTAATTATGTTTATTCACATCAACACAGACCTCATAATATTGACATTTGCTTTTCCTCGTAACTGTACCAGGATTCTCTGAAATTGCAATGGGGAAACCTGATCATCAACTGAGAAAAACTGAGGTATGAGTTCTTCCCTCTCTCTGAACAGAGAGATTCAGGAGTAGGTTAACTCCTGGTCCAGAAACATGGCAAGTTGTCTTGATTCATTGCTGTATATCAAAGTCCTCTTACTCATGTTTTAGGAATGTTCCAGTACATCCCAACAGCACACAGACGTGAAAGTAGAACAAGCAAGAAACACAGTGCCTCAGACAAGGGGGTTTTTTGTAAGCTATCACCTAATGCAGGAGTTCACCAGCAGATTATATGAAAATTATAGCTTTAGGTCAAACACCAGAGCTGAATGTTAAACAGGTTTTATAATTTTTGGGGGTTTTTTTTAATGTCTTAGTAAACTTCTGCTCAACAAGCAAAAGGTTTTTGAAAAAATATAACCATAAGGATGAAGTGTATATATAATAAAGATGCGATGCACACTAAGGCAAAAAGAAGAGTTTACAAGTTAAAAGCTTTTATAGAAATTAACAAAAGTCCTAGAGGAACATGTTCATATATAAGGAAAAGGAAAGATCAGAACTAGTTTTTCTTTGTGTACTTTTAGAGTGACTGAACGTTTACCATCCGTATTTGAGATCTTTAAATCTTTATAGGATTCAAAATACTGAGACTTTGAAACCAACATTTAAATCTAGAGACAATCTCAAATGTTTATAAGTATTTGATTTTATGTAACACTGCACACTTCCTACCCTTGTCAATCTGAACCTGGACAAACTGAAGGTACATAATTGCACATTTATCAGCCATAACTCCAAACTCAGCCTCCAAACAGAATCTGGAAGCTCAGAAATGCCATTGTCAGTATTGTCCGGTGGGTAGCACAGACAGGAGACAGCTTTAACAGGTTTGCCAACCATAAACCAACAATTTTGTCCAAGCAGTCCCTGTGCACATTCCAAAATCACAGGTTTCTGGAGTCAATCCCTGTGGCTAAGAAATGCAAGCAGCAGAATGGGCTGTTCTTGTCTTCACCTTCCACATTAGGAAATAGTGGAGCCCTGCTTGGGCGGAGATCTCTGGGAAACCTTCTTGGACCCTGAGAGAGACGTCCTGCAAGCACAGCCATGTGGGACAGGAGGAACCCTTCCACACAGGGATAGCTGAAGGTGAAAGCTCTTCAGTGATGTTAAAAGACAAATTAATAAAGCCATGAAAATATACCTCAGTAAAATAAAATTAAGTGTAAAAATGTAATCAAACAAAACCAAAACCATGCAGAAAATGCAGTTGTACCCAAACCAACATGGGTTGGAAGTATAGGAACAGCACCACCGTATGTATTTTATGCACTGTTAAAAAGACCCCACATTTATTTAACAGGACAAAAGCACAAATTCCCTACACCAGAAGAGTCCCTCTTTTTCATACTGGCATCCTGAAAAAAGAATATCCATTATAAAAAGAGAGAAAAGTTCTGTAGGATAATATGAATGAGGCATGCAGTTAATCCACTAAGATTCCATTAAGAAGTGAGCTGATGTTCAGCCAACTAATTACCCATTCATTAAAACAGAACCATAAATGACATTTCCAACATATTACAAAACCCCTCTGTAGTAATATTTTCCCATCTACATCTATTCTGACATTTATATTCTATGTCTCTTTCATAATTATTTCAAATAATTCCTCTGACATATTGAGGGGAAAATAGCTTAAAAAGAGATTACTTACCACCTACCAATTGCTCACAAAGAAAGGAGTAGGACAAAGTAATTATGTTGGTGTATTAATACAAAATTTATGTTCTTGGAGTCCCTAATAATCACTACTGTGGTTTAATTTTTCCATGGTGAAAATTTTAAGGTTCTTGAAATTATTTGCACGCATATATAACTCAAGAATCACCCTCCCAAAAAATGAGCACACGTAAAACTAACTCACTGATTCACAGAAGAGCAGTACAGCACTGATAAATTGGCATTAAAAATAAATAACTAAACCCAGAGCTGGAATTTTCATGTCTCAGTGCACAACAGCAAAAGAAAGTGGGGAGAGGGTTGCACAGACATCTCAGACAAAGAGTAAACACCATTTCAACCAAAAGAGAGATTGATACTCAGTACAGACTGTTATTTATTACATGTTCACTCAGGCACTCCCTGCACCTCTCTGACTGGTAATTAACAGAGTCACAAAAGCTGACAGTTTGCAGAAAATAAGACAATCTCTGGGATATTTGGACCAATAAAAATGTGCAGTTCTCTACAAGTGGCTTATTTCAGCACATTTTCATATCAAGATTTTTATATAAAAATTCATTATTTGCTATAACACTGTCACATTACTTATTTCTTCTTATTTAAAAAATTTTTTTAAATAACAAATTTCCATCACATACTGGTCCATGTTCTGGCTTTTAAACTGCACTTTGAGCAGTCTTTTCCATCTTTGCATCCTTTTTCTTACAGTTCCTGTCCCTACTCCTCTCCCATTATACATTATGCTGACCTAACTTGTTCTAAAGATATTGATATTTAAAATCCATCAAACTTTTTGCTGATGTCAGATTTAGTTCCTATCAAGAAAACCTAGTAAAAAAACCCAACAAAAAACCCAAAAAACCCCAAAAAACCTTCAAGAAATCCCAGTCAAAGCCAGCTATGCATTAGAGCACATATCTGATGAGATAACGACATCTGAAAGATAAAATAGATAAAACAGACCCAACGCAGGTTGCAAATGCTCTCAGTACCATAAAAAGAAAAAAGGTGGGATGCCACGGTTCTATCATGTGCTGTTTAGGGATAAAAGCAGCTCCATCTCCTACTGAAGCTACAGCTCATCCTGCATCTCAAAAGGACTGACCTACATAATCAAGAGAATAGTTCTATCTAGTCTTCAAAACTCGTCTCTCCTAAAGATTTCTGTATTTTATGCCATTATCAAAATCACATAAGTCCGAAAACAGATTGGTCAAACAATTATAACAGCTGACACATCCCTAGATAGAAAAGCAATCTTCCTGACACCCGTTCACCTGCACTGGTCAACACCCAAAGGATTTCTGGAGGCTTCAGCAGAGCTGAGTGTGGTCACAGGCCGTGATGCTACTGCCACACGCCAGATCGAGTCTGCAACCTTGACTAAAGTCAGCTTCCTATCTGGAGCACAAACAACGAGCTGTGACCACAAGACAGGTGCTGGAATACAAAAAAGCTCTGGCAAGCATATGGAAAAGAAGGGAAATAAGAAAGGTAACAAGGTGTTTAGATGTAAAGGCTGCCAGAGGTTTCCCTTCCCAAAAGAGCAGTGATGGAAGAAGGCGGGACTGGTGCAGAAGTAGCTGACTCTGCACAGCCATACAGCCCATAATGCAGCCTCTGGGAGAGGCACACAGACCCAGAGGGCATCACACGGCCCCTGCACTCTCACCAGTACTTAGCAGCCAAATATTAAACCTTCCAGAACAGACACACATCTCCAAAGTCTGTAAACGGACCTATTGTTCATGTTCAAAATTTATTTTTAGGGAGACTGTCTTAAGACATACAAGGATTAAGAAATCCACACTCAGAATAGCAGCATGGACACAGATTGATATCAACACCACAAAGAACTTTTTCCATAATTAAAGGAATTAGGCTTGTTAAAAAACAAACCTCAGAATTGGTAATTTCCGCCAAAGAAAGGAAAGACATAAAGACTTCAACGTAAAAGAGGTTTGTTTGCCCAGTTTCCAAACTACATTAAATTAGATGTAGATTAGTTGTGGCCAAGGACAATATATTGGTGGCAACAGAGAGCTTGCAATGCTCCTTGATTTCCTAGCTCTCTGCAAACCAAGAAAAACGAGGAAGCAGCCAAAGCCTATTCCATATCCCTCATCCAGCCCAGTGGATGGAGATCCAGCTTTGAAAAGAGCATTCTGGATTAACCTGCACAAAGGTGAGGAAGATGATACAGATCAGCACAATCCCTGAAAATTCTTCTTCCCAGAAACATCCAAAAGATTCGTGACTACAGACAATCATAATTTAACTCATATAAAGAGAAAAATCCAGACAAGTCTCTCAAAATATGAAGAAATCTCAGAGAATTAAACAATGCCTTGTAATGATTTGCAATATGATTATTCTCCCATAACTATTTTTTTCCCTGAAAAGTACTTTTACATTGGCTTTAACATATTTATAGGTCACCACATGCATGAATAATTTATCGCAACGTGTTAGGGGAGCTTTTCTTGTGAAAATGGGGTGATTAAATGTTTATAATATGGGTTGTGATCCTCCACTGGTGTACTTTCATTTCCTCAGTGTGAAGTTCTCACTGAGTAAGGATTTAAAAAAGAAACCATTCTATGGCAAAGTCAGTAATATGAAAAATAGTCACAGTGTCCTCTTTAAATCACATGGCATTTAATTTATATTTTAATTACAGAAAATTTTGCTACAGTAATTTAAAGAAAAAATATTTTTTCACACTGCGTACATTCTTTTCTTTATGAATCCCACATTTTGACACAGTCTCACCAAGAGTTTAAAAACGGCTCTCTTGGAAATAAGCTGCTACTAAACAAAATGTGTTTACTCTCTGCGTATGAAAGTGCATTGTTGAAAGCAGAATGTGAGTAACTTGGAACCAATTCTAGAGCAGATGCACGGGGCAGTGCTATTAAACAGCAACGCTTTCAAGGCTCTTCAAAGCAGCAGTCTGCAGGCAGTGGGAGTGCAGGACCAAGATAAAACACCTATCAGTGGCACTGCATTTTGCAGCAAAAATAATTGATGAGGAGCTTGGGCAGAGCGGGTTATAAATTGCAGGGCGCGTGCAGTCGTTTCTGCTCTGGCCAATGTAGATGTTGGATAGACAGCATAAAGGCTGTCCCTGACACAGTGAAGGGCAGAATAACCTGCTAACAAGGAGGATTATCTTTTATTGATTGATAAAAGATAAAATGCCTGTATTAACCAAAATTTGTTTTCGCTGCCTTAAGGAAAAAAAAAAAATCTCTTCCTCCAAACCCTGCATCAAATATTAATCAAGCAATAATTAAATGGGATAAAGAAAACTGTCCTGATATCTCACTTGCAATCATTTTCTTGGTATATAAAATAAGCCAAGAAAACTGTCCTGATATCTCACTTGCAATCATTTTCTTGGTATATAAAATAAGCCAAGCATGACTGAATAAAACTGTAATACTCTAATACTGGATTTTTAAATTTTAATGTTCTTTTTTACTCCTAACCCTTTTTTTAGAAATGCCATTTTTGATTGGTAACTTCTGGTAGTCCATGGAATGAGAGAGTCGCTTATCCACAAAGCACGAGATTGGAAAGCAGGACCAATACAGTCAGATAAGCCTTTAGATTCTACTTTTGTATTACCTGAACCATTTCACTTTCACTGAGGCTTTATCGCATTTCTGTGCCAGAGTACCAAGGTCAAAGTGACTCAGACACAACAGTCCATCTACCTCTCTGCTCCCTGAGTGGTTACATATGTGCTTAGGCACTTTTTAAAGGAAATAACTTCTTAATTAGATATTCAAAAGATTCCTGGCCTACCGAGGGCTGCACAGTTAAGCAGTCAAGACGCAATTATGAACTCAAGTTCTCCAGCTTCTGTGCTGGACTTTGCCAGTGACTATTTCATTACCTGTTAATAAGTCATTGCAGGTATAATGGGCTGTTAGACTAATTGTGCTTAATGGGAAGTTCATGTCTGACATCACAACAAAGAGGGATCTTTAACATACAGTAGATAAGATAATAAATATCAGAAAAAAAAGTCTTTTAAGAGATGGTCTCTTAAATACCCCAATTCCTTTGATTACAGTGAACTCTGCAACCCAGCCAACTACTCCTTTTAATGTTCCTTTTAATGATGCCTTGCTAATGTTACACACCCATAGACTGACTTTTGCAAGTTGTATTATCAGAACTAGAGCAAAGTATTCATGATTTCAATTGCAAATTTTTTGGAAACACCTCAAGACAGAGAAGCTAGAGCCTGTTGCAAATCATTTGACTGAGACTGGAGCACTCAGCCTGGCCAAGAAGTCATGGTCAGCTTTACATGTGTTCCAAGCATCTGATTTTAGAACTAATTGTATGAAATATTTTATACACTTAAGCCTCTTCAGAATCAGGATTTAATATGACAAATACCTTTAAAATAATTATCAAAATTATTGGTGCTGAAAAAAAATATGCATCATAAATCTGCCTGTTCAATAATTAGTTCAGAATTTATGTTGTTTTCAGAGATTGCTATTGAAACCAGCATAAATTATATCCTGTCAAAGAGACTCTCTAAAGTTTCTTTACAGTCAATGACATTTAAAAAATATAGTGAAGCATTTAATGGGAAAAGTTGTATTTTTTCCTGCCAGCTGAGAATACTTTCTTTTTATCCAAATTACAGTAGAAATATTAAAAATATAAAGCATAATTGTCTCACATTCAGCATTATTAAAGCTATCAGGCCTTCACTTCCTTCTGTGACAATATTACTGTCCTTGTCTTTTAAAAAAATCCAACCAGGATTAATCTTTTTCTTCTTAAATAATATGCCTGAGATATTTGGAATTATTAAAATACATGAAAATCAGATAGACTTTTATGCATCTACTCTGTTTTTACTTAGGACTTCGCAGGGTTCTGAATTCCCTTTGAGGAAGAAAAATTAGACAGAATTTAAAAGACCTCAGTGGTTATGAAGAACATTGTATAATATCAAGATGGCAAGGGAAGAGGAATTCATGGATATACAAAAGAAAATTAAAGTCTGCACGGGAGTAAATAATGGTCACATTTAACCAACTCTAAATTGAAAAATATCCCAGGAAAAGGCAAAAGCCCATGTATGATACAGCCCTGTTGGAACACAGGCTGCCAGAAACTCCTTCCTTCCTTTTCATTTCTTCTTTCTGTTGACTTTCCAGCAGAATTTGCATTTCCTGCAAAGGGACAAATCAAAACCTTCAAGCAGATTGTCCATCATGTAAGACAGGTATGTAGAGGTGACAGGAATCCTTGGAGCTGTCTCCTTCTCGGGAAAGGGAGATTGGGACCAGGCTGGTGCAGCTCCTCAGGGTGTACGGCAGGGATGGCATGAAAAGGGTGCTGGCTGATGGGAAGGCAGGTAATTAATTTAGTGAACTTGCAACAATTTTTCTCTTGACCAGAAAGAAGATTGATTCCAAAATGTTTTACATAAATTACTATGGAGTACTATGTTGTGACTGGAAAGATATATCAACTATATTGTAAATCCTACTTTTAAAAGTATGTAAAAATATATATATATATATATTTCTCAGAATTCACCTTCTGCAGCTAATTATCTTGCATGTCTCATTCTCAAATACTCAAACCCATGAAATACATCAGGTCTCTTCAAATTTTAGAGTGTTCCAGAATAAAATCAATTAAGGCCTATAGTAGATAAAATTGTTTACTCAATTAATATTATTCCAAAATAAGAAATAAATGTAACTCTATTAAATGTCTTTCAGATTTGTAATTAGTGCTCTTACAATTTTGAAAATATCAAATAAATCTAAAAATACCAAACTTATTCCAATGCTTTACTCTCAATGACTTCTACAGAACAAGCTGAGGTTAATTGCGCTCTCTCTCTCTCTTTTCCCTTTATATGAACTTTTGCAGCTCTGTACAAAATTCCTAATTGGAATTCATCATCTGTTTTCTACACTTCAATGCCTATTATTTCAAAGCATCTGCACTAATTTCAACCTAAACCTTTAAAGAAAATAATTAATTTATCTGAGAAGATATACATCAAGTGTCCCAAGGATTGTTTTCTTTACATTATCCGGAAAAGAAGAAGAAATGTCAAAAGAAAGTTTTGACCTCTGCCTTCACCAACTTTCTCAGCTATGCCCAAACTCACAGGAATCCTAGAAGGAGGGCAAGGCTGGACTATCCCTTCAAACACCAAGGAAATCTACATCTCAGGATTGGATTTTCTCATCTGAAAAAGGTATGAAAATGGATGGAATTGTCTTTGACTCATCTCAAACCCCCCAAAGAAACCAATCATTTCAAATCATCTAAGAAACCAGGCAGTGCTCCCAATGCAGCATTTCTGCAGCTAATAAGCTGCGATGTAGCACTCAAACCTGTTTGCAAATCAAAAAGCTGGAAATGAATATGTTCTTCAAGGTCTGCTTCTGTGAAAAACTTCGTCCCAAACACATTCCAAGCTTTAGTGAATAACTGTAGCCTCAGATAGCTTGGATAATTGTGAGAACTACTGAGAATTCTCTCTGAATTGAAATTACTTTAAATCCACAATGCAATATGTTTTCCTTTGGTTCATCAAAGGAGGAGTAAGAAAGGAGCTTTCCATTCCTAGCCCCCATAGCTGCCTAATTGTGTCTCCTTTGTAAAGCAGAATGCTCCACGTTTTTTGTGATCACAGTGAAAAAACTAAGGGCTTTTACTTGTATTTGTCTTGATGTTGATAAGGCTGCCAAGTGCCTCTAAACTGTTAATAAAGCAGTCAGGTGAAATAAAAAGTACAGTTTTTGCAATGCATCGCTGAAAATGGCCCTGAAACTACGTGAACTCTCATATTTAAACTGAGAGTTAAACACCTCTGTCAACCCACACAAAATATGCTTACTGAGGGACACAGTGTGACAACTGCACTAAAGAAGTTCCTGCCCGTTCAACAGAAAAGCTCTGACCATATGAAATTCCAAGTATTGACTTGAATACTATTGCAAGTATTTCAATATTGATGATAAATATTTGCATAATAGTATTCACAGACAAAAAGTGCAAATAAAATTTAAAACGCTTTGTCTGATTGCCAATACTTGCTGACGTATAGAAGTAGTGCCACAGAAGCTGGTGCAGATAACACTGAGATAAGAGCCAAGTTAATGTAGACCCAGAATTCAAAGGAAAAAAAAAAAGTGGTATTAAATGGGGATGATGCCTCTAATATGATAACATCTTTTAAATATATATATATATATAAACAGCTATAGAGTTGTCAGCTGTTTGGCTATTTGAGATCAATTAAAATAATTATTCATAACTTATTGAGAAATATATAAATCCGCAACATCTAAGTATTTTAATCTCAGTACTAGAAAGATGGTGAGTAGGCAGGTTCTACACACTCTGTGGAACCTCGTTTGTTTCAGAGGCAGGTTGTACTATTAAAGTTCCCAAAAGAAAATGCAGAGGTGAAATTCTACTTCTACAGATGGCCATCACAAAGTGTCCTGGTTAATCTACACTTCAAAGGAGAAGTAGGTGTCATTTAGTTTGAACCCCTATATTTTACTGTACCAAATTTAAATAATGCATACAATTTATAGCTCTGAGAAAAGGCAGGGATGAGGCGGCAGTGAGAGCCAGAGGGATCCATGCTCACGGACCGTGGGACTCTGCTGGCTCAGAAGCCTTTGAGACCTGCGTGGCTCCCTGCAAGGCTGCAATCCTGGCTCATCATCAGCCAAACTGGCAGCCTGACAAGATCCTGCATTTCCCAGCTCTGCAGTCCTCCGGCAGCCAGTGTGCAACTTTCCTGCCCAGGGAATTTCTGCCGTTTGGGTTCCATCAAATCACTCCCACTGTGAAACATCAAAATCCTCTGAAACACAGAAATTATTTTCCTGCGGACTATTACAAGTCTACAATTTTTCCTTGCATTACGCCTCATTCCCACCTCTGAGGTTAAACAATATTTTATTTCGGGAAGATTCTTTACAAAACAGTGTTATGGCTGTAAAGAGATGATGCACATGAAGCTGAACAAAGCTGCACCTGCTACAGAGACACACCTGCACTACACAGGGATTTGGCTTGGGGATCCAGTCAAACCAGGACATTCCATTATTTCACCCTGTGGTCAGCTGAAGGCAGGCTGCCCAACCCAGAAAAGTTCTCTGTAAAAGAGCAGCAAACGAAGCACAAAGCCTTGAATTAGGATACTGTACTTCAAGAAAATGAAAAGAAAGTTATTAAAAATGAAAACCATAGAGTTAAATATGGGGAAATAAAATACTTTATCTTTGCATAGATGTAATTTAAAGGCTCCATAAAAGACCTGAAACAGAGCAGATAGAGAAATAGGCTCTAACTTAGTGACCAGAAACATTCCCTATCTACTTTCAGAGCACTTAGTTTGTAGCACATAAAATATTGAGCTAAAAGAGAACTATTGATGTAGATGTAATGGATGTGTAAGCAAACTTGCTTTTTGTGTACATCTTAAAAGTATTTTAGAGCCTCATATGTTGGGATTTGCTGAGTCTAATTTTTAGCCTGAAGCAAATTTTTATAGCTAAATATCAAACTCTAATGATAAGGTTTTCTAATGGTCAGACTTAACTACTTTTCTGCTGCCAGGTATTCTAAATGGCCCAGCCTACCTTTCCCAGGGCTGGTTCTACAAAACAGGCTGCTCACCTTCTTCACATAAACTCTAAATTTCTTCAACTTGAAATTAGGCTTTATTTGGAGACATTTAAATCTCATCTGTTTTAATGGAGAGCATGTGTTCATTTTCTTTCAAACTACCTTTGAAAGGATCATGAGCAAGTAATTAAAACTATTTGTTGACATTTCAGTTCTCAACAGCTCTATCCAGCCTAAAATTGTTCTCTTTAGAAATGGCAAAGATATTCAAAACAAATAATTGTGAGTTACTAAGAAACGGAGTGCACTTCATTTCGTTCACATAAAACCGACTTCTCTTGACCTCTAAGTTTAAAAACACTTTTTTTGCAGTTAATGTGAAATGAAGTACAAAAGTGGCTGTGCTTTTAACCAAATGAAGGCAGAAGTCCAAACACAATTTCCTGTGCCTAACAGACTCCAATATTCACATTTTCTGGTGACCAAGTTAGAAGGAAGATACTGCAGTTTTATATTGTCACTCATTGAAGGAAAGGAGTTGTTCAGAAATGTCTCTATGAAAATGTTACTAAAAACGTGTTGCTTATTCCACGTGGAACTGTATTCTCTTAATCTTTCACAGGTCAAAGCAATTGGTAATAAATCAGAGACAACCCAGGAGCAGAGTTCTGCTGTGCTGAAGAGACAAAAAACAAAAAACCAAACAAACAGGATGCACACAAGTTGTAGGATGCGAGATTTCTGTGGAGAGGGAGCCATGGCTTTCCCTCATCTTTAACTTGGTGTCTCAGATCAGGGGCAAAACAAGAATTAAATTCAAGATTTCTTAACTTCCAGTTGTGTCACCCAGAGAGAACATCAAAGCATTGGCAACTGATTAAGATATTCTCTGAAATACTCCCCTAAACACCCACAAATTGATGAAAATCATCGGCACAGCGGTACAAAGAATCAGCTGGCACAAATTGGAATAGAATTCTTGGACTTGCATTTTTAATACCTTTTCATTTAATCCAATATATTGAGCACACAGAAAATATTACTGCCTCAATTTTTCAATTAACTACTGTTGACTAATTGCACTGCTATGGTTTATAATCAGCAGAATGTACAGTTTTAACAACACTATAACAGAGCACAGCATTCCACCTCCTTAACTGTTGAACAGGAATGAAAAATAACAAAACCTAATGTCCCTGTAAAAGGACTGAATTACATACTTTTTATTTAAATGGTTGAGATGGAGAATTGAAATCCAGTATTAACTAAAAAATTGATTTTTTTCAGTGAATTAAGTCTGTTGATTGCAGAATTAATTGTATTTTCATAGTAATGTTTAAGTACTAGAAATTGCAAAAGGAAAAATTCTGAATATCAATTATATTAATTATGATTGCAGACTGTTGGGAGAAAGGAAAAGATCAGTCTTTTTTTCCTTTATTTTCTTTAGTGTGTGCTTTTCTGTGCACAGTGGTAAGATGAGAGCCCCAGTTGCTATAACAACTTAACTCTCTATTATAATCAACAATCATCTAAGTTTAATTGCCATCCTGCCCTTCTAAACCAACATATTCAACAGCAGTTGTATAAATTCCATAAATTTTGCTACTGAAATCTATTCAATATCCCAAAACAAGCTGGAGTACAGTTACCCATCAGAATCAGCCTGAAGTTGTCCTTCCCTTCCTTAATGTAGCAATATGCCATTCAAAATGCTTTACCCTGTCCATGAGAACATGTCCTGGGACACCAACCCTCTGATTAAATCCAAAGTTAAATATGAAACAGAATTGAAACTCGATGTGTGAAACAAAATAAATTAAACCAGCAATTTAAAATTTAAAATATATTAAAATATTTCTTTTCTTATTGGATAAACATCCCAACCTTGTACCAAAGAAATTCCAGTTAGGTTACCAACAAGAGTTAAGTTACACATAAAAATAAAACAATGGAAAGAGAGTAGAGAGCACCAGATGGACTTCAAAATGCAGTGTTGCAGACAAACTACAAATTATTTCAAACTACATAATGAACTACAAAAATTCATATTGTTGGCCTCTTTAATATTGTCCTTCAGTAATCAATAAAATCATATTTGAAAAGTGGGAAATTTGTTAGCATTCTTCAAATGTTCTCTAATTCAGGCCCTGTAGGCTCAGAATAAAATTAAGCCTTATCATTTACCCATTAATTACGACGTTGATCTGTATTAACATTCTTTGTAAGAGACAGCAGAAACAGAATCGGAGCAGAAGGAAAAAATGGAATCAGCATCAAATACGCCATGGTTAAATGGAAGCTAAAAGAGATCTTTTACATAAGGTGCAAGAGATAAACAAGTGATGCAGTATTAACTGAAATATAGATTCTTTCTGAACAAAAACAACGAAGGCTCAAAATATACTTAAACTTATGTACTTTTGCAATCACTTGTTCGTGCCTCATGCCCTGCATCTCTTTTATAGTCCAGAAACCTGCAAATAATGCAAGAGAAGCCCAGAGCAACACTAAAAACATCAGGTGCATGACCTCACTTTCACTTACAGCACCAGGCAGAGATCCCAGAAAACTATTTAAATGCAATAGTGGAAGCTAAACCAAAGCATAAAGCTGGATAGTACAAGTGACTCAGCCACAACCAAAACTTTTGGGGAAGCATTAATTTGCTAACTACATCTCTGTCAATGTTTTACAGCGAAAATGCAGCAGATGCATGAGAAAAATCAGGAAGTTGGAATTAGCCTGAAAACATGGCTGTAGGTGCAGCTAAGAGAAAAAAATCTCCCACTCTGCAATCCTATCAGGCTGTAATACAAACAAAAGTGTACTGGCATTTAATGTCTATTTTTATCTATTTGTCTATTTCATTCAATTATAATGAATATTTACATTATATATATGTATAAATGAATGAGGACTTTTTCATTTTTTGATAGTAACTGAATAGTTCATTTATCAGAAATCAATAATTCTAAAACATAATAATGAAATAAGAACAACTGATAGTCTTTGTTAAGGTCCAGTTTGCAGAATTGTGGTACTCAAGGAATGGAACAAGCTTTGACTTCTGTTCCAAAAGTAGCATTTCATAACACAGCAAAAACTGGCTTTCTTTTGATCTTAGTTTATTAGATCCAGATCAGAGAATAGAATGAGCTATTTATCTTTAAAAAGTAATATCTTTTTGATTATATGTCATAGCAGAAATCTTATCTTTGTCTTGGAAGTTCGAGACTAATGACGACAACACCAGGAGTCCTGTGAACCTTGACAGTGGTTCAGCCAATTATGTGATGAACAATGAAGATGGAAACTCCTTCATTCCTCTGCGACATTTCTAGAAACCATAATTCTGAAAATCTAAATGGAGTCATTCCTTTTCGCCCCCGTGGGCAGAGCCATAATTCTTCGCATATACATTCTAACTGGGTTTTCTAACAGCTCCATTCATTTCTCAATCTCTCTAATAAGATTGCCAGAGAGGACAGCTTGTCTCTGGCATATTTCTCTTCCAGAAGGACAAAAATCATCTGGGCTATTATTCAGCCTTTCAGCATCACATTTTGGTCATCAGAACTTGTCAAATTAAACAAACTAATATTGCAATTTGAAAAGAAAAATGAAAGAGATGAAAGAAGGCTCTGTTGTTCCTGTAGCGTCCACAGCATATTTTGTAAAGTCAAAATGTTTGCAAAGTAACTCCTTGTCTCTGAAATACAGAGGGATATATACCAGGCTGAGGGCAATACTTGGCATTCATTATGTGGAGTGAAAATTTTCACATTTGGAACTTAAAACTGTAACTGACTAATAAAGTACCACTGCATGTAATAACACTGAAATGTAGAAAACAGTATTTTGAATAAGCAAAGGCAATTTTAAGCCATTTTTTCATACAAAGCAAAAGCCAGAAAACTCTCAGTTAAAAAAAATAAAGCATTTAATATTCCCAAACAGGGAAAAGAACAGCAGTGTGGAAATAAATGCATGTTCCTGTAAAGTTAAGGGAAAACTCTTCTTGACTACACCAATGACGTATCATTGCCATAAGTGAAATTTTTAACTCAGAGCATCAGCAAGGAATTGCTACAAATTTAAAAAAAAAAAAACAAAACCAAACCATGGCAAATGAGGAGCTTACCTTACTTTGTATATATGTGCAATACTTATGTCATGTCAATTGTGCATATGAGAGCTCTAGTGTGATGGAAGAAATGATGGGATTACTCCCTGTACAGTTTAGATTGCACAACAACCAGTGAGTTCCAAAAAGACTCCTCAGGAAAAGGACGAGTTGGTGTCAGAAGTACAAAGGAAACCTGATAATTTGTTAGGGAGAAATTCCTCAGGATAAAAAAGGATAATCAAAGCCTGGTCTGGCACTTCCAGAAGTTGCCCTGTCAGCAATTACAGTGACTTGTTAAACTTTGTGACTCATGTTCTGATGAAGAACTGGGGCTTTGTGCTCAAAAGACTTCATTGATATTGAAAACCAAAGACTATCGTGTCCTGTGCCTCACACAACTCCAAGTTCAATCCTGAGTGCTGGTGTAGGATTCATGTTTCACTAAATTACTCTGCATTAACAAACATGAACCATCCAAACACATTGGTTTAAAAATTGCATCTCTTCCCAGAACTAAAAAAAACCCCTATTAGAAATCTAAAGCTCTACAACTCTATTAATGCAGAGGTTGAGAAACCAACCTTATGTAGGATCTGTGTGTAATTTTTATGCTACTCAGTCAATATATACAGATTCCTTTTTTAATTAAGATATTCCTAGTCATTTTATCTTAATTCCACCAAATGTGAGAGCTATTAAAGCCAAATTAATAGACTTTTTGCTGTAGTTGTTTCTTCTTCTTAAGCTCTCATTTCTCACCTTGTCCAAAGTGCCCATTTCAACCAACCCCAGAAGAAACAGAATACATCATACACACAACCTGCTACCTGCTCCTACCGTGGCAAATTTAATTGCCTCACAGATCAAAGATTGAGAAGAAAAGAAATCTTCAGATTCATTGTTCATTTGTAAAGAGCAAATGGAAACAGAAACTGAAGAAAGGACTTGGATTTTGATAGAGTTGACTGTCTTTGAAAGAGAGAAAATATCAGAGAGTGCAAATATTGCAATGGGTGAAAATAGGGTCAACATCACAAAGAATGTTTGTTGTCTGATAGGAAATGTGCCTTTGAGAACTTAGCAAACAGTATCAAAAGCTTAGGTTTTGTCTACAGTGAAATATACAGACTAGTACAATCCAAACCATCCAATCCTTTTAATACAGTAAACTCCAATTAAGTGGACTCAGAAGCAGCTGACTGCAGTTCTTTTGCATGACATTTTTTGGCAAGTTTTAAAATGAGAACAAATCCCATTTACTGACACTCAACAGAATCCACAGTCTGACTGAACAGCATCTGTAACTGAGAGTATGGCTGTAAAATAGTGGAATGCCAGATGCAGTGCTTCTCCACAGTCATGGATACTCAGGCAGAGCCAAGGAACCAGGACAGTACCAGGAGAAGAATCACATTGCATTTACTAACTTATTTTAGATACTGCTTTGGTTTCAATAGAGTGCTTCGTTTTAATGTGGATTTCTTATTTGCAAAATCTCTTATTCTGCAAATACTGATTGCAAAAAAATCCGAGACTGACTCACTACTTCTCGAGGAAGAAATACTTTTTTCGCCAAAATGGTTAAAAAATATAATTAAAAGTGTGTATAAAAAACCAGAATATTTATTGAACTTGTGGAATAATCTACTTGAATGTATTTTTTTCTTTCATGTGCTGCTTGCATAATTCTGTACACGACCCATGTGTTTTTTGGACAGATGGACAAGAGGCAGGAGGGAGCCCAGGCAGGCCAAAGGGACAGTCCCTGCCACGGCATGTGATGCTCAGCAGTCACTGGGGGTGGCCGAGGGTCTTTCTAAAGTTGCCATTGCTCAGAGACTGGCTGGGCATTCTTCTGCTTGGGGCAGTGGCAGTTACCTGTACTTTCATTGTGCTTTTTAATTTCTCTTCCTTTATTAAACTGTCTTTGCCTTGACACATGAGTTTTCTTACTCCTACTCTTGTATTCCCTCCACCATCCTGGGAACAGGGGGATGACTGAGTGCCTGTGTTGTCCTTGGCTGCTGGCAGGAGTCAAGCAAACCTCTCTGAGCTCAGAACTCCTGCTGAGTAGCACATGCCACTGTTTATGTTGGAAACCTCGTAAACCGGCCCATCCAGGCAGCTCTCTTGGCCAAAGTTGTCCCGATCTGAGATTCAATGTTCATGTTAGAACATTCATCCTAGTAAAGCTGAACCCAAGTAGTGTAAGTCAGTATATGTAGAATCATAAGAGCCAGATCAACATTTTCTTTTATGCTCAAATGCATATTTTTAGGGGAAATTGTACTGATTAAATCTGGAGCTATGTAATAGCACTTTTTTTTTTCTTTTTGCTTCAGTATATGCATTTCAGTGCTTTTGTGTAGCTACTTCACAACTTGACAGCTACCTTCATGATATTTTTAATTAAAAGACATTAAACACTTCAAAGAACAGCTAGCCACACTGCCTCTGTGCAGCTTCCTTTGTTCTGCTCCAGTAATGCCAGAAACTGTACACCACTGACACCTTCCTGGGATGCACATGAGTGATTACCTGAAAGCTTCCACCATCTACAGCGTTTTCCTCAAATTATTAAATTCAAGATTTTGGTAATTTTTGGCTCTTCTATTTGCTTGTGTTGGCAGCAAAAGGGATCACGTTCAGAAAGAACTATCGGGACAACAAACAAACCTGCATCAGCACAGGCATTTCACTTTGTTACTCTCTTTTAGTCTTCAAAGAAAAAGGTTCATTCCCTTACACTGAATACGACTCTTCAGCTACAAACCATTTGATTCACTCTCAAAATGAAGAATTATTTTATACATTCCTTAAACATTAAACATTTCTTATACGTGTCTTAAAACTATTTTTGTCTTTTTTGCAATGTAACACAGTCGCCATGAATTTAAGTTACAAACAGCAAAATCTGCAAATGGCAAAGTGATTATAGACTCAGAGCCCAGACTGCCCAGATATTTGATCCCCTCCTGCCATTCAGCCAAAAGTATCAAAAAAGCCATTTATAGAATATTCACAATGACCGTGGGAATAATAAGAATAATACCCTAATTCCGTTTGCCCAAAAGTGAAGGAGGCAGTTATCATAAACCAGGTGAACTGCTCTGATTCTTGCTCATGGAGTTTTGTGCCACTTTTAGCAAGAAAAGTGAAGTGTGTATTTCAAACACTTCACCATTCTTTTAATGTGATGTATATTTTCACCAATAACAGTTTATTGAAGTATAGGAATCAATTACTGCCTTCCCATTCTGACTGCAAAAATCTCATAATTCTTAAACTACATTGTTTCTGCCCAATGCATATTAAAACCAGGTTAAGTGAGATTAGTACTGAAAACAGGTTAAAAATAGATTTATACACCAGAGAGAGATGGATTTAAATGTTATATATTCTGAAGGAGGTGCAGGGGGAGAAGGGACTAAGAGGTCTCACAAGGGGGATTAGACTTTGCTACTTAATAAAATATTAAGTGACAATCAATCAAACTGGGATGTGTGGGAAGAACAGTTTTGCAGAACCGCTCTTTTAGGATTTGTTTTCTTTATAATTTGCATTCCTTTCTGCTTTTGAGACGTACGTATGTTGGCTTTTTAATCATTAGAAATGGCTTTGATCTTGACTACTTGAAGGAACATAAAGATATAAATAGTGTGAGTGGATATGATTAATCCTAGTAATGACAAACATAACAAAAACCCAAGATAAGCTTTTCTGAAGTCTTCAGACCTACCTTAGGAAGTTCAGTCTTGAGCTCGTTCCATTCCTGCAGGAATGATCTACGGAAAAGGTCAGGATCACGCCAGTGTTCAAGGTCCCCACACACCACCAGTGCCAGTTGATCCAAGGTAAGTAGTTAGGGAATCAGAAATATCAGCTTTTGCTTCAGTAAGTGCCACTGTCCTTTGAGGTGGACTAGAGAGCAAGAAAACATCCTTCCTGCTGAAACATGTCTGCCAAAATAACGAAATAACGTGTGATGACCAGGTATGATAATGGCAACAGCCCTCTGAGATTAGGAAATGTCACCAGCAGATAATAAGGGCCCAATGGCCAGGGTTTGATGGCTATTTGTAAGCTGTGAAAGTAGAACTCGTATTAGAGGAATTTTTAACCAGACAGCTTTAAAAAGTGGCCCTGAATTAAGGTGATGTAAATTTCTGCATCTGTGTGAGAGGGCAGTAAAGTGAAATGAGAGGAAGAGCTGGTAGGACTAAAAGAGGACATTTTTAAAGGCAAAATGCAAAAAAAAAAAAAAACCAACAAGAAAACTCTCCAAGACATCACCTCTACTGTACCTCAGACCTCATCTCCTCGATGTGAGAGCCCAGCAGTTCCAGATGCCTGCCACACAAAGTGGTATTTTCAAAGTGCTTCTACACTGGGACAGCACTGCTGAAATCTGATCTCTTGTTTTCCCACGGGCCTAAAGTATATCTTATAGGTATAGATATAATCTGACCTAAATCCTCAACCTACTTCTTTTCAACAACAGCTTTAATGCACGAAGTTGATCACTTCTAGTGAAACTACAGGAAATTAAATGGAATATCTGAATTAAAAGGAAAAAGAATAGACCAATTGTTCCAGCAAATAAAGTAAAATTTTAGATAATTGTGCTGCACTTTTCAGTACACAAGTTACTGAAAAATAAATTCTCCTTCCTTACCTTACCAGCCACCCAATTCCTTTGTATAGATTCTTTGTATTCTGGGTCTATCCAATGTAAAGAAAATTAACTTGCAGAATAAGCACAGTATGGCATCAGAGAATAATTAACTAATCAGTGTAAAAAATTCAAAGCTCTTATTTCAATCCAAATTGCAAAGTCATGGAAGGCAATATAATGCCATAGTGAACATCGTTTTGAAAACACATGAACACAAAGCAATTAATTAGTTACTTTAGTTTCTCCCCTTTCCACTTGTTTCTTTTTATGAATTCCCATGCCAGTGTCTGGAATTTTAAACAAATATAAAACCACAAAGCCTACACCCCACTCCTCATAAGCTAAGGAATGTGTAGACTGAAACAATTTCATTTCTCAAAAAAAAAAAAAAAAAGTGTTCATTTGGACCAGCCCAATGCAAGCTATTTGTGAGAAAAGCACTTTCACTAATTGCATTTTGAAAGGAATACTACACAAAATAGTTATGCTAAGCCTTGTTACCCAGTGAAGCCTGTATTTCAGTGATAATCTTTCAATACTAATCATGTTTGTACTCAATGGAGGAGCAAAATCACTCCATTAAAATATTTGCGTAATTTTTAGATATATCTGACAAATTATAAAACTTTGATCTTCTGAAAAGCACAACAGATAGACAAATAAGAGGCTAATATTTCATGATTGTTATTTTCAAACCATTTGAGACAACCTACACCCACCCAAGTGCATACAGATTAGAGAATGATGTCTACATGAAATTACAGAGTTCAGCATCCCATCGAGATGATGCTGGAATAAAGTACCTATGTTTCACTTCTGGATCACTCTAAATTAAGGCTAAGTAGTACTTTTAAGTTTTGCTGTAAGAGCTGATTTTACTTGGGAAAATGGGAGAAGATTTATACTTAGTATAATGTATCATTAACTTTCTCTTTGTTATATAAGTACAAATGTTTTTCCAAGCACCTCCCTGACTATATTTGGAACACAAAAATCATTTGACAATAAAACTTCGAGAAACACAAACCAAACCAAAGTTCTAAAACAAACAAATATGCAAAGTAAAAAACTGGAGGGCCAGCAAAACAAACAGACAAACAAACAATTCTAGCAGCTTTATTTGCGCAGTTCTTTACATGGATCAACACCTGGAAACCACCTGGAAGCTCCAGCCAGTGGGCAGAGATCAGCCCAGCAATCTCTAACACTGTAACAAACCTCCCTGTCCTTCACTCCCTTCACATCACCAGGATTTCTCTCATCTCAGCTCCCAAGCTGATGATTTTTCAAGGTTTTCGGATAATATTCCTTCTCTATCCGTAGCTGTCTCTACAAAGCCCAAAGGAAGTTTCGCAACATCATAATGAGTAATTAAAAATGTTCTTCCAAACAGGGATACCTTCAGGGACCAGGATGAGGGAGAAACTTTGCTGTATGTGATGTACTTGTAGGCAGAATTATTACCAGCACTAAGCTCTCCAAGCTTCAGCCAGCGCAGGCACTGACAATGCCTAACAGTAATCATAAAAAACTCCTCTAAATTAAATATCCACCATTTACTAGAGGAATACATGAATTTTCTGACCCAAAGATGGACCTGATTAATTCCGTAGACCTAAGTGAGTAAATAAGGGTGTAGCTGAATGATGTTTGAACATACTGTGACAGTGTGATAAAAACAGATAAAGAAAAACCCAAACCCTGCATTTAAGTGAGATGATGACATATACATGTAATTTGTCTGCTGGAAATGTTGAGTATGTCTGACAAGATTACTGAAATAAATGAATTTAAAAAGCAAGACTAACAAAGAAGAAAAAGCTACCAGCATATCCCCCCCAAAAAAAACCCCAAACCAACACATGATATAAACCCAATCATTTTTTTTCTCTGAAGAAAAGTGCTCTATCCCTGTTCAGGGCATAGCAGAGAGATTTTATCCTGACAGCTGACAACACATGGTACTTACATGGACTGCTCTCAGCCTGGCAAAAAGCCCTGTGTGGTTCCTGCAGTTACGTGGCTGGCCTGAGACTTCTGAATTCCCCCAATCCTAATCATTTAGTATGTGCATTTTATAGCTTCAAAGATACAAAAAGTATAGCCTTTCAAAATTAGAGATTAGCTCTGTTGCTTGTGGAAGGAGAGGTCATGGCATGAGTGGTACAAACAAGGCACACATTATGCACATGGTGGCTCTCTAACATTAAAAGAAAGCTCCAAAATTATATATATATATATATCTCCTTGTTTGTACTCCTTGGGCTCAGGACTTCAACTATCTTTTGCAATTAAATCTATCAAACTTCAAGCTCCCAATTAAAAATTTTCAAATGCATTATGCTCCAGGGTGTCTGAAATTAAAAACCACTTTACATGTTTGTCAAGTCCTCTTGTAATTTTTACAGTGTTGCTCTTTCTGCTGTGATAAGTGCTGCCAACCCCTTTCCATTTATGCACCACGACAGAAGAGAAAATAAACAAAACTCCTTCAGACAGCTCATTCTGAATGATGAGGTTTTTGTTTCAGGCTGCTCTTACCCTTCCCAGACATCTATTCTCAAGAGTGGGACAAGGTGGAATCAGAGGATGTCTCCGTGTTGCCATTCCTGCTACAGCTCCAGGAGAGAGAAGCTGGAAGCAGCACAGCTGGGTCTTGACCACTGTGTTGTCCTTGAGCATAAGGATACAGCCAGTTCCTAATTTTTCCTAAGCATCTGTGAAAGAAAAAAAACCCAAAAAAACCCAAACAAACCCACAACTAATTCTAAAACTCCGAGAAGTCAGGGAATCTTTGCAATTTGTTTCCCCAGCAAACTCTTCTAGACCTGAATGCCTCCTATATAATGGTCCAAGTAAATATATCTGTAGGTAAAAGAGGTTTATTCCCGATATGCTACTGGAATATTCCTAAAACAAACTGTTTCATGCTCATAGTGACTTTTTGGTGTGTGTCCTACCTCAAGCTTTGGGTCTTGAGCTCCTCATCTCTCAAAATTGTTTCAGCAGAAGAGAGAACCTAAAACCAATGTGGTTTCTTAAAGAAGGCTAAGGAAGGAGAAATCCACAGTCAACACAATTCTCAATATGAGTATAAATTTTTAAAAAAATGTTGTGACCAATGCTGTTTACACTGATGGACACTGAATGAAAAATGTACAGTGAGAGATCCTGAACAGCTGGATTGCAACTGCAGGAACTGCAGTTCCCTTTTTCTCTCCAACAGCTTTACTCACCTGTAGAGAAAGATGAAAAAACTTCAAATCCAAAATGGCTGAGAATAAGAGGCACAAAAAATGATCCATCTTAAGTTTTCCTTTGCCATGCAGTAACACTGTAGGTAACAATTTTAATTAACTGATTCCATTTCTGTTAACTTCAATTCCTATTTTATCTTTAAAAGGAAAAGACAGAGACTACAGAGGACCTCAAACTGGCATTTCTCTGTAAATGCAAAATATTACGTATTTGGGAGACAAATAGCAGTTAAAAGAGAAGTATGAATGCAGTTCGTAATAAAATAGTACAGTACAAGTAGAAACCACATAGGGGGCATAAAAGGATTATGCAGAACCTTAATTATGAATTAAACTCAAGTTGTATAATGCTAGGGGCAGACTAGAATTCCTTATTTTTCTCTTTCTATCAATTATATAAGGGACATTTTTTTCCCCAGCACAAGTTAGATTTTGCCAGCAATGTTTACTATATGTACAGCATTTTGCTTACTTGCTTTTGCAAATCATCCTGTTTTGATATTACATTTCTACCACAGGCCCTTGAAAATTAAAACATGCTCAGAGAGAACACTTGAAATCAATCTGCTCCCACTGTAAGTGCTCCCTCTTTTTTCTCAACCCCACATGAACATTAATACTTGTATTTGCAAAAAGTCTGTTGTTTTACTTTACTTTCCATATCTTTTAAAATAAAATCAGCATTCTCTGATGAGACAAAGGTAATGTTTCCAAGTAAACTCTGAATTTCTGCTCCTTGAACATCAAAGATGAAGACATTTGGAAGACAAGGAGGAATCTACCCTAAACAACCACTAATATAACCACCCTGGGAGATATTTCTTATGTGTCCCTTGAGGACTCAGAAACATCTCTGAGCAAGTAATTACTTGAAGGGAATAATCTGAATCAGCACTGAGGAAACTGTAATGAATTCTTCCTCTTCTAGAAGCTATGAAATACTCCATTGTGCATTTTCCAATTCTTTTTCTTGAGGTCTAGATTGTTCCATCACTTTCTGCCTGGAAACAAACCTTCTACATTTCTGTTTCTAGGCAGAATTCTGAAAGGCACCTGAGCAAGTCACAGCCCCAGAATGGGACAATCAAGAATTTTGTTTGCTTTTCGCAAATATCTAGAATTTTTTGATTCACTTACAGGATATTATGGAGCTTTTACATGAAGTACAAACAATTTTAGTCATGAAGTTGAACAAGTTTTGTTACTATTTTTTTTAATTGTATTTAAACAGATTTCATATTTTCAGCATGACCTTGAACATAATCATATCAGGCTCATGATAATCATGTTTTTAAACACACATTATTCTAGGCAGGTTTTGTGAAAAATTAAATGAGTTGGCAATACCACTTAAAGTACATATAGTCAAGAACATTTAGTTTAAAATAAAAATAAAATTATTAATCTTTAAAAACAAACAAACAAACACTTCCCAAAGTCCACCACTTATTATCACCATGCTATACTATCTCTCATTCCTAAGAATCCCTCTGCATTTGGGTACCTAAATCGCTTTTCAGATCTGGGCATAACTTTTCCAATCGAGGATGCAAGTAACTGTAAGGGATGACAGAAGGAAATGACCTGTGAGTTACCAGAAAAGAACTTTAAACCAAGTCATGCACTTGCTGTGTTTATTATGACAGGTCAGTTGTTCCTTTGGGTTTAGAGGGATTTCTTTTTTTTTCCTGCCACCGAGATACACATCTTGTATTTCAATATTATTAGACTGCATAACACAGTGCCCTTTAACTAGGAAGGGAATTCATTTCCTGAATGCAAACTAGATTGCAGAAGAGGTTAATCAGCAGAATAGAGAATTATGCACTTCGTGTAGGCTGTGAATTTAACAACGTGCACTTGTTTTTCTTTTTGGCTCTTATCCAGCTACTCTTCTTTGTACATAAAGCTTTGGTCCCCAATTGTTGGAAAAAACACAGAATACTCTGAAACCTCCTAAAAAGAGAGAAAAGCAGCAACAATTAAAATACACTTATTCAATGATCTCCTGTAGGCCTGTTTCTCATAGAAATCAGTTTTATTTCACTTCTAACGTGACTCAGTTAAGCCCAAAATGACTGATCATTGCATTAGAGATATGTTTAAATCATATGTTTAAATCAGCTAATCAAAGACAACACACTCTACATTTTTTATCAATATTCTATTTCGTGATGAGCAAATAAACTGCCATCTGCACTCTGTTTGCTCACTGAAATTAGGTTAATCTAAGCAATTTTGATGAGAACAACAAAACTCTTAAGTTTAGCATTATATTTTGTAAAACAAAGTCACTTGAAGCAGTGGGGGGAAGTTTGCCTTTGTCCTGCCTGCCGCAGGAGGCAGCTCACCTCAGACTGGGGAAGGATGAAGGGGAGCACCAGTCTGCACAGGGGGACTGTGAGCCAAGTCCCAGCAGGGAAAACCCACATCTAACACGGCGTGGAGAAAAGCCGCGTGCGGACCTTGCTCAGCTCAACTTAAAGGATGTTTTCAGGCGTTTATTGCTTCCCCTTCCCTTTTCTACATGGCACATTATGAGGGAGCTGAACTGCACCCCAGAAAAAGACAAATTCCTCCAGCACTCCTCTGCTTCCTCAGGAAAGCCAGAGAAAAAAGCACGGCAACACAAGTCCGGGGGCCTACACATGCTGTGCATCAAGAAGCACAAAGCAGCAAACACTTCCCTCTCCCCCTCTCTTTCTCTCCTTAAAAAGATCCAAAAAATTTCTTTTTATTCCAGGCAGTTGAGGAGTTTTAGAACTAAACAAACAGCTTTTAAAAACTCTAAATGTACTAGAGAACACTGGGGAACTGAAAAGCACCATATCCTTGAAGAAGGGGAAATACAATATAAACCCAAAACTTAGGAGCAAAAGGTCATCAAGATGATGCTATCTATTTTAACCTAGTTACAAGCAACTTCTCTTATTTATAACACAGAAACACTGAAATTCAGGTTTTGAAACACTGATTTAAATCAAACTGTATCCACAGTTTATAAATCTCAGCACTTCAGCTGCTGATTTGGGATTTCAGCACTGCAGAGCAGCCAAGTTTAGACGAACAAGAGAACAAATGCTTTCAAGACTTCCTGTTCTGCTTGACTTGCTCACTTGGAGAAAATTCAAACCAATAAAAGGGAACAAAGGGGTACTTTTTTTTCCCAGGCTATAGTTTCTCTGTTTGACTTATTCCTGACCACCCTATTAAGAAATCTTCCAAGCTTACCAACAAATACAATAAACATTACTGCTTCAGGAATTTGTTCTACAAACTTCCTGCCTTAAAAGTTTATCAGTAGTCTCTGGGTTGGTGAAATACTTTCAATTATCTTTTATTCCACATTCTTTGGTGAAGAATTGCTTAAAAGTGGTGCCTGGCCTGCAACGACTGCTCGTTACTCTTTCACCTGCTGGTATTTGTGGTTTCCTTGAACATCAAGCTCACTTCCTACCAGGCTTCTGTCAATCCTCCCTCTCAAACCTTCTGCTGAGAATATTAACCTTAGTGCAAAGCCCAGACAGGTTTTCAGAATGGCCCATGCTTTAAGGAACAAAATATGCTGTCCCAGTCAGGCACACTGATTTGATCAAGTACATATTTCACCAAATCCTTCTCTAATGGTTCCAGCAAGGTCTCTCTGCAAGGGCACATTTTTCTGTCAGTCCCCTGGAATTCAGGAACAGAAACAACATCTACCAGTGGCTAACCTGCAAGCAGAGACACTTCTCATGCATTTCTTGATATGCACAGAGTTTTGTAGATATATTGTTAGGAGTAAGATGTCAATGGTCCTCCACAATGGGAACTGGAAACAAATATGTTAACTGATCTCATTTAAATAAATGAATACTAAGTGCTCAGGTGAAATTCCTCTGTATGGTTAAATCACAAAAGAAGATGTCTGAGGAAAAGTGGTCAGGGAGAATTGTGAAACTAACAGGTGTAATTCCTACATTATTCCACAGAAGCATCTCAGAGAACCGGGGGCAGCTCTGCACCTCCTACAGCAGCACAGACCCCAAGTCCTCTGCCCTTCCAGAAAAGCTGGAGGAGGAATGTTGCTGCTTATTTTGCTCCTGTCACTCATCAAGGAAAGAGAAAACATTACATTGCTCTAGAAATAAATGAATTGCAGCAAGAAAATCCCCCGACTTGCTGTCAGTGCTTCTCAGCCAAACAGCCACCGCTTTACACAGGCAGACAGCAATAACCCTACCAGACAACTGGTTTGAGCCCTAAGGGCCTTCTAGTACCCAGTAACTTGTGACTTTCAGCAGGTTTCCTTATTGAGTGAAATAAATCTCCTTGCTGCAACTACTCATCTTAAAGAGCTTTCAGGAGTTCTGGTTTCCAGGCTAAAAAGTGACATTTGACAAGTTATTCCTCAGTGAAGCATAACTGGCAGGGTTAGTGGGTCACTGGTGAGCTTGTTCCCTAATTGCACAGGGGAGGAGGTTTATGCTTCTTGAATGACAAACCTTCCAGTCTGTCCAATGTGATCCTTTTCTTTAGGATATAGTTCCACCCTAAAGAGAGTACCAGTAAAACACAGTACCTGATACACAGAAACCTTGAGACACTGGGTAGATTAAACTGACCTAGAATCTACGTTTTTGAAACCCTACATCATTCTTTAACACTCTCAGTGAAACACGTGAAAGATACAATCTTTCCATATAAAATTATTTCATTCATTTTTTTTGGCAGAAAAAAAATCTTTCAGTATAACGGAGTTTTTCTAAATAAACTCTAAGGAACAGGATAATATGATTTTTGCCTACATTTTAGGGTTTTTTTCTTCTACAGAAAATACCATAAACTGTTGTCATGATATTTTGCAATATTTTCTCTCATTTTTAATGGAACCCCAACACAGGTAGAGTCCTTCCCAGGGATGCAGTACACACTGCCATCTCTGGTAAATGACACAGCTGGCACAGTGAAACAGAACATTGCAACATCAAATGAAAATGAATAGGGAGGGAGACATGACTAAGGCAATGACGCCCTGTTGTAGTAGATTAGACCAGCAGTTGAAATTAGTAGATACATAAAATTTATTTGTACTATTTTATCAGTTCCTGATTGCCATCATTAAATATCTGCTTGCTCCTCTCAAACTGACAGTGTCGTATTAAACAAACAGGTTTTCCAAGTTTTTAGAACAAATGTAACATTTAGACTTTGCAAGGACGTAAAATGCATTCAATTCTAACTTTACATTCAAACGTCTCCAGGCATACTATTCACTAGATTGAAGTGAAACGGCCATTCTGGGTGTTAGGTCAACTGCGTCTGCCTTTGACGTTCTTCACGAGGAATAACAATTCCAGCTTTTGTCTGACTACCAGACAGACTTCCCACAAGGGCTGTGCCAAGACAAAACCTCACAACGTACCAGGGCTGCTGCGTGTGACCAGCACACATCCAGGAGCAGACTGGGAATAGATGGGTCCCTCAGAGCAACTCAGAGCTGCTGTTCCACGGTTTGCCCACAGGGCTGCCGGAGCACTGCAGATTTCTCAGGAGCGCTTGACGGTGGCTCCGGCTGCTCCTGGGCCAGGCTGGGAGGATGAGTCTGCTCTGGGGTGTGGAGCTAAGGCTCAGCAGCTGATCGAGGTGTGGGTCTGTGCTGCAGGAGCTGAGAATAACGTGAGAATGTAGCTGAGGTCGATTATTATTATTATTATTATTATTATTATTATTGTTCCTCCCTCCAGCCCACACATGCGACACTGGCTGAGCCAGGAAGCTGGGGACAGGGGTGGGTGATCCAAGCACTGAGCCTACTTCAGCTGATATCTCACGTTCCTGCAGCTCCTGCCTGCTCTTTATGAGCCTGATGAACATTCCTAACCAAGTGAAAAAGTGCCATGATTCAAAGGAGGAAAGCAAAAACTATCTCTCTACAAGGCTGAAGTTACTGTCATCAGAAAGCATCAAACATAAGTTTACAGGGTGGTTTACAAGCTGTTCTGATAAGATAGGATATCTGAAATCCTTTGTGTCCTTCCTTTCTTAACCCAAACAAATGCCTAAATCTGAATAAGAGAAATTTTTGAATTAATTTTTAATTAAAATTTGAGCAAAAAACATTCATTGTGAGACAACCTCTTTTCTGAACACTGTAATATAAAACATTCCTGTCAGCCAATCTATTTGGATCATGAGAAGAGTGATGTCCTCAGCACTGAGTCAGCAGACACTGACAAACCCAGAAAATCTACATTCCAAGAAAGAGTCCTCTCCCCAGAAACGTCTTTTGCCCAAGCCTCATTTCTACAATCTGTCTCTTGGGAGAAATTTCTCACCAATTTTGTAACAAGACTGCTGGCAAGAGAAAGAAGACATTTGTATGTCTAATCTGTATTTATTCTCTTATCTACTCTCATGTTGAGTGAAAGGACATGCAGGAGTGAACCCCTTCATCGGGGAATGAGGTTTGCTTGTGGTTGGTGAGGAGTTTTTACGTGAAGGATCATGTGACACTGCACAGATTTACAGCAAGGACATGAAGAATTCAACAAAAGTTTGTTTGTCTTTTTAGAGGGGAGAAGAACTCATTCAGTTTCTTGACTAATAAACTTACGTTGCAGCTGAACCTTTCACAGATCATGAGTGTTACCAAAAAAAATTGCAATTTAGGGGAAACAGGTACTCTTAAGAAAAAGTGGAGAAAGGAACAGCTACTGTGTAGTCCTTAGCTAAACAAAAGCACAGGAAGAGAACGAGTCATCTGCTTCCTCCTATCCATATAATAATGTAAAATCCATTTTGCATCTCCTTTATCCACCTCTGATACTACAGAGCTATCTCAGATTTGAACTGCACAGTCCTTGGCTGAAGTGTCTGATCCTGCAGTAGAATATCATCTCCTTTCATTAATATATCATATCAAAATGCCATTGCATTATTAAGTCACAAACAGGAAAGATAAAACAGAGAAAACACCGCTTGCTCTTTGTGTAACTTAAAGACTTACTTTCATAATAAGATATATTTAATTTTCCTAATTACGTTCTTAGTTAATCTGGACTTTCTGTTACATATAATATTTCAAAGGTCCTTGAATGATGATCAGAGTCAAAACTTTTAATGAGAAAAAGTATCTGCATATTTCTGTCCAAGCTCAGAAAGGAAAGGACGCAAAATAAAAAAAAATCCTTAGTGGTTTTCAGAAAAGTTTATTCTAAATGTACCAAGGCCACCTAAACGTCACAGCTGTCACAATCTGCTCAGGGTTTATAATATTCCTAAACTTCACAAGTAAACTGGATTACAAGAGCAGCAACCCCTTTTTTTAAGTTTGTACTTCATGTAATAAGAGTATTATCTTCAATCCAGTTTTGACTGTATTCCAAGTTTTCTGTTATATGAGTCTTACGTAGTTGAGTCATGGTGTATTATCAACATTCTTCTGACCCTTATCACCCTTTTATTCCTCAGAATATTCACTAGGAATTCACTGATAATTTGGTGACATTTAGCAAGCCATCCCAGCATCAGAGTGGAAGTTTTTTCAAGAGAGTAGTTGAAAGAAAATGATAGTGGAAGGGTTATCAAAAGAGAAAGAAAAGTGCTTTCAATATCCAAAGGTACACAAACAATTCAGTCCCAACATCCTAAAATATTGAGATGTAAGAGATGAGGTTTCATGTCAAAGGAAATTGGACAAAAATATTTGGATGAAATGGATGAAGAAATTTTAAGAAATAAGATATTTCTGGGGAAATTGGTGTAAGGAAGAAGACCGCAAGCCATTTCTGCTAAGAAATAAGCTACCTTTTGTGAAGGACTTTCCCAGTGGAGTTTGTGACATTACCCAGTTTCAAAGCTGAGGAAAGAAGACTGCAAAATGTGTTTCTCTTGCACTCACATCCCTTGGGGACAGGTGGGTCTGTGTCTTCCACCCGTGCCGACACCCCCACGCCCTAACACCACCTCCTCTGCTCCCAGACCTCTGCCTCACCTGGCTCACAAGGGACGAGTGCAGCTCATACAAAAGCAGCAGATAATTCCTGGTTCACGAGAACGAGTGATGAAATACTACAGCAGAGATAGATGGAGTTTTGTCTAAAATACAAGGTTCCCAGGGTTATGGAGGTGTAAGGGGGACACCTGAATCTCTGCTTCATTTGCATTCTCTTAAATAATGCTGTCCCATGCTCTGTTTCTACACAGGGCTAAAAATTTACTCAAAATGGCTGAGATAAAGAGAATGATTTTTGCCTTTTCTCTCACGTTGATCTTGTATTAGTTCTTTATTCATTTCCCCTTTCTCTCATTCAAGCTAAAATAAAAGTAATTCTGAGAGAAAAAGTGTTTGCTCAGAGTAAACCTTGTATCAGAAACTTGGAATGTTCAAGGGCTGAAAAGAAACAAGGGCTCATAGCAAGGGAAAATAGTAATAATTCATTTAATATGTGCTCCAGATCCTCTGCACAGTGCATTAATATGAGCCTTTTAAAATTCAAGCAATAATTTTGTATGTCTTTTCCTTTCTAGCCTGTGTGAATCATCACAGTCTTTAGGACTAAGAAAAGAAGGCAATATTATCCACGCTTTATGGATGAAGTACAGAAGATTAAGTGTCATGCCACAAATCAAACAAAAGTCTTCAGAAGAGCTCCTGAACCAAAGTCTGGTGCTTTAACCATATGATAATTTTCCTGTGCCAGGCATTTAATTTTTACCCCAGTAGTTCAGGAGTCCCCATTAGCACAGAATTCATTCCAGCACCTGTCACCAATGAAAGTGGAAGAGATTAGAGTTCATGAGGGGGATCCCATCTGTCTCCTCATTATCATGTTTTTGCTTTGCTGAGGATGGGACCAGGCTCCAGGGCACTGCCGAAGGAGCTGAGGCGGTGAGAGAAGGGAAAGAGCAAACAACACATTGCAGAGGCCACAGCAGTTTTCAGCACACAATAGAGGAAGTTTTTGTAGTTTTGCTTGGCTCTGCCTGACACAGAGACCAGTCTGGGCCTTGTTGATAATGAGTGTGAAAGACTTGAGGGTGAAGACATCGCAGGATGGATTTCTGGAGAATTGCCACTTCATCTTGGCATACATTCATTAAATCTTAAACCAAGGTGACAGAGAACATTAAAATCTGTATTTCTAATAATTTTATAAATAATTCTTCATTACTATTCTCAGGCATTGACTTCTGAACTGTGCAACTGCTGTCTGTGCTTTCATGCTTGCATTGAGATTGCAGATCTTTCAAAGTAAGACACTTGCCACGCCCTTAACCCTTAAGGGCATGTGGGCTGATTTTACCCAGATAATCTCTCACAGATCACCAAGCAGCAGCGTAAAATGTAAGATTTGACAGGGATCCTGCTGAAGCCACGCAGGGGAACCACCGGTCCCAGAGTACATTGCTACAGGTTGCTCCCAGGCTTTTCTCTGTACAGATGCAATAATATCACAACAGTGAGGAGGATTCCATGGCCTGTTTGCAAAGCTTCCTTGACACAACGGCAAAGGTGTGAAATACAAATCCTGAGAAACACACCCTTTGGATATTCCGAGGTGCGCGTGCCTTGGAATCAAATGAAAGCCAAGAGATTTTCCTTAAATATTACCTTGTTATCAGCGTGATGTTATCTACTACTCAAATCATGCTTAACATGTTTCACATGGATGGAGGAGATGGTGCGTCTGCATTTTCCAAAACACTGTGCCCTTTTGGCTGTGCCCAGATGATTTACACACCTTCCTACGCACAGCACAGAACTGCTGCAACAGCACAGTTGGTACCTTGCCTTCTTCAAGTCCTGTTCCCAATTTTATCCTGTGGATACTGATCATATCTGCAGGGGAAATCCTATTAAAAAATCAAAATAACGTCTGGAGTCCATACAGGTAAGGTTGAAATTATACAAACAGAAGCTTCTCTTTCTGCCAGAAAGACACTTTCCTTCCATTAAGTCTAGTTTTCACAAACCAGTTTAATATTTGAAAGTGCATTGAATAATTCTCACCAGATTTAAAAGGATAGAAAAGCAATGTCTTGATTATGTAGGTGGTCACCCCAATGACTACTTCCATGATGACGAAATAACAGCAGCATGCAGGAGTTAATCAGCCACAGGAGTAAATTTTGTATTCTAAGCAAAAGTTATAAGTGTTGATTTATAGACTTTATATAAAAAGTCTATAGATCAACAAAGTAAAACTCAGAACTTCAAAATTGTGGTGTAAGCCATGCACTTAAACTCTAGAATTCAGAAATGTTGTCTTCCTAACCTCTACATCTGTACTGCAATCCTTTGTATATTATGAACTATCAAAGTAATTTTTTTTAAACTTAACAGCAGCATAGCAAGTGGCAGGCAAACTGAAATTTAGTTTTTTGTAATATTCCGGCTTGAAACTTTGAGGTATTTTGCCTTACGTTGTTATTTTTATTGCAAGATTTTAAGGTCAGAAAGGACTATTATCTCATCTGATCTAACTTCCTGTCTATCAGCAGCCATCAGCTCTCACATCTCAGCCAGATCTCTGAATGAGGAGCTCTAAGAGGCAGCTTTACAGTTCTCACGAAAATGTCAGTGACTGAGCTGGCAGATATGCCAGGAGCTCCTACAGTGGAAGGAGCCCGATCAAGTGATGTGCCTGCAGATGAACTCACAAATGCCATTTATGCCTTGCCATTGCAGGAAAAGACTACAGTTTCAATTTGCTATTAATCTGGAAAAATGCTTCACTGGCCTTAGCTTTCTTTATTTGATTTTTGTGAATGTTCAAAAACATTCCAAGTACAAATATTCATATGCAGAGCTCTGTAAGTTGTTTAAAGGGCACATTCCTGTTTTAACAGACAAACACACGTGCACCCCCAATACATTAAAATTCATCATATTAACCGAGGAATCCAGCAGAGTAGTACAACCTCCTTATTCTGATTACACTACTCTGGTAGAAAATTAAATGAAGTTTCTTCGGCGACAGGGAGCGCAGGAAAAACTCAAATAGAAACCTCACTTCTACTTCCAGTGCAGGGCTGAGGTTTCAGCGTGGTGGGGGACTGACAGCTCCGACTCCTGCTCACTAAACAAACAGCTGTGGCAACGAGAAGCTGTGCTTCCCCCAGCTGTTCTCTATGGCTGGGCCAGATGTCCCCATCCCTGGAGCAGCAAATGGAACGTGTGGCACCACCTTCTCTCTTTCAGCACTGTCTGGTGTTTCAGCACAAAGTTCCTGACTGTCACCTCACGTGAAGGATGAGCGAAACACAGACCCCTCGTCCCGAGTTAATTCACATCACCAGAACCAGGCTGGCCAGGGCTGCACTGTCAGAGCCCTGGATCCAGCGGCATTCCCAGTGGGAGAGTCTGTTGCAAGTTCAGCCGTGCACAGGTAACAGAGCAGCCATTTCCTACCTGTATGAGAGGTAACTGCACCAAAGCCAGAGCTCACAAATGAAATTTGGGTAGGTGTCTCTGAAAATCCCAGCCTCTCTGGCTGTATTTAACTGGATCTGCTTTACATGTATAGAGGCAATACCTGCTGCTGAGTTAATTTGTTCCAAAGCATTTTTCAGGTGGGTTTATGCTGGAGTTTAAGTGAGGTGAGCAGATAATACTGCTTTTCTATATCATGACCTCGGAAGGTCTTTGGGCTCTGAATTACAGCAATACCATTTCTGTCTGCTCCAGCTAATGGGAGGGCCTGTGTAAAGATAAGACAAGATGGTGTTTCATGAACTTTTACAGAAGTTACTTGTTCTAATATCAATCTCCATGGACAGCAGGCATTAGATATTTCAAGATCAAAGAGTTATTTTTAATCTAGCAATTAATCATCTTCTCAGCATACTCTCAAATAACAAGCATAGTTAAAATCTTAATGCCAAGGTATTACAAAACAGGCCTGCACGTATCCCTCACTGCTCTCCAACACAAGCCCCGTCTTTGAATTGCCTGATCCAAAGCCTTGGTGATACTGATACAGGTATTACTTGGATACATCCTGCAGCCTAATTAATGTGGATTACTGGTCCACAGTACCCTTCCTTTTTCTTGACTATTCAGCACGCTATAGCAGCAGCAAAATCAGAAGCTGATCATGCTCTTAGCTGAAGGTAGACAAGCAGACAGATCTTATTCCACAGTTTATGGCAGCAAAGTTTTCCTTCTCTTGAGGGGTTTGTTATAACATCAATAACAGTTTGGACGGCCTCTGAAGGAATTCAACAGAGAACTAAATGCCAAAGCCAAGCTTTAGGGTACAATATGTCAAGAATCGTTCATAGTTGTGAGAAAATTTGGCCGTTTAATCTGTCCCATGCACAGTGACCAAGTACTGCCAATCTGGGGGGTGTCACAGGACAGGCTGCAGGACAGCTGAGTTAATACTTGGCCACACACGAGTGGGGATCTGGCAAAAGCAACACCATGAATCACGACAAGAGATGTAGGAAGAATTTGTTTGTATATAAAAAGGACAACCAAACAAAAAGCATTAAAAGTGCAGGTCAGTAGATGGGACTGAGGGAGGAGAATTCTCTCTGTACCAGGAGAATACATTTCAGATTAATTCATACTTAGGAAGAGTTCTATGTACAAAATGTTTGGGACTTAACTTGCATTTACCAGCTTGCTATAGCAAATATTAATGAAGATTCTCCTCTTTCTGAAGCCATGAAGCTTTTCATGAACACGATGGTACAAGAGAAGAATAAACATTATATATTATCTAAACAACCACAGCTGGAGCTGTTACAATTCAAAGTAAGAATAATTGCTTTTAGTTATAAATAACCAAGACACCTCCATCCACACTGCTCAGTGAATACATACACATACAACATGCAGAGCACACTCAGCAGTGGAAAAAAAAAAAGTACTATCTGTGCCAGGCATATTAGAAGATGAAATCAGAAAAGGACTGCAAGAAATATATTGCTCTGTACACCCAAAGGCAATTGTTCCAGTATATCACTTTAACACAGAAAATGTCAACATCTGAAGTTTTCCAGATCGCCACAGAAAGTTGATTAAATGATATCCTGATGCATTATAATGAAGAAGGACAACACCTTCATTTCTGGCAGAAGTGGTGCTGAATATTTGCTGTGTGTTTTTGAGTGGAAATATTAGAATCTCATTTCCCACCTGATCACATATTTTTCCATTCAGGTTTTTTAAAATATACAAATAAAGAAATAAAATATTTCCAGCAACTTAGCGTTATTTGTAATTCTTTTTGCTACATACAGTCCTACCCAATGCATTTTACTGTGGTGACTGAAGATTCTGAGCCACGGGGTTGCCAAGTAAGACAAAGAACATAATTTTCTGGGAGAAGAACTAGATTATGTCACTGGTATAGCTGAGATTCCTGCCCTGGCAAACAAGCTGCAGTGACTGAACATGAATGAGTTCCTCAATCATTCCTTAAATATGTCCATAATTTTATTAATTTGAAATTGTAGGATTCACCAAAGTATTTAAAACTTTTTTAGAGTTCCAAGACCAACAATAACAACAAGATTCTCAGGACCTATAAAAGTCATTTAAGTTTTTGTAGCCTTTCAGTCATTTTTATCCCATTTTATCCAGGCAACCACTGTGCTGTTGGACACAAGTACAGAAAACACTGCACTCCTGGGAATGGCTGGCACATAAAAGGTTCCACACACACAGGCCCAGTGGATACACATATAGTATTAAATTTAACACCACAGAGGAATAAACAATTACTGGGACCAAAATTCAATTGCCTATACTATGAAATTGCTGAAGTAGTTCTGGTAGAATTATAAATAAATCCTATATAAGAACTTAACTCAGCCCATGGACTATTCCCAGCAGATATTCTGACTTTTCTGAATCTGTTCTGGAAGCTCAGTGAACATGATACTGTGAACACAGTCTGCTCCACGCCTCTGATTTATTAGTACAGCTACAGCCTATCAGTCTGTAAATTAGGGTAGCAGGGGTGGGGTAATCAATCACAGTAAATGAACATTCAGAATGCTATAGGTGCATGTATACATTTCACTTTACCATGCACAGACTGGGACACGTCATGTTCAAAGGCAGCAGGAGCCCACAGCCAGTTGTTCCAGCAGGAAGAGCTGTTGCACAGTTACAAAAAGAAGCAGCAAAGTTGATTTAATGGAGCAAGGAAATGTCAGGCTATCACAGAGGAACAATATTTTCCAACAGCGAGAGGGCTGGAAAAGCTTCACCCAGCCTTGGATGCACTGAAATGATCAGCGTGGATAGGTCTGGTTAAAGCAAACTATTAATAAAGTGTAGTCATGCACCATCCCCCACTACTCTGCTTTTTGAGGGAATCTGGAGCCATTCCAGAACAGCCCAGGTTAGAAGGGACCTAAGAGATCATCCAGTCCCACCCCTGCCATGGGCAGTGTCACCTTCCACTATCCCAGGTGGCTCCAAGCCCCGTCCAACCTGGCCTTGGACACTTCCAGGGATGGGGCAGCCACAGCTTCTCTGGGCACCCTGTGCCAGGGCCTCCCCACCCTCGCAGAGGAGAATCCCTCCCAGTATCCCCCCTATCCCTGCCCTCTGGCGGTGGGAAGCGATTCCCCCTCGTCCTGTCACTCCAGGCCCCTGTAAGTACTCGTGTCCCATCTTTTTCTCAGGCTCCCTTCAGGCACTGGACGGCTGCACTTTGGTCATCCCAAAGCTTCTCTTCTCCAGACTGAACAATCCCAATTCTCCCAGCATTTTCTCCTAGGAGAGCTGCCCCATCCCTCTAACCAGCTTGGTGACTCTCCTCTGGCCTGGCTCCAACATAAAGTGTTAATTTCCTGACTGGAAGTTTTAAGAATACAAAGCTCCCTCTTGCTGAGCCAAGTCCTCTTTTAACAAAAAGAACCTGACTTTAACATTCTGCAGGACCTCTGCAGAATATCTTTCTAATCAACCTCTCATTGCAGCAAACTCATCTTTTCCCAGCCCTACACACAGAGAAATAACTGCGGTGTACATGTTGGCTCACATCTCTTTTTTTTTTTTTTTAACACCTTCACCATTGTTTGCCAGGGTCACACATAATTGGGTGAGGAAGAAGCCCTTGAAACCACAAATGGAATTAGAAGTCAATAAGCAGCATTAATTCTATACATTTCTATATGCTCTTATACTCCAGGAAAAAAAAATCATGAAACAAACTAAACATCATATTTTTAGTTCAAAATGTATGTGAGGTAGGGACATATGCTTTGCAAGCCTTTTGAAAAACTTAATTAAGACTGCTATATAAAAATATACTTGACAACTAAATCAGCATTAAAATAGTTTCTAGGAGATAAATAATTTACAGATATTCACAGTTAACAATCTGCTTTCTGGAAATAAACTTCACAGTTTACTATAAAATGATCAAAGAGGGATTAGGTAGCTATTCAATTTACTGGAAAAATGTTACACCATATCAATGAGATTGAGAAAATTACTAAGGAGCTGAATATGTTAGAGAAAATGTAATGAATCTAAACAGTAATAGAAATTCACTGGGTATAGAGTCATTAATGTTAATTTTATGAATATTTAAATCACCGAGGGGAACAAATTTGCTGGCACTAAAGCTGATAATGTCTAAACAGTCCAAAAGATGTAATTTCTTAAAAGTTTAACAGTTACATTTTGAACTCTGAAATTTGCAGGTTCTAAGCAGTGGAACTGAAGTTACACAGAACAATAATGTTCAGATTTACATTATTGTAGTTTACTATGAGAAATTCCATGTGGTCTCTAATGTTGCCTCAGGATATGAAGATATTGCTCACCTTGTTTGATCCCTCCTGCCCATCCCAGGAAGGAGTTAAACTGCAAAATGGGGTGTGTGAATGTTCCGTGTACAGAAACACAAAAAGAGATTTTTGATAACACAGATAACTCTGTCCTGAAACAGCTCCGTGCATTCACATTGGAAAGAATTAAAAATATCTTTCCTTTCGATTCCAGAAAATTTAGTGCTATTCTCTGAAGCAACAAATTATAACTAGAAAACAGGAATCCTCTTGGTCTTCTGCCTGGTTTATTCTTCCTCATTTTCTGCACCTTGAAACACAGTAATAGCAGGAGATTTGATGTGCACACAATTCATGATAAATCTTTTACTTCTTAGGTTTCAAGACTCTTTTGGAAGCTCTTTTTAATATGAGTTTTCTCTTCTTTTTGAATCTGGATCTCAACAGTAACTTATCACTTATAACATCACCTTTGGTTTTATCTCCAATTATCTCCAGTTTCTTTAGGAAGGATGTAATTTCTGGTGATCGTCAAAATCTTGCTTGCCATGGTAAGGGAAATTTGCTTCTTGATTATGGAAGTAAAAAGGAATTTATATCAAATTTATTAATATACATTCAAGGTGTACTTGGCAATCAGCCTTACCCTGAGAAAATGATTACTTTAGAATCTCAGAGGTCATAAAAAAAAAAACAAATTTCCAACTCTAAGCTGCAAGCTGCAAATTAAACAAGCACAACCTGAAAATACAGAACCAGGAAATATTACATATTCACACCAATGCATATTTAAGGATGTGTGAATTGTGAATCTTTGAGATGATGACTAGGAAACAGTATGATTAGGACCAGCCTCAGCAACAGCAAATTTATATCTACTAATGAAAAAGGACATTCCAAAAAATGCCACTCACCTATCCTGCTATTTCATGCTGGACACTACAGTGGCATTTCCAGGCAATTTACTCATTCGTTTTCTGTTGCAACAGCTGCCAGCATCTGTGACCCAAAAACACCACAGGACTGAAGAATCTGATGTCTCATCACAAGTCAAAACTTTGTAATACAGTTTGCAAATGAATGGTTGTGAACCAATTCCCTAATATTTGCCTGACATTCCAATTTATGAACCTGGTTTCTTGAATAAATGTATTTACAGTTTCCACTCTTATTTCTTCCCATCAGTTCTAATCACCCTTTTTCTCTCTTCCCAAAGACTTCTTTAGTATCTCCATTTACTATCATTAGTCAGCAAGCAAGAAAATTATTACTATTATAACTTCCTGAATAGAGATATTTGGAAATTGCTTTTGAAGTCTTATTTCCTGCTTTTAAAAAGTTATTATAAGTTAGAAACAGCAAGAAACATACAGAAATTGAAATAGCACCCACTGAAGTGTACTGCAATGCCATGAAAGTTTCTTTTAAACCTTAAATATTCTAAATTTATGCCACTAAAATATCCGCCTGCTTTCATTTCCCCACATCTTTTACTTGAAGACAAATGTGGGAAGAGAATAATTAGTTTCTATTGTAATGAACTGTAAAATTTAGAGTAGATTATTAAATTGAGAATCATAGAACAATATTATCATTAAGGATTTATAGGTTATAAAATTCAAATTATATATATTTCATAAATTCTCTCTGGTTATCATCACTATTATGACTTTACCAAAGGTCCTTCCTGTTTCTTATTTCCATCTGGTGTCCCCTCACAGGGTAAGGGAATCTTTAAAAATTTGAGGAAGGAAAAAGAGGAGTTTTTACAAAGCTCAGGAATGACACTTTGCTGCTTTTTGTTAATCAGGATGTTCTGTGTGGTTGCAGCTGAGATCTAGGACGTGGAAACAAACACCTGCCTTGGCTGCAGCCTGTGTTCAGCACACCCTCCTTAGAATAAGTGATTTACAGCAATCAAAACAACATTAACCTTTTAGCACAGTATTATTTTATCCCAGACAGAACCAAGCACATCTTTTAGAGCACTGCAGGTTCCTGCTCTCTCTCCTGCATCTCTGACAGGTACATTTTGGAAGTGGGATTTACCTGCGTCCCCTTTTTAACCCTAACCCTTCCCCCCTCCTTGTCCTCCTATAGCACAAACAGTTTTAATGATCCCGTCCCAGCAGCTCTGCAGCTGCCAGCACTGACTGAGAACAGCCGCTGGCATTATCCAGTGATCTCCTAAATTGCCATTTTTCTTTTTCAACTATCTCTACGATATATCTTCTTGAGAGAAAACTACCATATGAAGTGCTTCTGAAGTTAAGAAATTCACTTCAGAGAGTTTGGAGGTGTTTTCTTCTCCTATTTTTTTCCAAAACTCGTGGCTCTAAAAAAGCACTGACAGTTTTGATGGAAGAGGTTGCTGCCAGCAAGAAAACAGATGCAAAATTGAGGAAAACGTGTGAAATATTGAGAAGAGTAAATCAGTGCTTCTGTGTCAGAATCACTATTTCATTATTCAGATGCAGTAGGCTGAGCAAGAAAGATGAAACATGTCAAAAGCAAGAAGGAGGTTAGTATTGAAGTTCACTGAGAAACCTCCGCATCCAAGGCTTCTGCTTTGTAATATTTATAATTATTCTCCAAAATCCTTGTGCTGCTCTGACTCATATCATTTCTGATCAGCATACCAAAGCATATTGCTGCAGTATTTGCTGCACTGCACTCCTATTTCACTGCACTCTAACAGTTCTGCCACTGTAAAGCTAAAGCTGCTCTGCAATGAATCAAGCCCAACACAACTGCTCCCCTAATCGTACAGAAAAGATAATACAGAGGATGTCACTTGTTTGGGAAAGTTGGAGGGAATTAAATTCCTTTTAGAAAAACATCTAAAATGCATTGGTTGCAGCAGAATTAGATTTACTGCCTGCAAATTAGACCCTATAGGGCGGAACGTGGTTACAGATGGGCAATTATCAGTTTTGTAGGAGAGGATGTGTATTCCTAAATTTATTCCTGTTTATATTTTTTTTTTAATTGACCTCATTATCTTTAGCTTCCTCTCATGGCAGAAACAATCTGTGGAAGACCACATAAAGGCTGATTTAAAGACCAAAACACCAAAATCCTTCACCAGACCACAGACTGAAGCCAGGCTGAGCTCACCACCACGACGGTCACACTGTACCAGAGCCTGGTTCACTTTCATCCTATCCACTTCAATCTAATATTCTTCACCTGGCTATTTCCAGCAAGGAATTCTTCAGAGGGGAAAAAACCCAGACTAAACTGTAATCTATCTGATCAGTTATAAGAGCTCTTCATACACTAAAATGTCACTTTTTAGTGGGTTTTTGTAGTGTTTTGTGCCACCCAGCCTTAACTATGGATAAACTTTCATCACTGTCACCTAATGAAGGAAGTAATTTTGTAATTTTGTTTTGAGAGGGTGTAATGAAGTTAGTTCAAAAGCTTTTGCAAGTTAAAATGTATACCATGGAATGGTAACAGAAACTCTTCTGCAAAACTGACAAAACACTACATTTTAATATTTTTAAGGGACTTTTTTTACTACAGCTTACCCAAGTTGTCTTTTCATGGCAAACTTTGCTTTAAAAAAAAAAAAACTAATAATGAAAATATTTTAAAAGTAAAATTGGTTTGGTAGCGAATGTCAAGATTTTTGTAAAATGTGCAGAAACACCTCAAACAACTGAGTCACATTTTCAAGAAAAGCCTCAGATTCAGCAATTTGCTTTTACATACCTGCTTGGGATTCTCAGAAATATTCATCTGTATCCGACCTCAGATAAGGAGCAGACAAAAGGGGGATATTCCCTGTTCCCTGCTCCATCAGTGTGTGTGAGCCAGGGGAACAATGGGATTACGAAGAGCCAGGCTTTAAATGATCTTGCTACTCACCAGACATAATAGCTGCTAATGACTGATTTCTACCCACACATTATTCTTAAATAAGGCTTCTCATTAGTGTCAAGTACCACCATCTGTAATTATTGTTACATTTTTCTGTGTTTTGCTTGTTATCCAAGTAGCCCTAGCACCGTTTTTGAATGACGTCTTCCCGAGCCTTGGTGGCAAGTCTGCACTAATCAATACATTTTATCTGTAAAGCTAAATGCCTTTCCAAGTATCTGCCAAGTGCAGAGGTGAGAGAGCAACTAGAATGCACATTCTGAAAGTTTTTCTGACTATTCGTTCCCAAATAAGCCTTGGTTATCCGGAAAGATTTCCAGCCTGATAGCAATCTCTCAATCTCACAGGGGAACACACTGTTTATTTCTTGTGAATTAATGTTTTAAAGCCTATACTGTGCATTACAATTGTCCAATCCTCACTCTAGACCAAAGAGGAGCATTTATTATTTCCAAGAACAATAGTTTTTAATCAGATTTGCAGGGAAGGATCAGAGCCATCCTAAAACGAGTAAAGACTAGAGCACAGAGCAAGGGAAGATGAAGGCAGGCTTACAAGAAACATAAAAAAGGCATTTTTTAAAACATCTTCTCTTTCCCTTTGATCAATTTCTTTTCTCAAGGTGCTTTTTAACAACGAGGCAGGGCAGTGTATTTGGCTCTGTCAAACCCAACATTCCCTCAATGTCACTTGAAGAAATAATGATTTTCTACAGGAGAAAGGGGCTCGACAGATAGTCCAGCAGATGCATTTTTCAAGGAGAACAGACAGGCCTGCAGCTTTATACCAATTTTTGGAAGGCAGTGTTATACCATGAAAACCAGAACTACTACAGTTCAGCTTGAAATTCGACCTCTTGTCCTGGGCAGGTGAAAGTAGCAAGATTTTGGAAAGAAAAACAAAAAGTGACAAAAAGAGGAAGAACTAGTAATGAACAAAATCCAGGCTGGAAGGGTTTAACAGAAGTGATAACAACTGAGAAGCTTTTAGAAAACCTTCATACACGGAACATTTCCTTTCCTGTTCAAAGCCTTTCTGCTGCCTCCGAGTCCCGGACGGCGCCCCGTGGCTCACCCGGAGCCCCGGCTGGCACGGTGGAAATGCTTTAACAGCAGAGCCTGCCTCCCCAGAGCTCCCTCCAGGTGGGAGAGCACCTCCCTTCCCGCTGACCCTTTGCGCTGCTCTCCTCCCAGTGCCTTTTTTCCAAGGCATCCTCACAAGGGAAGGCGGCCTGGCTCCTTGCCCTCCCTCCCGGGCAGTTCAGGGGAATGTGCTCGGGAGGAGGTTCAAGGAGAGCCTTTCGCTGTGTCAGTGCTGCCAACAGCTTCAAACTACAACAGCCCCTTCTCCCACAGCCGAAAGCACACATGAATGACACAGAATTTTTCCCTCGAGCAAGGCAGGCTGTCAAAGCTGGGTTTCACAGGGCCCCTTTTAAGGCCAGCGAAGGCGTTCCGAAGCCTTGTGGCCCCCGCGGCAAGGTGCGCAGCTGTGTGGAGCAGCTGGTCCCCAAAGGTGAGGAGAAGCCACCCAGCAGCAAAGGCCACGCAAGTTTTCCAGCGGCGCCCACCAAGGGACAGCATTCCCGGCCTGCAGGCAGAGCTCAGCCCATCCCTCAGGCCAGGGCAGGAGGGAAGGCAGGGCAAACAGCAACATTCTTCAGGAATGCTCCAGCTGCTCTTCCTCACCCAGCTCTTGATGTATTTCCCACCGAACAGAGCAGGTTGAAGTCAAACTGTAAGCAGACTTTTCCATGGCTCTGGGGATAGCTCTGTGTAAGGTGCACTTCTAGCAGATTTCTTTGCAGCAGAGGGTAAAAAACATAATTTCAGTGTTTTCATTTATGTCAAATTTAAGATGTATTTAAATATGCAAAGTTTCAGGGGTGACTAGGGCTGGCATAATCCTACACCTGCACACAAACCTGCATAAAACACGCAAGGGTAAAGGAACATTTTTTCTCCCCTGACCAAGCAGTTCTAAAAGCTGTTGAAGAGGTGGGGTGTCCCTATTTTTTCATTAATATATTGAGAAATATATTCTATATTTTAGCTTATTCTCGGAGTGGTTTTTCTTTAATATATGACCTGAATAACCTTTGGGTGGAAAGCTGTAGTGTGCTTTGATTGTTTATAGATGCTGCAAATAATTTAACAAGCACCTTCATGATTCTTGCTGTAGGCAAAACATTCATTTTCTTCTGCTTAAAAGTAATGATTTTTTTATTATTTCCTTTTTACAACAATTTAGAAAAATACTAAAAAGAATGTTTCTAGAATAATCTTTTATAAAAGAGAAAATGCTACAAAAGTCACTCCAGACCTCATTCCATTAACATCAAGCTATGCCAGACACTTGGCCACCATGGATTGCAAGTTCTAATAAACGCTAAAAAAATCTATTGAGATTTTGATTATTACAAAAGTGTTCAATGTGCAAAATTCCCTACACAGAAATATGTAAAAGATTCCAATTTATACTATGCTGTCTTAACACTTAATTAATATTTTTGCCCTAATTAACATTGACTGAGTACCCTATTTATGATTCTTTTTTTTATCTGGTATCCCCTTTCCCTCTCTGCCTTTGCAGTATCAGACACTGATACGGAATATTAACTTTCTGAACACCTTGATAAAAAATTATTGTAAGCTATATTTTGCCCAGCATAAGCCCCCAAAATCACAGTTTCATAGTGAATTTACCCACATATATTTTCAATTTAATATAGAGCTTCTGTGCTCTGAAATTCTGAAGGATCATCAACCCAAAGGAGGTCAAAAGAGTGGCTTGTCTATGGAAGCTGGAATATACAAGACCCTGTTAAGGGACAACCCACAGAGTCCCTCAAGTGGTGTTTGTCTTCTTGGACACAACAAAATTAAAAGTATAATTTGGAAACATTGCTTTCCACACACTCCTGTCCGTATTAAAACAAACAAATATTTGCAGTATTGAGAACATTGTAATTGAAAGTCATGGTCTGACTGCTCCAGAGGTGTAAATCAATCAATAAACTCATAGAACTGATAGGAACAATTCAGTATTCAGTAAAATCCTGGTGACAAAAGTACCAGTGGAAATTTGTGATAACAACAATGATTTATACTTGAATTCGTTCTTATTGTTTTCACTTTAAAAATCTCTTTTTTTAATATCTGTTTACATGCTTTTAATAGTTAAAGTTTCAGAATCGTCTATAAGATGGGGGAATATTGGTTATGCAGGGGAGTGGAATTAAAGAGTGGGAGCTCTGCTGCAGATCCCCCATTTCTCCACAGCCTGTGCCTTGCTGTGCACACCGTGTTTCTGAGCTCCTGTTCCTGCCCTGGAGCCAGGACGGGTTTTCCAGAGCAAAGGGATGGTGGTTTGATCCAAGAGAAGCAGTTCCCGGTGACCCTCCCCAGAACAGCACCAGCCCAGGAAAGGAACAACACGGCCAGTGAATGGGTTCTGCTGGACCAGAGCCACCTGTGTGGAACGACTGCAAGAACACTGCAGCCCAAGGAAACAACCAATAATTTTGTTGTTAGCAGCAGAATAAACGACACACAAGGAGTTTTACTGTAGTTCCCAAGTTATTTGTGACCGAGTTGCATCTGAAAAGTTGGTAATTAGTAAAAGAATGTGTTCTTTATAGGGCCCTTGAAAGTCCCATTAAGTCTGTATTTACTTAGCATTTTCTCTAACTGCCTTATTGGAAAATCAGGCAGCAGTAGTTTCAGAAGTAGTAATAATAAAAAAAGAAAGCCTATTTTCCATTCCAGTGCAACAAGAAGAAAGGGTTGAATTCCAGGGTGCCCAAATTAAAGCTGGACAAACCTAGTGACATGCATTCCAGGTGCAGGCACAGAACACAGCCCCAGAATAAACTCATTACCACATTCATTCCAAATAGAATGCAGAACAACCTAGGAACACCTATTGCTTCAGAATTCGGAGATTACGAAAGGACTGATGGATTTCAGTGCCCTCTCTGTGGTTCACCACAGTGCAATGAGAAGCAACATATTTCAGCCCGTACAATTTAAAGGAAGCATTCACAGATTCAGCCACACAGTTCTCCTCGGTGTAAAACCATAAAGTCACCTAGAAGTATTCAAAAAATGCAGGACTGTAACTTCAGACCAAAGCAGAGTAATCCAGTTTTCAAAGTTGCCTGATAAGAGCTGCAGTCTTTTGAATTTGCCTTGAGTTTCAGTTTGAAGATCTACAAAAAGATATCTATCTCTAAAGGACTCTGCTCAAGAAATGTCAAACGTAAACAGACTTTGAAGGAGTTAAACAACGGTTTCCAGAGCAGCAATGATCAATTTTAAGCTTATTTGTTGTTTTAGTTTGATTTAACAGCACAGAAAGGGGACCTCAGCACAGAGCAGTAGCACGCAGGGATGTGGTAGGTTGCAGAGTGATTAGATGTTGCCGGTACCAATATTAATTCTGGGGTCATGCCTGTACATCCAGCCCTTTGCAGCTGGCTTCACTTCCAGGTGTGTGGAGTGGGCGTTGTGAGAGCTGTGTGCCAGGACAGGGTCCCACCCTGTGTGACAGGGCTGCCGTGCAGCCCTGGGGAGAGCTCTCTGCCACCACCAACAGGTACCACACAGGTAGGCAGAGGGAAAGAGGCAGATTCCGTGAGGGGGGACCAAAGGGGAGAAGGAAATAACATTGAAAAGGGTTGCCTTTATTTAAAAGGCAGCAGGACAGGGGAAAACAGGCCTTTAAAGAAGAACCTTTCATCTCACAGTGCAGCCCTAGAAGATAAAAATGCTTCCCAATTTTCATATATGAATATCTAAATTCAATCTACAGCCAAAAATTGAAACAAGAGTGGCCCGGTTTCCCAATATACAAAACACTTTCAATTCTTATGCTCTCTCTTATTTTTCACATCATGCTGGCTTTTCAGGTATCTCTGTAGTGCATACTGCAAGCTCATGCAAGTTTGTCATGTACAATGCCTAAACCCACCAAAAGGGAGGCAGCTGTGTTTGGGTGCTGGCTAAAGGATGGCTGCTGCACCCAAAACTGTAACCAGGACTTGGTGTTGGAGTAACTGAACTGAAATGTCTCTGACAGGTCAGCTACGCCACAAAATTCAGAATGGTGCCCTATTTACACCTGTACATTGCTCATGTGCCTTGCTGATTGAAGATGAGAGTATAGCTTTTAATTTAAATAATGGATTTAGATTTTAAAAAATCAGGAATCCACAATGGAAAACTGTTGTCTTTAAATGCAGCCTAAGGTGAACAGACGGCTGTCTGACAGAGAAGTATTTTTATTTTTTATTTTTATTTTTTTCAACAAGACAAAATAAATTCTATCCCCCCACTATGTGTGTGCTTGTGCAAACACACAGATACATTCTGAGATACAGGTGTCTGTAACATAATTAAATGGGAATTTTGACCTCTTAATCAAAAGACTGTGAAAGCCACAAACCCTTTCAAACAGGTCAATCAAGTTGGAATTTGCTGAAATTGTGCATGCTGTTCTGATCACACTCACCCCTGACATGTTGATAGGAAGACTCCACAAGCAGGAAAAAAATCAGGAAAAACAGGAAAAACAAAAAAAACCATGGAGAGGGTTCTGTTTCTTCTCCATCTATCTGTCCCATTAAATTGTTTATTTTACCGCCAGGAGGACAGAAGGAGTGAGACCAGATAGAGGCTGATTATGCACATATCCATGTAGGACCAGGGGGCACAGGTGTGTTTAGCACAGAAGTCTTGATGAAAAGCACCACCAATGAGGGATCCAGGACTAGAGAGCTGGACAACCCCTACCCAGCAAGGGTTTGAATAACAGCACTACAAAAATACAACTTCTGCACCTGGTGACCCCTTCAGACACGTGGCTATCAGAGAGCCTTTACTTCCAGGAGATGGACAATCTCTGCCTCTGGCCATCCAAAAGGATGTCTGCAGATCCTGTAGCCCAGTGGCATCACTGCTGTCCCCAATTCTCTTTGTTCCAGGGGACTGTGCACACCAGAGGGGAGCATCAGGGTGAAAAGCCCTGTCTGGTGGGAGCAGGGACCCCACAGGGAGAGCAAACGTGAAACACTTTTTTCTCTTGCCCAGAGGGTGAAACTGTCCTGGAGATACTTCCAAATTACAAAGGTGTTGCAACTGAAGTGCAAGGGTAACAGGAAACACCAGGGGACACGTTTTACATATACTTAAACTTAGTTCAGAGGAAATAATGGACATTTACTTCATAAATCCCATTAACACTTAAGTGTGAGGTACACCAAGCAACTTAGCACTGTCAGAGCAGAGATACTGTTGAGACTGTCCTGGAGCCAAGCTTTCAACACTAGGATACATTAATTCAGGAAAATGATTTATTAGTACACAGATTCCAGCCATCCAGTGGGTCAGGCTGAATGCAAACTGACTCAGAATGAGTAGCTGCTGGGAAGTACAAACCTTTTTTCCCATTTGAAACAGCTGCATGGCATCCTAAATGTTACCCAAGTGTCCTGGAACCATTACACTCTGCTAACAGGTTGACACCCATGAGCACTGCCAGAATTGCTCTCCTCCATCCCTCATTATTCCCACTTATATCCTACCAACCAGAAGTACTTGTTCTCCAGGAGGATGGCTTCACCATAATTCACTATTAACTGTGCCACATCAGAATGAATGGGTCTAATAATAACAGAAATTAGAAAATAAAAACCCCAGAGTGGGTATGGAAGATCACTTATGCTTCCAAATCAAGATAAGGAATCATGACTGAACTACCATCCCTCACATCACTGTACAATAAAAAAGTTTTAAATCCCTCTGAATGTTTTTTTTTCCAACCTCTGTTTGGCACTGGCATCACTAGTGACCTAAGAAATGGAAATATACATTTCCAACTGTTAGCAAATTTTTCTTCTGACAAAAAAAAAAATTAGCTGTCCTGAAGATTATTTGAGCCTCAGATAATCAAGACAATTAAGTTTGGTATTGATTGACAAGGCAACAATATTTCCATACTGTTAAGCTATCTCAGAGTAAAGAATTAAGACATATTATGTGCCAATTAGAAAAAGCTCAAAATGCACGTGATGACTGTTTTAATAAGAAAATTGCTGTGTATTAAGTCATAAATATTGTTACAGACGGTTCATGTCAAATAAGCTTCCCTTCTTTAAAAAAAGACAAATATTGAATATAATTTTCAAAAATGCTTTCTTTTGTGCACATATTCTTTCAATCAAGACATATATCAATTCTTAATCCCTTGTCTTCCATCAGAGTGTGTCAAAGAGCTCTTCCTCTGGACTAACCCAATCCTTCCTCACAAACAGAACTTCAAGGAGATAAAACAAAACACATGTTTTTGGGGGGTTTTGGGGGTTTTTTTTGTTATTATAGCTGTCTTTAAAAAAAAGAAAAAGAGAAAAGGTACACTGACCTAAGGGTGATGGTCAGTAGTAAGCTGGTATCTTGCAGAAAGCCCAGTGTGCAGATGAAAACCTCCTGCTCCATTGCCTGAACTTGCTGTCTCTGAGAAATTGCCTCAAAGCAGCCACAGCAAGACCCTTCTTCTGTTCCTTCTTCTCTTCCCTCTCCTCTTCCCTCTCCAGCCCAGGACACAGCCTGCAGCAAGCCAGCACCTCCTGCTCACACAGATGTTTTCCAAACACTTTATCAGCTCCTCTGTCATTGCCCTTCCTTCCCACCCCAACACACCACATGTTATTCCCATCATAAATTAAATTGTAATTATGGGTCATATTAACACCAAAATCTTTACCCAGCAGAGAGGGACTCAACTGATCATGAACAGAATCCCTAACACAGACCCAAAGTCAGTAAAATTTACTGATATCCCTCTCATCAATGTCAGAAAGCCTATCAAATTCACCAAATATTAACCAAGTCAGCTCTGATAATTACGGCATTCTATACATGGAATTAAGAACATCAAGTACAACTCTCTAAAAGTCTCCCAAGCTCACATCCAAGGCTACTGCCAAAGCAAAAAGCAGCTTTGCTTTTCAGCAGACAAATGACTGATGATTATTATTAGACATTTTCTACTATCTCTCCTTTGAGAAATCTCAAAGATCGTTCCCAATGTTTCTGAGACACATTTATGGATTGTATATGACTCGCACAGAAATTGCACCTCAGAATTTTGTTTCTATGACAAGAAATGAGATTTCAACTCTTTGTTTAGTTTCAATAGACATATTGAGGGTCAATATGGTCTGCATATTTTAGACCTCTAGAGAAGGCAAGAAGTGAAAAGGCAGGTAAATCATCTTAAAAATACCAGAGCCCAACCATAAAAATCTGTTGTTTATCTTTTGCAGTGATGGTATTTTACCATCCAAATAAAAAATCCCAGTTCACCGGTGAACAGAATTATTGAAGTAACATTGTACCACACTGTTTTAATTCCAGGTATTTGAAAAGATGATATCATAAAATGATCTGAAGTATTGTTGCCGCATAAATCTTCGAGCACTTTCCCTGTCCTTAATGTTCAAGCCTAAAATTGTTCCATTCTTTAGCTGACAGTGCACATTGTAAAAGCTGCAGTTTATCACTTTTCTTCTCATTCTCCTCCAGCAGTTACATTACCACATTCCTTTTTTATTACTATCGCAGGATGTCACTGTGTAAGTGACATCACGAGGGGAGGACAAGGATTTGCCAGGAATAATCGGAATGGCTCCGCGGTGCCAGGGAGCTCTGCATTTCAGAGAGAAGGGGACAGCCTTGCATTTTAGCATGCTGAACATGTGCACTATCAAATCTATTGCCTGTCACTGTAGTCCCTTGGACTGGATAAATTATATCCCACAGTTGGGTAGTACAAAGGTAATTCTGTTGCCATATGTTGTGCCAAAGAGCTCATGCCGTGACAGGGTGCATTACAGATTATGCTTTCCCATGTGATGCCAATTTTCTCCTTCATCTGTGAGGGATAAACCTTGCCTCCATTCAGATTTTAAAGTATCCAGAATAAAACAGCACCTCCAGCAAGCTGGGGGTACAAATCCTGCTTAAAAAAAAAAAAAAAACAAGCAGAAGAAGCCAGACAATTTTTCAGATTTTGGAAATTATTTTTATTGTCCCAGTGTGCACACAGAATTCACTATACATCAATCCCATGGGAATTCCAGTCCCAGCTCAGGAAATATGGAGTCAAAACCACTGTAATCAACCTCACACGTTTGCTTTATCAGACACTGGAGTATTTTTGAGTTGCTCTGGTTGGTTGATTTTGACTGCTGGCATGGGCAGCAGCTCGCACAGAAAGAAAAGAAATACCACAAGAGTAGAAAGCAAATAGGTAGAGCCCCCCGAGCACGTTTAAGAGATTTTACTTGTCTGTTCAATTTATTACCGGATTTCATTACTTAGCAGAAGTGAATTGAAGTGGTTGATATCATGCCACGAATTATTTCACCCATCAGCATCCAGCTCAGCTCGGGAATGATCAAAAGCCACACTCCTGGCTTTGGGCAGAGGAGGGAAGGCAGCTGTGCCTGAAGGCTTTGTGCTGGTGAGGCCATGGCACAGCTCCTGAGTGCCCCCGGGGAACGCCAGGGCCTCACCTCGTGGGCTGTTCGTGGAGACAACCCCGTTCTGGCACAACTACAAAATACAGCGCCTAAGAGGGGAGAATGGACAGCAAATACCTAACATCTCGCCAGACAGGAGCTGCTCCTCGAGGTGAAAGGCTGAGGCAGGGAATGCTGATACAAACGATTCTCGTATTCCTCAAGAATCAGAGAAACACTCCCGAGTACGCAGTCAGGTGTACTCATAGCTCACTGCTTCAGCCGTTTTGGTTTTGAAACTCTTGGAACAGAAAGAGACATTCAGAGAGGGTTTTGCATAACAACAGCCTTTGGAATTCAAGGGCTTGGCAAGGAAAACCTTTAGTGGAAATTTGTTCAGGTGTATAAAATCACAGTCACAACAGTTCCTCCTCTATCCATATACCAAGAGACTGAGCTATGATTTCAAGGATCATGCAGGAGTATGAACCCCAGGCCACTCTGCAAACACCAGGACTGCTGCTTGCACACTCAGCACTTGAGGAATACCCATCTTGCCCACCAAAACCAAGGCTAGGCATGATAGAAAGTCCACTCCATGGGGATTTCCTTCTTTTACTTCTTTAAACAATGAGTTTAGGTATTTATTATGCCAGTAGGTAGCCTGTAATCCTCACCCCAATTTCAAGGTTACTAGAACAAACTCCTCTTGATTTAGGGCCTTTTGCCTTCAGCTAAATTAGAGCTTATTCTAATTATCTTCATTATGACACACATAATTCGGGGCTCCCATGGGCACTAAGGGTGTAATGAGGATGGCATTTTACATCCACGGACCTCTAAATTAGTGCCAGCTTATTTCACTGAAAGAGGGTACGAAGCAAAATAAACTCTTCGCTTTCCACTCACTTGGCAAATGAAATTTTGTGGTTTGTTGTGTGAGGCCCTGTCATCTGCATTCCTGTTCCTCAGTGCTCGTGGGCCAGACGCTGCAGATGCCCAAGGCTGTTTTATGTTCTGCTTTCATGGCCAGAGTGCCATAAAGCCCAGGAAGGTTTATGGCCACATTAAAGAACATTCTCACATCAAGTCATCCAACTTTGTCACTATATAACAGCTCCTGGACACCACCTTCCTCTGTAAACTTTATAGGAGACCCTCACGTACAACTAGAAGGACCAAAAACATCAAGAGGTCTTTTGCCATCAGGAGATATTGTGAAACCTTCCTCAGGTTTGTGGGTCTCCTTTTGCCCTGGGGCACCCAAGACAAAAAAATGTGAGAATGGAAAGAGTATTAAAGCTGGGGAGAATGGAGAAGACTCATTCTTTCCCTTCAGCTGTGAGAAATTAAAAAAAAACAAAACCAAAACACTGTTCCTAGATGTGTGATATGCTCAAATAAAGACACCCCAAGTTGTCTGGATTGAGTTAACAGAGTGAATAGTGGTGGCAATGGCAGTATGGAGAACACCTCGAGATGAAAAAGTACAAACCACATTATGTTAGATTTATGATAGATCAACATATACAAATCAGCTAATTCCCTGTTCAGTTATTTAATAGGAATATTTACTACCTAGAACCTGGACAGAGATTAGTACATTTATTTCACGTTTTCCATCAAGACCTGTCAGACCACCTGTTGTTAAGAAAATGCTGTAAGCGAGATCTGATGAGATTTGTTATTTCAGTATTTCTGCTTTTCGTTTTAGCATGCCCCACTAGTTGGCAATTACTGCCTACTGTACAATCTATTAAATATTCATGTCAGATATTATTTGCATAGAGCAGCTTTTCTCTGATAAAAAATATGTTTTTCGTTCACTGCTTAGAAGATTGACCTCAGGTCCCTACTTTAAACACACAGTTATATTGATTGTGAAAATACTCTAGGAAAATTATGTAGTTTATATGCATGCATTATTTCTACTGAGTCATCCTGAAGCTTATAATTTAAGCCTCAGTGTTTCAGGTAAAATGAAATTGCTTCGCTAAGTAAGGCTGCTTTGATTTCAGCTTTGCTCTGAGCTTTGCCAGGCAAGCAGAAAATCTTCATAGTATGAAAGGTCTTGTTCATATAGAATGTATAGTCATGCATTGATAAAATCATATGCATTCAAAACACACCATGCCTTTGTCCAAAGATTGTTTTACAAAACCCATTTTTTGTTCCTTACGTAAATAATCCCACGTCCTATATTAATGCAAGATCATCATAAATGAACAATGAATTTAGACTTCCAAAGCACTGCCGTGACTATTGCATTATACATAGCACACACAAAAACCCAAGGATCTTCCTTCAAACAGGAATAAAAATCCCCAAACTGAACCAAAAGAACCCCAAGGAACAACAGCAAGATAAGGTAACTGGCTTCCAACTAAAAAGAAAAGTACTCCTCAAGAGTGTGGCCCCTAGAGGAAGAAACTCTGAAATACCCCACTTTTGAAAACCTTATCTGTATTTTACTATTCTGCTCCTCTCACCAGACAGGAACAGTTTAAGAAAATAAATACAGTAGGAAATGAAATAAAATAAAGAGAGAGAGAGAGAAAAAAAAGAATGGGCGTGTTCTCTGCCTTCCTTTCTCTTTTGGCATTTTGCTATTTTATGACATCCAGCCACCTCATCTTTCCCAGGTCCTCACCACTCTAAATCTCTTGCCTCCTCGCCTCTCACTTTGGCCTCTTCTTTTTGCTCCCCATTTCAGTCTTTCCTTTCAAGAGAAAATCACCTCTAGTATGGTTATTCATCACCAAAAAAAACCCAAGAAAAACAGAAGAATGAGGAAAAATTTCAGTTCAACACTTAACGGAATGGCATTACCCTGGCGCTGTGGCTTGCTGTGGCAGCAGATCCATGTCCCAGTGCTGCCTGTTCACCTTCCAAGTCCCACAACTGGAAGCAGATGTCAGGCTGTGTACGAGCCTTTTCTGGCTGGTGATGTGCAGATAAACTGCAATCACCCTGCAAGGCCTTTTCATTTTAGAATTCACAGGCCACAGATATAGATGTCATTAAAATGCATTTGAAGCATGGGCTCCCTTCTAAAACTTTGGAATAGGCCCACTAGGATTCATGCTTGTCCAGAGTAAGAAGTCTGGGCCATGGTATTCTCCTAAATTTTAAAACTAAAAAAAATTCTCTGAAGACAACTGAAATTGTTGTCCTGGGGTGCACAATATTCTGCAAGTTAGCCCGACGTGTACCCTTCTGTATTTCACCCGATGTCTTCATTTAGTTCTGTCCAGAAAGTGAAAACCCCAGCCTCAGTGGAAACACTGGCAAATTCCTGCTGGGCTCTATTACCTGGGAAACTCACCCCCAGCACTGCAGGGTTAGGGAGGCTGCCTGGCTTGGCTTTCATTTCTCAACTGCAAAGGGGGTTTTTAGTCCACAATAGATGCAGGTATTAGGTGGGGTTTTTTCTCTCCAAATCCAACTTTTTAGTTCTAACCTTGTATTCCCATACATGCCTATGCCCCTGTTTTCCTTAACCCCTAGTGATGATTCCATTTCACTGAAAAACTGAACAAATTAGGGAACGCAGAGTCAAATTTCTATCCACCTTTATAAAAGCAAGCGACACAGGACAGATTTGCCATAATTTGTACTCCCTGTGACATGACAGAAAGCCAAGCATAATCAACCAGGCTGGGAGACAGATGCAGAGGCTGTTAAGGGTCTGTATAACAGACTGGGTGGAAGAAAAACAGGTAATAAGATCCTTTACCAATTGACATATTGCAGCATGTCGGTTAAAAGCCTGTAACAATGGCTTTTAAATTTTGTTTCAAGACTTCCTTTTTTCTTAAAATGAAAAGAGAGAGAATTAAACCAGAACTTACTTTCAGCCTGCAAAATGATGAAAATTATTCTGGAAATAAGGAGATCATATCCAACCACATGGTGAACTTAACAAGTCTGGGCTAGACAACTGTGAATCCAGCAGACGGAAGGATGGTGCTGGACCACTCTGAAGACCTAAACTACGTGCTCTGCATGCTGCTATTTTTATATCTGTTCTTTACATTTCAACAGGAAGAGAGGAATAGTGTCCCCATGCTGAAGAGTCTGCCTAGTTTTACTAAATCTGTAGCCATAGGTAAGACATAAGTTCCCTAAGTGGTACTTTACTCATATGAATGTGGAAAAAGTCATCCTAACCTGTCCCAGAACCTGAGTATTGTGTTTTTAAGACTTGAAGTGCTCTACATAAACAAATCAATTATTTTAATATTTTGTATTGTTTTTACAATGCCCAGAAGTAGTCAAAAGTGAAACTAATCTTTTGTTAATTGGTTTATAGGGTTTTACTTTTGGCCACTAAATGTTCTTTTCCTTTATGAAATTGTTTATTAAAATGATTCAGCAGAAATGTTTCCTGAACGTGGTCATTCCACAGAACACTTTATTACACTAGAGCTAGAACACTCTTTCTAAAATGCTTCTCCTAAATGGATCTGAGGCTTTTCCCCTCACATTTTTATTCAAGCCCATTTTATAGTGAGAATGGATGTTTTCGCAATATAGAAAAGCATCCCAAGATTATATCTCTCAAAATAAATCTGTAGGAACCATTCGCATTTCATACCAGTGAAAACCTGGAATATTTCCAATGTGTTTCTGAAATTATCCTGGAGTAGAGAGGAAATAAGTAAAGGAATATACAGAGCTTTTTGTCTCCAAGGTCTATTGCCATACAAATAATTAATTAGTGCAGCTTGTGTGCTGTGGGCCTGCCTGTCTGACCACTGAGCAATTAAATAAAGTGATTCTAGGAGCTACAAGTGGTTGCTTCTGGAAAACATAGCATCCTTCAAAACAAGAGAAAAAGCATTCTTTACTAATTCAATTTTTGACTAATTATAACCTAATCAATCTTATATAGACTTCTTGGCATCACTATTCTCTTACTGTTATAACATTTCATAATTTAGTCTAGCAGTAGCAAACTTAACAGCAAAGTTTGGACACATTCCAGGCACAAGGGCAAGGGACAATTTCTACCAGATACATTATACATTTTACCGTTACTTAATATTGCATGTAAGAGATACATTTAGAGAGTGAGAGATTTAGATTTTCCTTGGAGAAAACTCATAGGCACTACAATCATTAGCTAAATTTCCACCGACTGCATTAGGGAATACAGCATCATTTTGATTTCCCCAGAAAAAAGTCTAAAATTCACAAAAATAGGAGTACAGGATCCTTATTTATGCTCTGGTTTGAGAAGAAATTGGGATTGCAGTACAACAGTTATTAGAACACAAATAGAAATACAGTTTGTAATCAGATATTTGGCTATCTTGTCTTCAGGATTAGATGAGAAAACTAAACATAAGAGTTGATGAGAGGTTACAGAAAATGGAACATAATTCAGCCACCTGGAGGCCTCTCTAACCATCTCTGGGGATTCAGCAGGGCAGAGAGTGATTATTAGCACATTCTAGATTAGCACACCTTACCCTGTACCTTTGTCTCAAGCACACAAACACAGTAATTGAGAATGAGTTCCAAGCAGGAAACAGAAAGGACTATTTCCACAGAGTGCACGGTAGTAATTAAAAACAAAACAATAAAAATCTCAGCAGTTGAGCAGACTTTACATATTTGCTTGAAGATGATATCCAGAAGGATTTTTTTTTCCTACTTCAATAGAAAAATCACGTTTAAGATTAAATGCGCTTATTGATAATCCTCTGATACTGTATAAATATCAGGGCCTTTTGTAAATTTTCCATAAACAGTGACATTACTAAAACTGGTAGTTCTGAAAAGTTACAATTTATAAAGTGACGATTCCATCACACATTGCACTTTAATTCCATTTGATCTTTTAGCCACAATCCCCCACAATCAGTTCCACAGCAGAAGCAGGCAGGTAGGTAGCAGGAGAGGGAATTTTTCCCAAGGAGCATCATCAAAGCTGCTCCTTTTGAACCATCTTCATCTGCAGATATGCGGGGGCAGCTCAGGTGAAGACTGCAGGACTCTCAGGGATCTGCAGGATGGGATTTCTTGCTTATATCCACCCAAAGTGCCTTTCCAGTTACAATCTGGAAACATTATTCTCATCAGTTCCAGGAAACATTATCACCTCTAACAGCTGCAATACTCACACACCAGCCTTGCAGTGCTGGTGAAAAGTTGCCTCTTTTCCCAAGGAGCTCCAGGGCTGCGGTCTAAACCAGAGGTGATTGTTAATCACCGTGAAGGGTTTGTTTTGCAACCCCTGCTCAAGCAGGGGTTCATCAATTCTGTGCATATTAGGTTCAGAAACTCCCCTCCTCACTGGGGAGTGCTTAGTGCAACTAGACAAACACAGATGCTTCCCAGAAATCCCCAAACACCCTCGTGTTCAAAGATTCGCATTTTTCAAATCGACTATGCTAATCTCTGCTGTCCAATGGGTTGTAGCTTGTCTTCAGCAAGATCAGGTATGTTTAGATGTAATTGAAAATTATGGTCATCTCTGCTGTTTATCTCTGTGACTGAACTGGTCCAGTCACTGCTTCTAAGTGAAAGGTTGGAAAATCATAAAGGAGCAGTGTGGATTGAAAAAAAAGAAGTCTGAAAATGCGACAGAAAGAGGACTGGTTGTTCAGCCTTATAACAATTACCCAAATTCCTCCTGCTAGACAATCCTTACAGATTGTAATTGTCATTCCTTGTCTTCACTATGGTGTTTTGATCTAAACTTACGCTCTATTCTTCTCCCTCTATGTGGCCAAATTCCATTCTTCTCCCTTTTTGTGCCCTGGGGGTTTTCAACAGTATTTGAGACGTCAAGGAACTAAAAACTTGTCCATTTTTAATTTTGACCAGCCAAGGCTCAAAAGAAACCATATGTCAACAGTGAGGAGTTGCCATTCCTTGCCTCTGCAGACTCAAAAGACTCTGCTGGGAGTTATAAAAGACTCTGCTGAGAGTTATTTTCTAGGTCAGAATTTTCTCATAAAAACGTAACCATCTGAACTTAACATTAAGTATAAACAGATGAAATGATTCTTAGGTCAGGTTTTAAAAAAAGCTCTTTTCTTTTGATCAGAGTGCTATAATAGTTATTACCTGTGTGTTGCAGCACACCTGGAGATTTGAAACTTCGGAGTTCATTCACAGCCATGCACTCCCTGCTGCCACGTGGATGCAGGAGCCTGTAACCTATTTACCCCATTCTGTTAGAAGATATGAATGGAGTCTGTAGGGATTTTTCTTCCCTTTTAATAGCTCTGGCTTTTATTTCATTACTCTCTTGGTTTGAATAAACAGTTTGATCAGGCTGTTTGGAGCACGCCAGTGGCAGCCTGGGCAGTAAGGGGTTAAGGTGTTGTTATACCTCAAACTCCAATGGCCACTGAGGTGGGAGAGTTAGAACTGGATGTGCCTGGAAAGAGGGGGAGGTACAGAGGTAGGGAAGCACCTTCCTGGAGCCAATTTTCCTGTTCAGGACAGTGCAAGAGCAGGAGGGGGGTCAAGGAGTGGGCAAGACAAAGAGGGGGCTCAAGACCATCAACAGCCCCTCAAAATCCCCCAGCCCATTTCCAGAAAGATCCAGAAGAATGGACTGTGCATACTAACTCACTTACATGAGGAGCAAGGATCCCATCCCAAAGTGGGGAAAAACCTACCTATAAAAAGGTATTCCCAGAGAGCCTGGGTGGTGCCCCCAGGACCCCGGACACCCTGTCAGCTGGACCAGTGCTGGAGCCAGGACTGGGGATCTCCTTACCTCCCCTACCTGATCTCTCTTTCACACTCTCCTTCCCTCTTTTGGTCTATTCTTTAATTCCTCTCATAACTGGAAGATGGGGAAAAACATAAACCAATTTCCATGCCACGTGTGTCACTGGATAATAAAACCTTGTGAGCTTTTTTTTTTTTTTTGTCCTTTTTGTCTTTTGCTGTTCTTTTTCACCCACAGGCATCTACGAATGTTGGGTGCTGCCTTCCAAGCAGGAACAGGACGTGGCACATGCCACAGCCCTTGCACAGAACAGCACATCCCAGCTCACTCAGTAGCTAAAGACGAACAGGAAGGGTGAATAACCACAGTTACATACTGAAAACAAGGTGTGCAGGTATCACCGACTACTAAAAGAGGTGTATAGATTCTGAATTACTGAATAACAGGTACTTTGAACCCTAAAAAGCATAGTGCACTGTGAAAGTATATGGAGGAAGTTGGAAAAGTGCTTGTGAATCTGGAAAAAACAGCAGAAGGCTCATTCCTTACTGTCTGCTCCATAACCACGTCCGGTATAAACAAAGGAATGGCCCAGAGTTACTTGTAAGGATAACAGGATCCACCACGATGTGTTTTGGCTTGAGGCATGTGCTTGTGGTTTCAAGCTAATCCCTTAATCACCGATGTGAAAATTGCTGGGGATGTATCCAGCCAGGAGAGCTCGGATCCTCAACACCACCTCGTCTTCTTTTATTTCAAAGAACAAGCACGGCTTGAAGAATAAACAACTAAAATTTGATGTTATACTTAATTTAATGTAGGATAATAGAGTGATCTCTTTATAAGATACTTAATGAAATTGTAAGAAGAAAAAAAATGAAAGACAAAAAAAGATTTGTTTCACTTAGTACAGAAAACATAGTCACTATGCAGAGGCCAAAAAGAGGATTTTTTAAAAGAAGCTGTAGAATGAATAGTAGAGGGGCCACTAACAGAAGGCCCAGAGCAACTAGAGATCAATCTACTGTCCTGAATGGTAAAAAGTGTAGATTAGGAGTACTCACACAGAATCAAACAGCTCGGGCTGCATGAGAGCAATGACAGAAGAAATGAAATTAAAAATCAAGGTAAAATCAGACAAAGTAGCATGTGTGGTATAAGAGGCATGAAAGACTAAAACACCTTAACCTGGCAACAAAGAACTACAAAATGTAAAACAAGAAGAGATAACGTAAAAGATAATGAAAAGAGCACCAGCTCATGGCAGCAATCGAACATTCCCCAAGTTCCACAAATACTGGAACACAGATAATTAAAAATGCAACTTGATAAAGGCAAGTTTCATAAATCTCCTATCTAGCCAAATAAAATTGTTTTGATTATATAGGGATTTGTGTAAGAGACTATATACCATGTATGGATCTGCATTTATCTGTTCCTGGGCACGTGTGGGACATTTTTACCAGTGTAGGGTGAAGATTTTAATGATAAAATCTCCATGTTCACAAGGCAAAAAGCAAGTAAAAAGCAGTACATGAACCTGGCCTTCTTTAGGAATGCCCTGCATTCACAGCAGGGTCCGGCAGAGCAATGTCCCAGGGCCACGCCTGGGCACCCTTGGAGTTCATCGAAAGGATGGAGACTCTGCAGACTCTTTGGGAAACTTATTCTGGTGTCTGATCACATCCACAGTACAATTTTTCTTATGTTTAAGTAAGAACAGCTTCAGGAACCACAGCAGCACCTGGTTGATTAAATGCAGCTCACTTCTTAAGCTTAGTTTCTTTCTCTGAATTCTCTCTCGCCTCCAATACACTCAGTAAATGTGGAAACCGTTTCAAAGCACCATATGCTGATGTTTTCTAAACTATCATTTTCTGCAAATTGCCATTTCATAGAAATTTAGGTGAAAATGCTTTTGTTCTTATTTGGATGAAAACTCATTTAGAAAGATGAATAAATTCCCTGAACATGCAATTCCTGACATTTGGCTATCTCTAGCATAAGATAAAACTAGGAAGTTAAGCTCATGATTCTCTACTAATTTACCTCATGTACAGCATATTTTTCAACATCTATGCTTAAAAAATTAATGTACCTTTGACAGTCATCATTATTGTTATACCACAAACAAGTTCTATTGTTGGAAATGGTAATCTTCAGAATATCTCTCCTAAGAAAATGAATTTTAAAGTTAAATACTCTGGAAAATAAAAAATTGTGCTTTTGTCATAGGGCTTTTAGATCAAGCAGCCCCAGATTAATGAAGCTAGTTCTTAATTTCTGGTACTTTGATTTCTTCATTGAATTAAGTAATTGACTTATTCAGAGCCTTACAAGTAAGCTTAAATTTTGCAGTAATGTATGAGCAGTAATCAGAGCCTGCTTTTCAGACAGACAAATCCACCCCATTCACTCCAAGTGGATCTGCTCAGCACTTCAGGAAGTCAGGGCCAGTCAGCATTAGCCAGAGTGGGGTTTTAACCAAGCAGCAAGAAGGGAACAAGAAGAGTAGAAAAACAGGAGAAGGTAAAAGGATCACAAAGAGGCACCACATGGAGCCTCAAACAAGCCATGACACACTTGCCTAGAGATTCTGTAAAGCATGTAGTAGGAAAATATGTCTTTGAACACTCTTTTTCCTACTAGGCAAAGGAAGTTCTGATTTACAAAGAGTGAGCATCTCCCAGGAGTTCCTGCCTGTCTTAGTTTGTGCCAAAAAGATGTGTTGTCTTGTTCTTTCCTACCGCAGGATAACACTCAGCTCCACACTGTCGTTAGGGTGACACTTCCGTCCCCCAAAAGTGCAGACGGATCCTTTAGCCCTCCTTCACATAGATATCAGCAAAGAACAAAAGAACATGAGATAAGTCACGTTCAGAAATCTGATACAGCCATGGCATCACAGCCAAACAGCCTGGCACGTCCTCTTCAGGGTTGCTGCTACCCTGATGATCTGTTCATCCCCGCAGAACAGAGGCTTGCAACCTCTGCCTTCCACTTGTTCATCTTGTTGGGCACAGTTAGACTAAAGAATCACCTCAAAATGATCGGAAGAAATAATTTCTAGAGTATTTGGATCAGAAGATTATGAATCCACAGGATCTGATCAAAGTCACACTGTACTCAAGACCAAAAATATCACAGATTTCAGTGCCCTTTGGATCAGGCGTCAAACCCTGACACCTCAGTTGCTCCGAATGCAGCCTGGGAAATAAACAAATTGCAACTGAGGATGGATTTTTAGAGTAGCTTGGTTGTTCTCCAGTTTATTGTTATTTAAATCTTTGTTACTGACTACTTCAGCTGTTTGAAAATCAAATCTAAATATAAAAATTGCACTCCCTTGTGATGGAAGAGAATTAATGATTTAAGCAGTTGCCCAAGATAAGACAATCAATAATTCTGCATGGCTACAAAGCTGAGACAGTAAACCTCACATCCACAATGAAACAACAACGTTTAGTCCTGTCTTTTGCCATATATTCTGATATTCCAGAAATTTTTAATTGGGATCCATAATATGTTTATATATCTATATCTATTCCTGGCTCCCAGCCTCTGACTCTGAAGCTTGTTCCTTGAAAGCTAGCCTGAAGTATTTTTAGTTTCCAGATAATATGAATAACTACTAGAATTACTGTCCTTTTAATAATAATCTGGTAAATTACAATTTTTCAAGAAACATCATCATATAGAAAAGACTTTAACATCATTCAGAAAGACTGAATTCCATGTTAAAGCACGACCTGATAGTTTGAAAGAACCCACTGATTTTCAGTTCTGCCTTCTTAGCACAAATACTTAGAATTTGAGAATGGCTTGTGCTGAGAGGAGCCTTCAAAGACTAATTTAAATGTTTGTTGGGATGGTGATGTAATTTGATAATATAAGTTTTTGTTTGCTTTCTTAATCACTTTTTAATTGCACTGCATTCTTCTCTTTGATAGATAAATTTTTTTTGTGGAACACAGTAGAACAAGAAAGCTGAATGTTATTAGTTTTCTATGAATTAATGTACTTTACTCCTAATTCCACCCAACTGCTCAGTTTCTCCAAAATCAGTCATTGCTTCTGACTCGCCCTACTCAGAGACAGACCCAGTGAGGTGAGATGAACAGGGTTCACACCTTACATTAAAACACATGGGCTTTTAAATGTTGCTATTTAAATGGTTCAACACAATAGAAAGCATCTTTCATTTCTCTCAATTAACAAGAAAACTGCAGTACACACATCTGTGTGTACTCTACCAGAGCATCACTCAGATATTAATTTCAGTACTTGATATGTCTGTATCATTCGAGATTTTTCTCTTTAGTTGTTGATCATTTACCAAACCATAAAATCAACAGTGATTTTTGGGTGGTAAGTATGGAATATTTAAAGTCTGAGGTTTTTATCACCAGGTCAGTCGCTTTAAGGTAAACATTTTAATAATGAAAAAAAAGGTTGTTTTCTTCAAGCTGTTATTGTCATTTCCATATAACGTGGTCTCTTTAGAGGAGAAAACCCCATCAGACCAAAGGTAAATCAGCCTCTGTGATTCTTTTCTCAGCATCCACCTTGGTTGTGATAAGGGCTGTGATGATGACACTGAATCTCCACACTGCAGGTCATGTATTTTTACCTGGAAGGATTTCTGGGCACCAGGTGCAGTGTCTGAAGGCACTGAAGGGTGGCATCTTGCAGAGAATTCTGTGCAGACTGCTCAAATCCACTACATGGCACTGGCCTGGTGTTCCTTGTGCACTGCAGCACCCCATAGCCTCCAAGACACATTATTTGGGGGGGATTTTGTTTTTTCTTTTTTTTTTTTTTTTTTCAAAGTAAGGGCTGGTTCATAACCTGCCCTGATGGCATTTTCCTGATGCTGAGAAGAGAATCTCATCACAGAGGAGGGGTTTGCAGGTGCTCAGCTTGCTGGACTAGCACGGAAGGATCCTGCAGGACAAAGGCAGCCACAGGAGGCTCAGATAAACTATTCTCCAAAATTCACCTGAGATTTGCCTCTGAGGGAATGCTGTCATTCCAAGAGGAGCTCAGCAACACAGAAATAAACAGGAGGTGAAGCTAACCAGAAGAAGGGGGTAGGGAACAAAGCAGGTGGTTAAGGTAGATATGAACTAAATATCGACAGATCTGTTCTGTTTGCACCTGAGTTATCCAAGAAAATGTTTTGTTGTTTTGGAGGTTCTTTTGCTAAATATCATTAAACTGGTAAACACTTTGCCGCTATGCCAAAGGGGAACAAGCTATTGCAAACATGAACCCTGTTCCATTGACTGTGCTCTTACAGAACACTTTTGGTACCCAAGAATTCCTCATTTACCTCCTGGTAGAAGACTGCAAAATGCCATCTACTCTCATTTCATTAATAATGACAACCTATATTATAAACTTGTGATGCAATACTTGCATTCACACCATTCTTTTGTTCAGAGCTAGTGTCTTCTGATATTGCAAAAAGGCTTATTTTAACTCACCTGAATGTCTTTCACAGTACAGATGAAGGTCAGTACTTTTATAAGCTTTCCTCCTCTGTAAGCCCATAATACTCTTATGACATTAAGGTATGTACTTAAAGACTTGATTGTTGGCTTTCATTTACTTAATATCTTGGCAAGTTTGCAGTACTGCCACGAAATCTGTTTAGTAGCAAAGCACACAACTGTTCTGCTTTTTAAGCTAGGCTTATTTATATAAATTTATTCCATAGCCTGCTCATCTTATTTTAATGGCCAGATGTTCTTTTCTCTTCACTTCTTAATAAACAAATACCCTTAACTAACCCAACGCTCTCAGAGTTCTTCATCCTAATGGCTTTGATATTTCCAACCTTCTTTTTCTTTTTTTTTTTTTTCCCCTTTTTGGCTACCTTCTACTGTGAACTGTTAAGGGCACTAAAGGCATTTCCAACATAAAAATATTCATTTGTAAGAGAAGGACAGAAGTATATCAAACTCCTGCTCTCAGAAGTAGCTTACTTCAGTACCCAACTGCAAGCTCACCACTTTTTCTAAAGTGAGCCTGACATCTGTTTTTGTTTACCATTTGGTAATGACATGAATTCACACTAAGGATGAAACGAAATTTAAATATAAGTATTCCCTTAGATGCACTGGATGGAGAACACAGCATTTTCAAGACTCTCTTCATCTCCTAACAGTGTACATGGAGGCTGGGTGATGGCTTGGTTGTTTTAAACACAACTGTTGGATTTGCTGTTGGTTTACAAAAAAACGCCGTGGAAAACATTTAATTCAAAAAAACCCCACAAAAAACCAAAAATCCCCTCACATAACAAACACAAAGAAAAAGCTTTGCACTTCTAATGCAGCATTTTTGACCAGTTTTTGTTCTGAATGTGAGCATTCTTTTAAGGGTAAGCAAATGGCTGTGCTCAGTACCAAAGTTAGGCTAAACCCCACTGTACAAGAGGAAAAGAGCTAGTGCACATGCAAAAGACAATGAAAAGAGCACAGACCCGTGTAAATAACTGAGCATCATGAACCTGTTATCACAAAAGTAGATTTGTCAAAATCCCAAACACAATATATTAGAAATATTTCAGGACTGTATTAGATCCTACAGTACATGTTTATATAACTCAGGATGTGCTCTCCCTTCCCCAAAACCATTTGGCAGTGACACCACACTGGGTGACTGAGGCTGATGTGATTTTGCACAGATCATCTTCCCAGCCTGGTCATTCTGCCTCTGAGAAGCCTCCAGCCATTAATACTCACAATGATAATTAAAGTTATCTGTAAGATTTAGATGAAAGCACGACAGTTCTGTCTGGATGGCACTATCAGAAATAGTCTGTACTTGGAAAAATGTTTTGCTACATTGTGGAAATTTACCACTGACAACACATTTGTAAAGTTCATTAAGACAACTCTATTGTGCCTTATTTTATATAGAATTAAAATGGAAAGAAACCATCGGTACAAACTCATTTTATTTAGCATGATTCCTCCTGTCCTATTTTTGCATGCGCAGTGGATAATTCTAAAAACTGTGGACAACACCACCCGGACAGAGCTGCACTGCTCTATCCCAGCCTTGCAGGACCACAACTCATGTCAGGTTCCTAAAGTGTGGTTTACACAAACCACTCGTGCACGACTGGCCCGGAGGCAGCGGCAGCACCAAGTGCCAGCCGCAAATCCCACATTTAACAGTTCAGGCAAAATCCCAGGCAATGGTAGCTGAGGCTGTTATGTGGAATCGCTCGGCCTTTGAGGTGGGAGGCTGCCAACTGCTGGGGCACTGGCATTCCCGGGGCTTGAGTCATTCCTGTGGTGAAGCTGAGCGCCACAAGATGCCACTCACCCCTCGTTCCATCCCCTCGGAAGGGGTTTGGCTGCCAGGAGGAATGAAAGGGAGGGAAGCAGGGAAATAATGAACCGTATGCAAAAACAGCAAGAGCAATTTACTCCCATTCTAACACTTCTCACATCAGAAATAGAAGGCATTGTGCGCTCTTCAAAGGTGCTGATCACACAGCCCTGGGAATCAAAGTCACTGATGTGCTTGAAAGGTATTAAACAGCCAGTTAAAATAGAATTTCCAAGTATCTTTTGGTGTCTGAGCATCAGCTAGTGTAGGTTGAAGCATGGAGTGGTACCCCTGAAATTAAGAACATTCCCTAACCGTAACATCTCAGTATTGTAGAGACTGATTAATGATTTCGGAACTGATAATTCAGAAAATTTTTTCGTGTAAAATCAGCTTAGACCATTTTAATTGGGGCTGAAGGAGTAAGGACGGTTTGGATTGCCTATAATTAATTTGTTAGGGGGCTACCATGGCATCGCTTAACGCCAAGGACAGCAGAACATGCAGTTTGGAGCTCTGCAGCAAGTTCTGTCCTTGTAGCCTCTGAAGGAATTTGAAGAGGGAAATATCAGGGAAGACAGAAAGAAGAATTAATCTATTACACTTTTTCATTCTCTTTGACAGACATATTTAAGGAAAGAAAAGACTAACTTTCATATTATGCAAAAACATAAGAGAAGGATATTGCAATCATAGAGGACCTCAAGCACTGATTTAATTCTCAACATTCTAATTACAGACTTTATAAATTAGTTTTGATTCTTCCTGAAAAGTTCTTCATGGACTGTGTTCTGAGGTAATAATATCTGATGTAATTTATAGTGTTAGGAAAATTCTTTTACAAGTCTCATATGATTGCCTTCAGTGAGAGTAATTATTCCCTTCTAAATTTTTGATTTACAGGTCTAGTTTGAAATGAAGGCTAAAAGGTTAAAGCCAGGGCTAGGATGGTTCTGTCTCTCTTGGTCACAAAGGAAATGCTCTTTTAGCCCTACTGAAACAGTCTTGAATTCTCACAGGGAAGAAAACCATTTCTTATTTAGCTTTTAGAATTTTCTGGCTTTGATTCAAGAGATAAAGGTTTTCACAGTTTGTTGATTCTCTCAAGTCTTGAATTGGTAAAACCAATAGTTGGATTTTGATTGCAAGAAAGGGAGTACAAAACCCATTAATTTCTAGAATGTTTTGGGTTGGAAGGGACCTTAAAAATCTCATCCCATGGACAGGGACACCTTCCGCTATCCCAGGTTGCTCTAAGTCCCATCAAACCTGGCCTTGGACACTTCCAGGGATGGGGCAGCCACAGCTTCTCTGGGCACCCTGTGCCAGGGCCTCCCCACCCTCCCAGGGAAGGATTTTTTTTTTACAAAGTCCCCCTCCAGATCTCTTGTAGGTCCTTTAGCTGTTTCATGCTTGAGCCTGGAAGATTCTCTATGACAATTACATTTGAGTTCTCTTGCTGCATCTTTGCCCTACCCACCAGCCAGCCACATTCTGCATGCCATTCCTGAAAAGTGAGAGTTCAGTAGTATGGATTTATGTGCTGCTTTATCTGCAAACTGCTGATGGAACTCAGAAAATACCAGAGCTAATTCTCTGCTTATACAAATTTTCCTTCTCATTCCTCTGCATCAACTGCTATGAATGTAATTAACTCCATTAACTTGCACGGTCATATTCTCTCCCCTCCTCCTTTTTTTCATTAATACAAATGAAAAAGGATTTGGACCTTTATTTTCTGAACTCAGTGCTGCAGAGATTGGTGCTAGGGAAGCCAGCTACTCAAGAAATACACCTGCTATTTATGGTACTATCCACACCACGAGAGTTTGACACACTCACATGAGACAATACACAGTGCATTTTAATTTAGATGAACCCTTGGTTTTGAGAGGATTTAGACTATCTCAGTGATGTCTGATTGACACAAAATTAAAAGGGAGAAAGAGTGGCTTTGGAAGTGGTTGTGCATATATTTAACTTGGTGGTGTACTGAGGGAATGAGCGGACTGCCTCTCATGACCTGTGTGGAAAGGCAGCAGAATAAAAATGTGCTTCTGCACTTTGCCTTTCCTTTTTAATACCTGTCACGTCTCAGATTTGCCACCTTTAGATGAATTGCTGTTCCTCCCATGCATAGTGTGAATTGTTTGATGTATCTTTCTAGGAGCTGTTAAATCTGGGATACAGTAAAGTTGTGTAATTTATCCTGAGTCAGGGGTGACATTCCTCTCCACTGTGCCCAGAAGCAGGACACAGAGACACAGAATTTTCAGTTTTGTTAACTGTTAGGATGAAGCACCTTGTTTCATTTATTCAATTGGAATAAATTATTTCCTATCATATGCCCAACTATTTCTTGTAGGCAGCAAAAAAATGAGGAGTGAATTCACAACACCTACTGGATCTTAAGGGAAAATATGTCATCCCTTTTCTTCTCATATTTAGATGGATTCCATCACCTCACAGGGACATACAGGAATGTACTAGAATGCAGCTGTCCCTGAGAAAAAGTTCTTTGTTTCCATAGGGCAGCAATTTCACTGCCTTTAGAACAAATTCAAATTGTGCACTGACAGAAAATCCAAAGAGAAAAGACACCATAAGACCTGAGATTGTGACATTCTCCTGCACAAGAAGAAATGTATGTTCCAATCAGAAGAGTCACTCCCATGGTAATTTTATTTTAATCTGCACAGAAACTGTGTCTCTTGAAGCGACAGTCCTTGTACAAGTGTTGGGGAACACAATCCAGAATACTGTGCTGAGTTATCAATTTAGTTTTTGATATCTGTTAATATCTGTGCCTCACAAGTGTAAACAGTTGTGATATTAGGGTCTTATCAGATATGGCATACATCCAGAGTTATTTTTTTGTGGTGAAACATTACATTTTGGTATAAGTCAAAATAAAATGAGGCTAGAAATTTCAAAACATAGCAAAAGTCCACAGCAAATGTGCAAAGATTATAAATAGATGAAGCTGGCTGACATCTGGTTGAATTCTTTTTACCTGACTCATCTCTTTTTTCTTTATATAAAAACACCCAAAGCAAAACAGGAGAGGGTTTTTTGTCAAATTCAAAACATTGATATATAGGACAGAGAGGTTCTGTATGATACTTTCTTTGACTGTTATCAAATCCTGCAGAAAAAGCAAAAAATTCACTGAGGGAAGACTGTTCAACCATTTCATGGGAACACAGAGGGATCGTCCCAGTTCATGTTTAAAGAAATGTTGCTCAGTCCTCTCCTAATTCTCTCTCTTGAGAGATGGGACCTGGCATTTGTAGACAGAAAAGACAATAATGGCCATGCTCAGGAAACACCTGTGCATGAGGAACAGAGGAAGATACCACACATCTGTACCAGCACTGCACATCTGTACCTGTATCACACACCTGTACAGTATCACACATCTGTACCAGCACTGCACATCTGTACCAGTACCACACACCTGTACCAGTACCACACACCTGTACCTGTACCACACACCTGTACCAGTACCACACACCTGTACCAGTACCACACACCTGTACCAGGACTGCACAGCTACACTGCCAAGGATTAGGTGTGAAGTGCATTGGAAGAACTTTGCACAGCACACATTGAAACCCTGACTAATTGTTTAAACAATGCTGTCACTTTCTCAGTAGAACTTGCTGGATATGTCCTCTGACAGAGTTAGTCTTTCTAAAAACCTCAAAGTGACAAATGCAGGATGTAGCAACCCCTTCAATGTTAAAAGCTGTAGTTCTGAGCCTTTCATTAGTATACAGAAGGTGAGCCTTTAATTACTAATCTTTCACAGTCTGTAGCACCCTAGGGCTTCCAAACATCCTGGAGAAGGCAGGAAGGATATTTCAGACTTCATTTCAATTCCCTTAAACTTTTGTCAACAGCCTCATTTCAAATGGAAACTGCTCAGTGCTGCTCAGCTGTGCTGTCTCAGCTGCTAAACCAGCCCAGCCCTGAAAAAAAAATGCCCTCATTAAAAGAGACGGGCATGAAATAAGACTCAGCTTCAAAAACCTCTAAACTACTGCAACACTGAAAGATGAATATAAACTTTTGGGGCTTTTCTATATCATGAAGACATTTGGCCATAAAAATATTTTATGTACCCTGTAGATGGTAAACAGGAGGAAGGCAGAGATGTGGTGGATACGTACGAGGTTTGTGCCACCTTGGAGGCCTTTGCAGAGCTGCTCTGCACACACACGCCCCAGGCACACGCTTTGGGCTTGGCTGAGACCTGCAGGGAGCCTTTCTGAAGGCTTCTGGCAGATTTCGTTCACCAGAAGGGAAATGCTTCTCAAAATTCAACAAATCACAACACAATGGCCTGTTTTGCAGACTGGCAGAAAGTACTCCCAAGATCTTTACTGCTGTGATGTGGGCACTTTCACCTGCTTTCTCTTACATTCCTTACAAGCTGGGTTTTGGACACGATTACAAATGCCCTGATATCTCAGAGTAGGCTCAGACACACTTAAAGACAATCCTCCCTAAGCCAGGGCAAGTTTCACTGGACAAGTGAAATATGAGCCACGTAAGTATAATTGATAGCTATTCCTAGGAAAGACACCTTGGATGATTAAATGGTATTTCTACTTCATTCTTAATTCAAAACTGATTATTACATGTGCAGTTACTCATGTTACACTTTCCAATTTGAAAAATGAAGGCAACGAGGTTGAAAACCTCTTTAACAATGCCAAGGGACACCCAGATATTGCACTGAAACCGTGAAAAAGGCATCTGTTCTGAGCTTCATGTTTCAAACTAAACATTCAAAACATCTTTTGTCGTTCCTGTTTTCTTCCAATATGAATTCTCAAAATCTTATCATACTGTAGCCATTCAGCAGAGACAAATCTCTGTCTTGTAAAATCATGATATAGTGTGGCTACATCAGAAGAAGCTTCTATGGGCTTGTAAAATGTTTTCTGACTTTTTATGAAGCTGTGTTAATTAACGCTGCATAGTGTTGTAAAATCTGCAGCCAGAATTATTTTGAATTTTTATTTTTTATCTTTCAAGGCTGGTTAAATATTCCATAGGTGCATATGATGGTGTCTGATTTAAAAAAAAAAAAAAAAAAAAGGACCTTTTGTTAAATTAATAGGAAAAAAAAATTACATTAGATTGGACAGTCTCTAATGTCAATGATCTGACTGATAAAACACCATTGACACTGATAACACCAGAAAACCATAGTGTACTGTGCTTCATATTTAGTGTTCAGGGAAAACATGATCTGCAGCAGCCCTAAAGAGCTGATCTCTCGAGAGGAGTCTCAATGATCCCATTAACATTGATCATGCTTGAAGAAGTCTCAGGCATGATGCATTATTAATATGACCCCCCTTCTGTTTGTTTTTTTAATGGTTTCAGAAGAAACACAGGAAATTAGACAGAAATGTCTCCATTAAAATAACGTTAAGTGGTCAGATTAAAACCCTCCGATGACAGGAAATCACAGGAAATCCAGAATTCAAAGTTGCTGCTGCCACTGAGTGTCTCCAGACATGAGCCCTGCTTGTGTGCAATGCTGTGCAATATTGAATCCTGGCATAAGTTCACAGCAAGGTGACTAAAGGATGAGTCACCTCCTTCCTGCAGGTTATGTCCAAACCCAAATGCATTTTTTGTGTATCATACCAGTAACTGTCCTCTCCTCTCACTCCTTTAACACATGTGATTGTTCACAGGAATTTCATCTTCCATGGAAGACAAAATCACGCTAAGACTAGAAAAATAGATATTCCCAAGGGATTTGATGGAAAGACTTTGCTTAGAATGCTCATTTCCCAGGCTAGATATAATGCTAATAAAAAATATCAAAAATCTGAAAAGCAGGATGTAGTACCTGACCAGAAAGAAATTGCAATCCACCCACTCCACCCATCCTACTTAGCAAACACATGTTGGATTTCATGCCACCAATACAGAGTTCCCTCCTAACTCATTCCACCCCACATTCCCTCATGGCTCCACTTCCTTATGCACAAACTTACATGAGAAAGTACCTTGTCACCCCAGCAACATGGTCCTGTGCTTTGGCCACCTCTCTAGGAAGAAAACATGTCATCTAGTACTTTTACAAGAAAGTTGCATGTGTCTATCACACAGAAACCTAAGAACAAATGAGCAGAAAACTCTCATGCCAACAAGAGCACAGAATTAATCACGTCTGACAAATAATTACTCATGAATTCCTCTTCCAGGTGTACAACGAAGAATTCCACAAACCACGAAGATATTTGCAAAGCACTTCACAGCCCTTTTCCACGTGTGTGCACAAGAGCAGCAGAGGCCTCCTGGCAGTGTCAGGGCTGCTCTCAGGACATGAGGCAGGAGCTCAAGTGCCAGCACAGAGGAGCACTGGGAATCCTGCACTGAGGCTGGATCCAACTGCACAGAGCAAGGTTGCTTTTACAAGCACCCACCTCCAAAAGCTGCTTTTGAACCAGATACATTTTGTCTTTTTCAGGACAAAGATGCCTGATGTGCTATTACTGAACTGATCAGTGTTATTCAGGAGGTGATGCTCACATAGTCGGGCATAAAAGCTCCTTATGAAGAGGAAAAGGCAAAGGAAATCCTCATGGAAAGATTTTTCCTCTCTCAAATTTAAAATATCCAGGAACTTCTAGCCAACAGACAAACTTTCTTTTTCTACTTTTATGACCTGAGAAGGAGAGAGCCCACAGCACTACAGCAAAGATTTGTGGGCAGGGGTCAAAAACTGGAACTGCAAAACTGACTGCAGATTTTTGCAAGTACTCCAAAGTAAAAGATCACTCTGGCATTGCTAATGGGTTTACTAAAGGAGTTTACTTAGCTGCCAAATCAATACAAAACAACAGCAAAAATACCTTTTTCTTTTCCTTTACCAATAGCAAACTTTCCTAGTGGGAATGCCACTAGTCAGAGAATTTTATCGGTGCAGGCCTTTTGAACACAGTAAAGTCTTCAGTTCTCTTTAAAAATGATACTATAGGGAAAAGCATTCCTGCTTTGTTGTAACATATATCCTTTTTTGTTTTTTTAAGGTGAATCTTCAAAAGGTTTCCACCTTGCACTTTTATACTAATGCATGCAGGCTAACCTAATTGTTTTATGGTTTCTTGTTAGAAAAAGTACAGACAAATCTTATCTAATTTCCAATCAAGTGTCAATGATTTGGCTTTCATTTTTCATGGTACCCTTTGTTGAATGAAAAGCAGCTTATATATGGAATTATTCATGTGCACACTTTGATTTCATATATGTATATACAGGTACGCACATACCTCCATAGGTGTGTGCATATACATACTTATATATATATATATGTTTAAAATCAAAGAAATGTGGTTGATAAAGTTTTCTTTCAGAGAACAACAGCAAAAACAGCAGGGGGCAAGCAGCAGCAGCAAAATGGGAAGAGCTTCAGAGTGAAGAACATGACAAAGCTCCCAAACACATTAGAAAGAGATTTGTGTAATAGTATTTCAGCATTAGGGAAATATCTGGTTATGCTGCCTTTTTAAGGTACATCCCTAAGCAGTTAGTATCATTTACCACTAGCAGGTAAAATTCCAGATCTGCCTTTGTGCAAAAACACAGATCTCATTCTTTAGGGAAGATGTTGTCTACTTCCACCCACTAAAAAAATAATTACAAAAAAGGAAATTAATTTCCTTCTTGAAGATGCAATTCAAAACCAAATGCTTTTATTGATAAGAAGTTTTATATTTGTTCTGTGCATATTAAACTAAACACTACAAAAAGTAGAAGTGTTGAAGGAAAACAAGACCTAGTAGCCAGCTAAATCTTTAGAGCTATATACACTGAAAAACCAATGACATCCAGATGCCAGAGACAATGACAAAGATATTCGTACTGGTATCAAAAATATTACAGGTGTCCAAGGGTTCTGGAAAGATGCATCAATTAAAGGAAAGGCCACAGCTCTGCCCATGGGTGCTGGACAGCAGTTCCCACATTAACATGGAAGGTTATTCCCCTTCTGTGCTCTTCTCTCTCTCTCAGCCCACCACAGCACCCTGAATAACCATTTCTGTCCATTTTAGAGTCGAGGGACAGCTCTGTTAATAAGTTGTAAACCCCCTTCTGTTTAAAGGTGGACTAATTTAAGTACTCAAAGTCCACACATCTATTTGGAATTTCCTGACATTTGATATTTGCTCTGGAGTTCAGGAAGATTAACATTTTGAGGTCAAAGTCATTCAAGTCCTCAGAAAGTAATGCTTATAATAAAATCCATGCCTGCCTTTATGCTGACAGATGTTAATTACATCTCTTCTACAGCCCCAGATATCAGAATAGAACTATAGCCTTTTATAAAATGGTCTTGATCATTCAACACCTACCCAATTAATTTTAAATATTGAAAATAATGTTTTAAAAATAATTCAGTTCCCTAGATGGCTTCTATATTCTAAGTAACACTGCTTCCCCATCTTCCTTGTGCCAAAGTGGTTCTTGTTTGTTGATGAAGAAAGACAAATAATCTGAGTATTGAAAAGAAACCCTACTTTAGCATCAAAAGCACTCCTTCAACTTGGGAACAGACTGGGTGGGGGTGATGCTGGTATCTGCTTCCCCTCTGCTGAATTTGAGCCAGAACATAAAAGGAGGAAAAGCTGGAGAAAAAGAGAGAAAAACATCCTCATTAAAGTTTCTCCAAAGCTCTAAATTACACATGCACATGTACATGTGAAGATGGAAAGGTGCTGCTCTACAGAAGCATAACATAACCCAATCCAGAGACGGCAATTTCTTTTTACCCCGCACCTTTATCTATAAACTCCCTTCCCTGTCCCAGTCCTGACACTGAGATGTGTTTGAAGGCGCCACTAACTGGTCCAGAGAGCTGAACAGCTGAATATCTCCCAAAAAGTGGTGGGAGAAGGCAGTTGCCTGCCTGAGCCAGTCCAAGGTTAACAGAGGAAAAGGAACAAAACCACAGCATCTCTAAAAGCCCTGAGCTGAGCTGGGTTTCTGTAGTTTTTTAGAGCTTCCTCCCAGTCCTACAACAATTGAAGAGTGCTGGAGCCTGGAATGGATTGTTGACCTCTGCCCAGACATTTGGTGGATACACAGCTTGTGCTGCGTTAATTAAAAGTAGGGCTGATAGCCTGGACCAGTGGTCAGAAACTCATTAAAGTAATGAGAATGCCTTTGCAGCTACCTTCCAGGCTATCTTTGTAAACTCTTCAGGCAATGTGAGAGATTGCAGGGTTGAGAACAGGTCCAAAAATCTACTAGAGGAATAAATGATGATGGGGACTCATTATCAGATGAGAGAAATTAATCCAGAAGGCTGGAACAGGGATAGGGCAAGTTCATCCTAGTTCTGTTTATTTCAACTAAAACTTTTCCATCCTCAGTATCTCAGTGAATGAAGGGAATGTTTGCATAAAATTCTTATTTATAGATAGTTCTGAAATGTCCAGGGAAAGCATCGGATTCGCAGATATTAAGATTTAATTACATTTTAAATTCAGTTAATAAGATGGAAATGTCTGCAAGATTAGATGTGAATCTACATCTGAACTTTTCCCAAACCTCTCTTCCTAAAGTGCCTGTAACCAGAGGTTCCCCCAAGATTCACATCTTGAGTATCCCTTCCCTCACATTCCCTGTCAGATCTCTGTTCAAAACCTCCAAAAGCCAAGCAAACCCACAGAGCCACAGCTATGAGATTCCTGTCATCAAAAATCTAAGAAGGTGTCTCCACAGTATTGCTACATAACACACAGCACAGGAACTTGTTAAACTCACAGTGGAACTGGGTTTATTAGAATAAATTGTGAGCAATCTCACAAAAGCCATTGCATTATCATTTAAAACTATATTGGCAAAAAGGCTTTTGAGCTTCTAGTGCCTTAAATTTTCCTAACAAGAGCATACAGCTCATCAGTCCGAATGTAAAAAGTTTGCCTGGCTGATTTTATTTCCCTTGGCATTTTTCCCTTGTCTCCTGACAGAAGACAGCTCCATTGCTATGCTGATAAAAGAGCAGCAAAGCTGTATGATACTGCCACCTCCATCAAAAATCACTTCCTTGTCAAAAATCTCTATATTATTGTTGTAGCTGAGAGTGGCTTTGGTGTGGATTCAAGGGAATGTGCTGCAACACAGCACCTGTGTTTGCACCGGGCCTTTGCTCTGCTGGGGCTGGTAATTGTTTCAGGCACAAAACCTTTTCTTTTTTGCCTGTGCTCTACTTGTCAACGCCTTCGTGGGCAGACTGTTGGGAAAACTGAAGCTCTGAGAGCCTGTTTTCGAGGTAATTAAAAGTAAAGATTTCTTCCTCTTGTCTCTTTTGCTGCCCCAGGATTTTTACTCTCGAGCGGAACCTCCCCACTGAAGTGAGCAGCGCTTTCGAGAGTGACATCTCTGGTCAGTAGAGCTGTACTTGTGCAGCACAGGTTTTGTTGTGCAGCGCTGTGTTTGGCCAACTGAGAACGAGACAACAATTAAAAAAAAAGGCTCTTGTAAAGTACGTGCATTCGGGCAGACGCATTATGCGCTTTTAAGAGATAATATGCCTCAGAGCATGAAATGGCAGAATTGAGCTAAGATGTAAGCTCTTTAGAAAAATACCTGTCACCAGTTCAGCTGTGCCCGTGTGTACCAGAGCTGTAGTCAGCTAAATAATCCCACAGCCAGTCATGACAACAGAGCAGAATTCCGAGGGCAGAAGAACAGAGAAGGGAAAGAATTTCACGATGCTTTCTCTGGCAAGAACATTTTAAATTGGCCTGTTTCGGGTTGAGAGCAGCCCTGCCAAGAAGGACTTGGGGGTGCTGGTGGATGAGAGGCTGGACCTGTCCCAGCCGTGTGCCCGGTGCCCCCCAAATTCTGCATCCCGGGCTGCATCCCCAGCAGTGTGGGCAGCAGGGGAGGGGGGATTCTGCCCCTCTGCCCCTCTCAGGTGAGACCCCACCTGCAGAGCTGCCTCCAGCCCTGGAAGTGCCCAAGGCCAGGCTGGACAGGGCTTGGAGCAACCTGAGATAGTGGAAGATGTCCCTGCCACGGCAGGGGGTTGGAACTGGGTGACCTTTAAGGTCCCTCCCAATTCAGGCCACTCTGTGATCCTATGATACATAGCTGGATATACAAGATTTTACCAAGATCTTTGCTGAGACAGTAGGACCTGAATTAAAAATACTAACAAAGAAGTAAACCAGAAGCTCTTATCTTTATGCTGCACAGCTCTTTTCAGAATTTCCTTGGGTCTATACTTTCCCATTTTTTTTTTTTTTCCCCCCTCCTATTTTTTTCCATTTTTTATTTTTCCAAGAAAAAAATTTTCCTTTTTTTTTTTTTTCCCCCTCCCTCCTATCTTTTTCCATTTTATATTATTCCATGAAAATACTTTCCCTTTTTTTTTTTTTCCCCTCCCTCCTCTTTTTTCCCATTTTATTTTATTTCATGAAAAACTGGGGGGGGGGAGGAAAAAAAAAAAAGCAGGTGGAAAAACTTAAATTAGGCAGATCAGGATGTTTCGGTCCACGTGCTCTGCCCAGAAAACATGGTGAGAATGACTCACATCACACAAGGCTGCAACAAAGACTGTATCAGGACATAATATCTGCCAGCACAGCCCGTCCCTGCTCAGGGCCTCGTTGTACAGCGGGGTAGGAAAGGAGACTCTCCCCTGCCAAGAGCTGCACCTGGTTCAGAGGAAGCCAACTCAGCTCCTTGAAATACGACTGCAAATCTTCCCACGGCCTGGCCCCCACCCTTCCCTCAGAACAGGGTGATGATCCAGTGGTTAAGGCACTTCAGAGTCACCTCCAAAGTGTCTTCATTCGGAACTTTGGGAAGTGAGGTCAAGAACAAGTTTTTCAAATTCGGAAATAATTTTTCAAATGATTGCCGTGAGGTTCAAGTGTGACACTTAGAGGTCAGTCAACAGGCTTAATAAGCACTGATCAGACACTGACATGCCAGACTGAAACCCACCTTTTGCTCCATGAAATTAAGAATTTAAGGATTATGGGAAACACTGACATAATAAAGTTTTCTTTGAAAATGAGCAAAAGTATATTTAGTATTTCAGCTACAGTTCTGTCACATAAAGCTGCTGCAGAAAAGTTTTATGTTTCAATTTTTTGCCTTAATTTCAGCTTTTTTTTTTTTTTTTGATAAGTATCAAGTAATTTCATACCAACATAAGTAGGAACACTCTGATTTAAAGGTCAAGGCATTTCATTACAGCCACCTTTCCAAGCAGCAAGACAGGAATATCTTTCAAACATCTTTCAAACTGTCTTTCAAGTGTTCTGTATTGCAAATGCCCTCTGTTGAACTTGTTTTGGTTTTGCTGGGCTTAGAGAAGCAGCTGGAAATGTTTGGAGTTGGCCTGCTGTAAAAGTTTGTTGTTGGTATGTAGACCTACAGAAATTATTACCTAGAAAAGCTGAAGCTGTATTGTTTAGTGGTTAGAGAAAAATGACAGATTTATATTATTTGTTAAATTCCTGCATTGGCCTGATAAATTTTATTTTGGTGAATAAGCCATGTGAGTAAAAATAAGACAAATAAATAGTGATACAATATAAAGTTCCAACGTCAATTTGATGTTTGTATTATGCATGTGAAATCTATGCATGTAGAATTAGGCATATTAGGGTTAACAAATAACAAATGCTTAGAAAGTGAATATATAAAGTAAATAATGTATGAAAGACTAATTATGGAGTAATTTCTAAAATGAATTTCCTCAGGAATCACACTGACTGCAGGCCTTCTGACAGGGCCAGGTTAAGGAAGGTTGGTACTCATGGATGTATATGAATCCATATATATCTATAGTTATATAAATAAAAAATAAAAATAATGTTGGAGTTCTTCCTGAAATAAGGCTGGTTTTTGTAGTATATTCAGAGCGACAGGACAGAAAGAAACCTAACCAAAATAAAAGCATTAGCAGACCACCTTAATTTCAAATTAATCTGATGAAGCGTCACAATGACTTATCAGATAAAAGTTGTATACAAATTCTATGGCATATTCTGCCTATATTTCGTATGATGCATTTATACATTACAACTCATGAAATAGAAAATCTGAAAAATTTAAAATATCTTTTTAAAGCATATATACATCAGTATATTAAAACCTATAAAAACATAGTAGGAGAATTTTGACTTACAGAAAAGGAAATTTTGAGACGTTTAAAAAGCTCCAGATATTGCTCACAAGAATTGTTACTGAACCTCAAACATTTTTTAAACATTTCTAATTTTGAAAATTTTCCTTCATTAACAATGGACAGGCCTTTGTACCCAATTCAAATGCTGTCTAAAATGTCAGCTTTCACCTCTTAATCATTCCACTGTCATAAAGCTTCTGATTCACAGGAATATGTAATATGTGCTTGGAAAACTTCCACAGACTGGAGTGATGATGTCAATAAAAGAGAAGAACCAGATAAATGACACCCAGTGTTTCAGCACCACTGTAGAAGAAAATGTGTGTTTTCAGCAAGAGTCTCGTTTAACAGTTGAGTTGATCTTAGTTAATGTTTTAAGAAAAGAAATTCGTAACTTAATTACTGACAAAAATAGTAATAAGGATTTAAGGCTCACAGCACCTTACAGTTGTTTTAGTATCAATAATTTTGATTGCATGTTGTATTTGTAGCAATTTAGTCCTCAGGCACTCATGTAACCTCACATAAATATCCTTACGCCAACTTTCCCTTAGAGATGAGCCTAAAATTTCAGCATGTGGGCCTGTCTTAAAAATCAGCAGCTTGACTTTCAAAGTGAAAAATCAGTTACTCTGATCAGGTATGAAAACTTTAATAACTCATCCCAATCTATGACATACTCTGTGAGACATTTCTCTTCTTTAAAATTCATTTCAATGCAAGCGGCATTGGTCAAACACAGCAGTCACTGTCTGAAGCTGAGATATTTCTATATATCCATTTTAATTCCCCTGCAATGAAGTATGAATTACTACAGAGCTCATGCAGTTCTAGAGTGTGGGCAGCTTGATTGATCCATCTTTGGGAATGATACAACATGCCCAGATATTGTACATATCCATAAATCCAAGTACGTTTCAAGGCTTTGAAGCAGGTTGAGGCTGGAGCACATAATTTAGAATTTAGTGGCCATGTACTACGAAGTTTGCACAGAACATCTAATAAATAACATTTTCAAAAGTCTGAAAATGTCAAGAATTTAAGGAAAAAAAAGGAAAAGAGACAAATAACTGTCTCTGCCAAATATCAACTCCCTACTGCAAAAAATTAGCAATGCCAAGTTTTCTCAAAGAAAGAAACCCCGTGGGTTCTTTCTGTTTCAACTGCAGAAATAAAGAATACTTTATTTCCTTCCCTTGTTCTTGCACATGTGCAGAGGATTTTAGATGCTGTCCTGAAAACAAAATAAAAAGGATGTATTTTCTTGACCTTGATGCTTGGTACAGAGAGTTGTATTCCAAATTGTTGGGGTTTTGTAAAGCCAGGATACACGTAAGTTGACATTAATAATGAACAGTTCTTATGGCAACACAGTATAGTTCAGGGTAAACATTTCATACTCTGGTAAGCAAGATCGTCTTTAGATATTTAAATCAATATCCATTTTGGTTTTTCAGTTCATCATTTCTAGTTTTGCAAATATAAGTGGGATCTGCAGACAAAAGCAGCTGTACATCAAGAGGCGTGTGCTGCAACCTAGGCAGAAACACACGTGGGGTTCTGAGCCTCATCCTAAACTCCCTATTCAAGCAATATTCCTGATGCCATCTGTTGTTGCATTTGAATGTTGTTAGTCTTCTAACATTAGCTGATTAGTTTTTCCTTGTGCATCCAGAAGAATGAAGATGTCTCAAAATACATTTTTACAGTAGTGACAGTACTAAATGGAGGAAAAAATGGCACAGAATCAGTCCTTTCTAATGAATGGCAAGGGAGGGAAATTGGCTATTTTGGATTTCTTGATTATTAAAGTGTTATTTAATATTTGTACTTCAGGTACTTAATATGTCATTTAAATCTTTACAATGTAATCTTATAAGTATATATCCATCATATTTCTCTGTACATGATTTGCAGATATGCACACAGATACACACACACCTTTGGGGACAAATCAGGTATTTCTAGGTAGAGACAAACACAAAACGACTCAGTATCTAGCAATACACCAACAAAGAGAATACAGCAGTAACTTGCTTCAAGGCAGCTACATTTAACTTTGCCTGATCCCAGAGTCCAGCAGGATTCCCCTGGCATGGATTCAGGCCCTCGTCCAGCCCCAGAGCCTGGAGGACACAGCTCTGCGGGTGCATTACACGGCACGCTGCTCTGTCTGGGCTGGCTGTAATTATCCCTCCTGAGGAACAGGATGTATCAGCCTGAGAAAAGTACAATATTAGTGCTTCCAGCTGTACTACGGCTGCTCTCCTTTGCAAAAGGCCAAAGGGCCTTAGAAGCCGAGGGTAGGGACTCGTGTCCCCGTCGTGCTGGCGGTCACGTTGGCTGGCAGGGCAAGCTGCCACATTAATCCCTTCCAGAAGCTGGGCTACGCCTGGAGCTCCTCTCTGGAAGTGACAGAAGAACTGAGGAGCTGCTTATGTGCCCAGGAGCTACGAGCGGGCCCGGAGGAAAGACAGCGTGTGCATGTACATACACCCTGAGAGAAGAGCAGGGAGGAAAACACAGACATAACCTTGGCCCAAGCCTCCTTGAAAAGGAGGACAGCAACATTTGGCAGTTGTGACCCTGGCACAAAGAGAATGGAAATGGAACAGGAAAGACCTGATTTAACAAAAAAAAAAAAAAAAAAAAAGCAAAAGCAAAAAATGGCAAAACTAAGGTCCTACATGAAAGTTGAACAGGCACTGACAGAAGAGTGCTCTGGATTTTTATAACATTGGCCACTCTCAACTTCGTGCACTCCTGAAATTCCATAGGTCTCTGTAGATTAAAGCATCAGCTCTTCCTCTGGGATTCCTGGTTCTTGTGGCTGATAGCTACAAGTACATAGGAAGTTCAGGAAGATTTTTCTTTCCCCACAATATTTTGAAAGTTGGAATTTGAATTTAGCCCCTCTGTGCTGCAGAAAACTGAGATTTTCACTATCTCTAATTATGGATAATTCATGTTACAACAACACTGAATGCCTTGGTAAAAGCATATGCCTACAGCATTAGGCATCTCCCCCTCTGGATCAATTCTAATAAACATAAATATCCTTAAATAACCTTATCAACTAAAGGTAAATTAGACCAGAACAGACAAACAAACTTGGATGACCACACACTACATCTTTGCCAACTGTGCACAACTTTACACGTGGTGTATGGGAGTGTGAAATACATATAGGTTTTAAAAATTTATGTCCAAGATTTATAGAAAACGTAATTAAACTGCTACTAATAAACGGTTTTTTTAATAGATCATTACATTATCAGCAAGGTTATCCTTATTTTCCATCAGTGTAAGTCAGTTGTGGAATTCCGTTAAATATAACTGTCCTGTGTTTTACTTTCATCTTTGAAAGAAGCGAAATTGTATTCATATGGTAAAGCTTTTTCAGGGATAATGCAAAATGAAAGCATTTTCCTAAAAGATCCATTTCAGTCTACTGCAGACAGGTGTACTGAAGTCAGGCTATGCATATTAAACCTCCACGTAAAAAAAAAATCAGAGAAAAATATTGCTATCCAAGCACTTTCTCCTATTTGCACAAGTTACTGGATGTGCAGATGCACAGGATACTTCAGCAGGAGCAGGATAATGTTTGCATTATTCCTTTTACTCACTGCTTCCTCTCGTAGCTCTCAGCATACAGGTCTGATCCTATACCTAAGAATGAGGGAGAAGAAAGAACTTTACAGTTTGTGCCAAATAACATTAATCTGTTGAAAAGGCCATAAATTAATCCTCTCTTTTTGGAAACTAAAAGCTTGATATCTGTGAGCAAGTATTCTAGAAGCTCTTACTTTATTCCTGAAATGAGGAACCTTCATTAATTTGGGCCATTAATTGTGGAGATTCATTACTGGCATATTTTCATCATTTTAGTTTCCTTTTAATGTATTCTTAATGAAATACTTCTATTTTCACACAGGACCTTCTATAGCAGAATGAACTTGGGCAGCTTTGCAAAAGCTGCACTGTAAAGAAGGCAGATGAATGAGCCATGAGTTTATCAAAAACCACTGTGATTTACTAATAATGCTGAGGCACTCAGCCAATAGACCCTGCATAATAAAGGCTCTGTGTGTTAATTGTTTTCTATACCGTGGCAATTCTGCCCTTTAAAATATGTTCATCTGTGAACCCCTGTCTTAGAAGGAGGCAAATTTATCTCTTTGGTGGTAAATATTAGTTTCAGATGTTCTTCCCCTAGCTCTATTTTCCTTCCAAACTCCCACCTAACTCCCACTGGCATTAATGGGACTCAAAATGTGTGCAATACAGAGAGGGAAAAGGGCTCCTGCAGTGTTGAGGTAGGATACCTAGAAAAACCTGTTACTTATCTGCATGTTACCATCATCCATAAAACATGAAATAAATAATAGGAAAATAATGCTGGCAAACAGGCAAACATAGAGCCAAATATACGTTTGAACACAACACACCCACACTCAAAATGTGCATGGCTTCTTCAGATACCTAAGTTTATTGGACTGAAAGCCCCAAATGATCTACAAAAGTTCTTTCCTGTTCTCTAGATCTTTCCCTGTATGCCTTTATTAAGGTGATAAGCAAAAAGGCGTTCAGGTTTTATCGAGAGGCACCTCACATAAAATTCATGATTGCAGGTGTGTAGCACTGCTCACCTGCAGTTCCAATGTGTGCACTTTAAATGACATCAATCCACCGATTTCCCTTTCACAATCTTCCTGACACATCCAGTTCTCAATTAACAGAAAACACTTTTAAAATTAACTTTGTTTAATTTATGTAACAACCATCAGTTTATTTTCAAATTTAATTTTAAATTCTTAGCTTTATATTTCAGTTAGAGAAAGAAATATAAAAACCTTCGTTGAAAATGCCCTTGACACTCCACTGTGATATATCTTACAGATTTTTTTTTCCTATTATAGGTACATTTTTAGGCATAAATGTATTAATTGGATAAAATTAAGTAGGTTTTTAAAACCTAACTCTCTACAAACTTCCTCAATTCACACTGGTGAAAATCCACTGAAACCAGCTGCAGCTCCACAAATGCTCCATTGGTTGGTATTTGGAGTTGCATTCAGCAGTCCATTTCTAATCAGTACATTTTTTAAACATGTTGCTTGCATCAATGACTTAATCACAACCTTCACATTAATTATACCTTAAATAGTTAGATGAGCAGCCTGCACTTCAGCTTTGATTAAATTTTTTCCCAGAAAAGGGAAAGGACAGACCAAAGAGGGAAACTGCTTGTGTTCACCCAACTTTTAATTTCATTTCAGAGCCAGAAATATTCAGTTTGCTCTTATTGTAACCCAGGTTGTAAGCAGCAATTTGTCTTGCAACAAACAAGACTGGCAGGAACATTACAGTGTCAAAGGTAATTTTTTTTATTAAAGGAAACTATTTTAGGAGGGATTTTTTTGTGTGTTTCACCTTCATGACATAACGTTTCATGATGCTGCATTCCTTTTAGCACAAATGTCCTTAAATGTCACCAGCTCATTAGTACAAACATACTTACTCCTGCTTATAATTACAGGTTACTTCTGATTAAAGAGCATTTTTTAAATGGTACCTGCTCACCGAGGATTAATTAGAAGCACCTCTTTGAGGAGTTAATTTCTAAAAGATAACCTACACCAGTATTTGCACATAACAATCACAGAGTTAAAATGAAGAATTCCAAATTATTTGCAATGCAACTTAAGATAAATCTAGGTTACTGATCTTTCCTATTACCTTATGGAAAAGAAATAAAAACAAAAAAAAAACCTGTTCTGCCTTGGATTGTTCCTGTGGTCTCTCTTCAATGAGCTGTGTACTTACACAGAAAGTTCTGTGTGCTTCCACAGAAAAGATAAAACAGGATGGAAAGCTTGAATTTCAATGGAAAAGAGAAGACCAGAACCTTCCCAAGACAGAAGATGATGTGTGTGACTCTTTCTGCAACCAGTGACGCTTTGTGGTACTTTACAGAAACTGTGGAACTTAAGAATACTTATTGTGAAAAGGGCATTTCCAAAGATTTCATCCAAAACCTTGATGAGATCCATCAAAAATGATCTAAAGTTCTTGTTTCTGAAGTTCTTATTTAACCTGGGGTATTTAATATGTACATCCAACCTGAACTGGTAGAATTCCCTACAGCTAATGAAACTCCTGGCAGCTTCCCAGAACACTGGGCTACACTTGTGACATTTTAATTCTGCTGGCACATTCATTGCACTCCCAATATGATTTCAGTGATCTATATTTTTCCCTGTATTGACAGAGTTGTTTATGGCACTCCTCAGGTACAGGCCTTGGGTCCCATTCCACATTTATCTGCTCCCATTAAGTGGTGTCATTAAAGACATTTCGACAGCTCTCTCGGCACTCTCCGAATGTTTGTGACATTAAGGCTTGAATGTCTTCAAATTTCCTACAGCTAAATGTTGACAAGCTTGAATTCTTATTTATTGGTTCCCTGCAGTAACAAACTGCATGTTCCTCTTTGACAGTTGCTTTCATGATGAGCTCTGGTCACAAAAGGCTGATGTTTTGAAACAGCATTTGGGCAAACCCATGCATTTTAAGGGCCAAATTTACGGCAGCACTAAAAAAAACCTTAAAAATGCATCTATATAAAAGGATGTAATGAGATGCTTAAATGTTGTACTGAATCATATGGGCTTATTTCAAGCAAGCAAGTTCCATCAGTAGAAAAAAATGATAAAATTCTGGGGGTTTTTTTCAATAGGGGATGAAGATAAAAGTATCCTCATTCCCAACTGCACTAAAGGACAAGGCTCCCACAATCATAAATTATCAAAAGCAGATCAGGATTTTATATCACTGTCCAGCACCTATAGAAAGTTCAGAATTTCTAAATTAGATTAATTTTCACGCTACTTCCTTTTAGATACATCCACTAAATATTAACTAAAGAAACTTAGCCAAGAACCTGATCTCATGTAGGCATTTTCCCCTTTTTATATTAAGTCAAACTTCTTAAACAACACAGAAGAAAGTGGAGTAGTAACTTAGTTTGTTCAGCTGAAGGAGAAGAAAAAAGGTTCATTTAAGGCATATGGTGCAACTAATATTTATATTTTATATATATATAGATATTTATATATATATATATATAAAAGCCAAAGAAACAGGAAACAACAAAGGCAAAGTTATCACAAATTCAGAATCTCAATGTCGGGTTAAATCAATATATAAAGTCAACATATACAAAAACATAAATGTTCCCTAAGCAAGTCTTCAAGAAGTGTCAGAGATTTTTAATATAGACAGTGTATTGAGAATATTTGTTTACTCATAGCCTACCAATTCTGTATATACCAGCAGATAAAAGTGTAATGATATTGTATTCTCTCCTGTGTACTAGAAATGTCCAAACACGGACTAAAAGAAACAGATAATCAAATGATAGAGCAAAAACTTTGTTCTATATTCATTCAACCTTTGAACATGGTTGACATGAAGATCTTCATATCCTGTGCCTACCCATTTCCTTAAGCCTTGTGTTGTTGTACTCAATATTCAATCCTGGGTAACATTTTGCACTGGAAATATAAATCACTAAATCTACAGATGGCAAGGGCAAGAAACAAGCCACCCAGAAGCCAGAATAAGTAATTCACAAAAGCCATAAGGCCAAGGTAGGAATGTGTTCTCCTTATTTTCTGTGCTGCAATACTTTTCCAAAGGTTTAGAAATAGGTATTTACAAACAAGAGTCAAGTGACTTGACTCTCAGAGTCATTTTTTCCTGTGGTATCAGCAGGATAGCATTGATTTATTTGGGGACAAGATCAAGCCCAGCATTTGTTCTTTGTAGACTGCCTCTCTAAAGGTGAGACTCATAGTTCAAATCTTATACACCAAATAAATTCCACTTAAATCTACCTTGATGGCTTAATTGGGGTGTATGACTCATGTTGGCCTCCTGCAGGGTGCTGAATTTCACTCTATGTTATTTGACCTTATTGTGAGAACAGTGTTGCTTCTTTTATTGTTTGTTTTATTCATGATCCAGAGGTGAATACAATAAATAAAAGCTTGAAAAAGCATTCTTGAAGCAATTCCACTGTTGGAGGAAAACACTGTTTACCTCACTCCTGGGTGAGCAATGGGACAGCAAACACCAGTGGTGCTCAGGTTAACTGCTCATTCTAGAGACATGGTTTGACTCCGTTTATGGTTTTACAATCCCCCCGAAATCCCAGTCTCAGTCTGAAAGTGCTGTGAGGTGCATACAACACAGAACGCACGGAATACTCACAAAAGAATTTTCCTTCTTTACCAAACAATTCTGCTCTTATTATGGGAAATGGTCACATCTAAGTCAAGAATGGGGAACAATTTCCTTGCTGATGAGTGAGTAGGATTTTCAGATATGTATACAAAGTGCATATTCACACTACATTTGTTCCATCAGCATATAAACTACTTCTTGCTTGCTCTGCTATGCCCCGGTAAACTGCCAAGTGAACCAACGTGCATCAAGAAACCACATTGCTTCATTAGAACACTACTGTGCTCAGATTAATAAAGAGCAGTATTAGTAACATATTAGTAACAGAGGCTTTTTTTCTGAAACCAGTCCCATTAACAGGTTTACAGTCTCAGATATGGCTCACTCAGCTGCAACTTGGAGGGATGTAACTTGCCCACCCTCGAGATTACGTGTGTGCCCACTAAGGAAAGGGACGCTGGAGGACAGTGATGGAAAAAGCTCCCATCTCCTGTTGGCACAAACTCCACACCCAGATGGCTCCTGAGCACTGAGTTCCTCCACCTGCAGTTCACCATTTCCCCTGGCAGTACCAAATTCCGTGCTGCTGCTCTGCACAGGACCTGTGGCTCTGGCAATGCCCCCATGGCAGCCAGGACTCAGCCCTGATATCAGGCTGGGCCAACAGCTTCAGGGAGCAGAGCCAGGATGCTCCAGAGCAGAGAAATGCAGGGCCTCGGGGATGCACACACATGGGGTATTGAAACACAGGAAAGTTTTATTTCTGAAGTGCACCCATGGCTTTTGCTTAGAAGGAAATTCCTCAGAACCTCAACTCAAAAGGAAGCTTGAGTAGGCTTAAATACAGTTACGAAATCGCTATATTAATCGATGAATTCATGTTTCCAAAGTGTCTTCTACTGTGCATAAAGAACTGTGCTGAGCCACACTGCAGGTGTGCCAGGCAGACCTGAAACAAACCTCTCCACTATCCTAACACTGCCCTCAGCCCCACTGATCCGGGATTCAGGGTCCTGCCACACTGACCTCGAACACCCGTCCCCACTATCCTCACACGGCCCTCAGCCCCACTGATCCGGGATTCAGGGTCCTGCCACACTGACCTCGAACACCCGTCCCCACTATCCTCACACGGCCCTCAGCCCCACTGATCAGGGATTCAGGGTCCTTCAGTGCTGACCCGAATGGAGCAAAGAAACAAGGATGCTTTTGGAAAAGGAGTGTGACACAGTCTTGCTGTAAGTAATGCAGCAAATGCTGTCACAACTGAACGTGGAACTGCTTCCCCTGGTACCACCCATCACCTGCAGGCCCTTACACACAGCCCGTAAGGAAAACCTAACCTTGGAGCAGTAGGAAAGGCTCTAAGTCCCCTGATAAAAACTATCCTCATAAAACAAACACACTGCTGCCCTTTAAGGGAAATGACAGCCCATGACCTCGTGTTCCAGGAGCTTTTTGAGCCTGTTACATTTTTTAAGATACGGATACTAAGTCTAGAGCAAAATGTCAGGCATTCATATACTTTAACAGTTTAAGGAGAAGAATTAGTCGATGAAGAAGAAGAAGAAAAATCCCCTAACCTTGCAGTTTTACTCTATTTCTAGATATTGATTGCACAGAAGCTCATAATATCCACTTTACCAAGAGGAGAGGGGCAATAGCAGCAATTACCTGTTCACAAAGAGAAATATAAAAGCTCTACAAGGAACAGTGCCTGAAATTAATTTAGAAATAGATTTAGATTATTTTTTTTTAGTCTGAAATTTTTAGGGGACATATAAGCTAAATAGTAGTTTCACTATTTCACTATATTCAATATATCACAACACAAAATAAGCACCGTAAAAATTATTAAAATGACAAAAAATATGTTTCACCTTGATGATGCTGACAAATTTCCTTTAAATATTCTTTGATACAATTACACAGAAGTCCAGGTGTCGTCAAGCAAAATCTCAAACTTTGAGATAAATTTCTGAGATGCCCCAAGTTTTGAGTTGTTTGGGTTTTTTGAGGAGTGAATGGAATTGGAGCCAAGTAAGTGAAATATTTCTACAGTAATATGGTAGCGAAAAAAAGAAAATGTTTTCTTACCATTAATTAGAGTTCTTCATGTAAATGCATTTTATGACTCATCAGTCTGGCCTGGAAATCTTCTCTTTTCAAAAACGTAGAGAGTTAATGCCTTTGCTCCATCATGGTTGTCCCAAAGGTGTAAAGGATGTGGATGTCCATGACCATTTACATTTCCTTTTGACCACAGATACTGAACAATAAATTCTGAAAAACTCTGCAGGAAAAAAGGAGGAAATAAATATATATTTCGTATCATGAATCTCCAATTCCAGTTTAATTCAACCTACCAGTCTGAAGAGCTAATCCTGTTTGCATTCACATTGCAGATAGCTCCTCAGAGCTTCCTCCCTTCTGGAAATTCCGTGACAACCTCTTCTGGTGCCATGATGTCCCAAGAGCAAGTGAGGAGCTCTGCCACACGCCAGGCCATTGCCCAAGGCCCCTGAGATGATGTAGCATGCAGGGAAGGTACGAGAGGAACCCCTGTTGCTGCATAACAGATGTCAGATGCAAAGATGTTTCTCAACTGAGCATTAAAGCACGTTTCAGTTTAGGCCTAATAATTCATGAGTTTAAAGATTCCAATATATCATAGTTAACGCCCAGCAGTCACCTGCTCCCTGGAAAGTCTGCTGCAGAGTGTCAGAGAAAGTCACATAAAAACACATTAAATTCTAACAAATAGCTGCAGAACCAGTGAGATCACTGTACCTCAAAATCACTTATTAGTCATACTAATTTAAGGTAACACTCTAAAAATAAGCCTCTGCTTCATAAGGCTAGGCTGTGAATCACCATAATATATGAATCATAACTTCAAATGCAGTAATGAAAAGACATGGGAAAATAATATGGTTTGTTCAGGAGAGTGCTTATTATTCCATTTCACAGAAGACTGAAAAAAAGCAAGTTTCATTATTTTTATATAATCATTCTAAATTGCAAAGTCCTCCACACATCCAACCTATTTAAATACCATTTTAACAATGTAATTGCTAGAGATATTTCTCTCTGTCTTCTTTTGAAAAAAAACCTACACCAGTAACAGCACCTTAATTTATTTTCCTGTTCGATATTCCAAGGGACTGACACCTGGCGGAAACTATTTTGTTTATATTCCTTCCTATCGGGGTACTCAGCTGGAGCAGGCCCAAGTGAATAATTAACTAATCAGTGGAAGCGCAGTGCACCTCCAGCACAGAGGAGATCTTGGAATTCCCACTCTGCGACCAAGATAAACTCACAGGCAAGCACGAAAGTCTCTGAATTCCAGATCCCTAAATATGAAACAATTAAGTATTTGTTTCAAACTTTACTTGTTGTTGTTGATCTTTTATGCATTTAATAGCTGTGGACTGCGCTCATCTGAGCTTTTATTTTTGCAGCAGGGACACACTGGCACAGGGAATTTAACAACAAAACCTACCTGACATGTGGTACCACCTCCAACCCAGTGGAATCCAATCAAGTGACAGCTCCTGAACACACGTTATCCTCTCCACAGAGGAGTCAGTGGAATTAACCTTACACACAGGAGGTTACATACTTAGGATGAAATATTATCCACTTTTTCATCATATTCCTTTGAAGTTTGAAAAGCTTTGTGTACATTCCTGATTCAAACACCAATTCCTACCCTGTTCCTGTTCTGAGGAACAGAATATAAAATTTTCTGAATGCTAATCACTCCTTTCAGGGATAAAGTGTCCAGTGACTGGAATCAAAGGTATTGAGCTTAATTTGCTTAGACATGCGTTAACCTTCCCCATGAACTACACAGTTATTATATATATTATATACCAGATATTAGGCTTTCACCCTAGGGCCAAGCACTTAAAGGTGAGGCACCAAACCATATTTTCTGGTTTTTAGATCTTAAACACATCCAGTCATCATTTTCATGAAGAGAACTTGTGATTGTACCTAAGATTTTCAATAATTGCAGGGCAAGAAGGAGCAGCACTGGGCTGTGCACCTGTGGCTGCTCTCGAGCAGTGAATCCCTCTCACACCAAGAACTTCCTTGCACGTGTTACCTTTATACCCCCACGACATTTTGATTAAAAATGTCACTAATCTTACAAGAAGCCTTGTCCAAATGCAATCAATTATATTTTGTTGAAAATGAAGCCGTAGCACCTCTGTGGAAGAAAAATGAGAGGAGCTGTTGGTTCGTGGAGGTTCTCTGTTGATAAATGGACAGAGAGCTGGGAACATACCAACTCCGTTACTGCTGCAGACAAATTAAAACTAATGCACTTCTTTGCATTTCATGAACTAAACCCTTTTCTAGACCAGAGACTGACTACATTGGACTTTAAGTCTTCTGAATACTGCCAAAGATGGACTGAGGATCCATAAAATTTCCATCATGTGTTTTCTTGCCCTTTTATAGTAGGTTAAAAATATAAAAATTGGAATACTTCAAACAACACATAACTGTGGAACTTGGTCAACACTTGCTAGTGCCAGTAACCAAGGGTTTTAGTTTTACAGAGCACCATGCTGTGTGAAGTTGAAGCTGATGGAACTACTTCAAGCTAGATAGAAATAATTGATTCACAAATCAAAGTTGTAAAGCACAGTGACTTTTTGCCCCTCAGAAACCATGTTGAACAGGTAGTAACAGGTTGCATATGAAATTTGTGCTCATTTCTTCAAAAGATATATAGAAACTCTACATCCCCCAAAGCTATCTTCTTTGACAGCTAGAGCAAGAAATACTAGAAAGGAATGAAAAATAACACAGCAGACTAGAGGTAGTAGCCTAATTTTCGAGTCTGGTATGATGTAAATGTAATATTATTTTTAGAGATACATCAATGTATAAAGAGGCAGATCCCAAACCTGTGCAGTCCTATTGACATTGCTGGAGTCTTGATCACTTAAAATAATTAAATTAGTAAGTCTCTACAAGTGTAGTAGTAGAAAACTACAAACCCCCATGAAGGCAGTGAGATTAAAAAAAACCTATTCTAGGCTAAACAGTGGAAACACACAGCGAGTTTGGTGATCTAGAAAATCCTTACCTTCTAATGACACTGTGAGAAGCATTGACTAATTTGAAATCATAAAAAAATGTATGCAATCTTCAAATGATTTTGATTGACATGAATTACACTTCTCTATCTTTTATTAGCTCCTGGGACAAAACACTGAATTAAACAGATACTCTACCTCTGTCTGTGATTGCAGTACTATGCTACATACACTGGAGGTTGAATACATTTAATTTAACAGTGCATAGACTGAAGATTGAATACATTTAATTTAACAGTGCACCTTTTATGTTTGTCTGTCTGGCTGAATATTTAAAAGCAGATTACCGGAAGACTGTTTTGACAGGGTTTTTATTAGCTAGATTTACTTGTGAATAAAAGTTTAGAAATTAATTAGCTTCAGATGAAAGTATCACAGATGATGTATTACAAAAACATCACAAATGCAGTTCCCTAAATTAGAATACTATATTACAAAGTGTCAAGAAGCCTGCTTAATTTTCACGTATATATTTGTATAAGCATCCAGCAGACATGTTTATTGAACTGGGCCACCTCTCCCTTTCACTAACTTATGTACCTATGTACTTATTTCTGAAACACCTGTGCAATGCCAGGAGTTGGACTTGGATGTTCCTTGTGGGTCCCTTCCAGTTCAGGACATTCCATGATTCTGTGATCTTGTTACACAAGGCATCTTTTTAGACAAAGCTGAAACTAGAGAAAAAGTGAAGCTCAAAAGCTGGTTTTACCTGTAATGTTCATTTTTCCCCTCAAGAGGCAGAGGATGATTGATGGCTCAGCTCTGAGGCACTCCAGTCCAACTGCATCCCTGGTGCAAGGGAAGTCACTCTCATCAGCTCAGCCCTTTAAACCTGATAAATAATAATAAAGACAAATCATCAATTAAGTTCTGACATGTCCTCAACTCTTAAACTGGAAGACTACTGGAGAATTAACATTATGTTATACTTGGGTCAGGCTTTGGTTTTAATTAGAGCAAGCGAAAATAGTGAGTGTTACTTACTAACCTGCAATGTTTTCCATTGTGTTTAAGGGTAATTTATGCTTTACTTTAAAATTCCTGTGAATCCTGAATTAATAAGGACCTTTCAGCTAGAGTAACTTTGCATTGCACACGTCAGATAGCAGTATTTTGGACCTGTAACATATTGATCCAACGTCTCTGGTGCCTGCAGTTGTCATCTGTCAGTCCCAAGACCGTGATGTGTTCAGGGATGTCACGTCACTGGGGTACAGGCTGGAATCCCTGAAAACACAGCTCCAGAAACAAGGAATCAGCTTTGAGGAATGGTGTTAAGGCACAGTTTGTTGACAGTTTTACGTTTTTTTCCAGCAGTCAAGGTGATGCATGCTTGGAGTGCTCAAAGCATGACTCACTTTATTGGCAGGGGGTATCTGTGCCCAACACATTTGATATTTTCTTTTTAGATGCAAGTCAGTGTATGAGTGCAAAATGAGACATGGCCTTTATATATGTAACCATAAATATTATTACAGTTGTGATAACAAATACCGGACTTATTACAGCTTTTTTGGATCATTCTTTTTTGTTGAGTACACATAAAATCAATATATTAAACAAGAAAGGACTTAAGATCACTTCCCCATTACTTTGAGAGCTCCTTATGCCCTTCTAGAAATGCTGCTGTTCTTTAAATTCAGCAAGTCATCATCACTTTTTGTCTTTACTAAATTTGTACAAGTGGAAAATCACAGAGAAAATATATGGCGGGGGGAAAGAAAAGTATGTTCTGAATATTTTTAAACTATAGCTAATATCAGAACAGCCTATGCAATATGTAGATTATTTTTTTTCTCCATCTTTTGACAGCCATTGAAATGAATTCCAACTGGAGATCTGAAAAGCTGGCATAAAGCTATTTTTCCCTCCTGATTCTTTTATATCCTATACTGAGCTCAACTAACTAGAGAGAACAGTCATGCATATTACAGCTGGAAAGAGCTGAGGATACAAAATGCAGATCTTTCAGGGTATGAACATGATCATTCTCTCCATGCAGAGTATGAATTTGTCTCCTTTTGGCATTCTGCTCCACACTGGGACTCTTAAAGTTTAAGGGTTTTTATTTTCTTCTCTTCACAGCAAGATAACCAAGTCAAGCATCACTTCAAAATTAATAAAAAACCCCACACTGGTAAGTAGTTTGAGGACAGTTTAACTCATATTCAAAAGATTAATCTGGCAAATAATTTGTTTCTGGACACAACATGATCCTTCTGGACAAATTTTGGATGTTTGTAGGTCATTGGTGTTATGTTTGCTATTTCCACAACTGACATGGGGAATATAAATACTGTAAAAATACCAACATGAATTTTAAGGGAAGTGCAAGATCTGAAAAAGCTTCAAGCCTCCTAATTACTTTAAAGAAAGGTCGATGAGTCATCAGAAATAGAATTCACAACTGACAATAAACCCAAATTGGTGGATGCTCAAGTTTGGGATTCAGTAACTATAGAGGTTCTGAATGAAAACAACAGTGTATATCCCTAAACATTATAATTGCAAACCAAATACTCATGGCTCAAACTACAAAAAAAGTAGCTCTGCACTTGCAACAAGTTCAGATAGCAGAATTTTATAGCAATTCCATTACTTTGGAGTTTGGTTATTACCTAAATCTTATTCTATGCACGTGTCCCTCTCTATTTATTGCAAAGAGAGTTAAGGTTAAAATTAAAAATTAGGTCTCTGTACTTCACCTTTGCTACATGTCCAAATGCACCAAAACAAGTGTGATAACACCAAAATGGTGTCTACGTGTGTAGACTTATAAAAATAATATCAAGGTGTCTAAATGACATAAACATGCTAAATTTTAAAAGCAGTTTCAGCACTTGACATATGAGTGCCTGCTGCATCTTCGTTACCTCACTAGGAATCCTAACTCTGACTGAAAACATGCAGCAGCTTTTGGTAAAAACTAAAAGATGTGATTCAGAAAACACAGGATATAACACCTTCTAATATATTTGTATTCAAGAAGGAGAATGTTCCATGTTTTATCAACCTCGGAGGAATCTTGTGAGGCTGAAATAGCACATGCATGTTTTTTGTAGTCTGCTGGTAGAAAATGGGCTGTAAGGGGAAGCATATAAAATTTTGGGACTAATACAGAGTTGACACATATCTGATAGATATCAGATTGTCTTTTGTAGTGGACTCTAGTTAATTTTTAATGAAAGTATGACAGATCCAATATAATTAAGAGGTTCTTCCCTAAAAATCACCCCCCCAAAGCTGCAAGTCTCCACACTTACAAAGCTGCAGTTACCATAAGCCAGGGAGCAAACTGGTCAATACCTGTGTTTTTGTTAAGCTCAGTGGGCTTATTCATTCTGACATCTGTTGTTAGGTCTCCTCCCAACAAATCTGGTGAGAAACCAGGTAGTAACATATAAGAATAGAAGAAAAAAGGATATCTAGAAAAGAGCCTTGCAAATGGGCTGGGCTACACATCCCATAAAAAGAGGAGTGATAAAATGAGATTACAAAACAAGGGAAAAGGCGCCAACTTAGGAAAATAAAAACATTTTAACCAAAATCTTAACTCTAATTCTTTTCTTCAAAAGAAGAAAAGGGAAAAGAAATAGATAAACGGGAAACTTTGTCAGAACTTTTCCAATTTTCTATAACTTCCATAGTTTTTTCCCTTTTAATTCTGATCATCCACATCCACTGTGAAGTTATTTACAGTTCCTTACTGGTTATGAATAAAAAGTAAAAATAAAAGACTATGCTCTGAAATATCTATTTACATCAGTATCTCTGCAGACAACATTGTTATTCTTTACTTGAGCTATTTCCAATTCAGATTAAAGTGAAAGTATATCAGGTCCTCACTAGCAATTTAAAAATCTTCCACTCATGTGTGCCAGGTTTTATATATTTTGGAACATATGCCAAAACATAGCTGCTCAAGACAGGGTGCTTTAGGAGAGGGAATTTTGTGAGGAAGAAAATGAATAAAACAATCACAAAAATATTTTATTCTTCTGATTGAATTTTTATCTCATCTCATTTTCATGCATTCTTTTTTTTTTTTTTCTCTAAAGCCATTGATACAGAATGCTGATAAGATTATGTTGGTGCAGCTCCAGCCCATCACATTTTTTAAGAAACTTGCACACATACATTTTAAATAAATAAATCTGTCCTGAGAATATTTCTTAACTGGGCTAAAGACTCATCTGAATACTCTAAAACACTGTGGGAAAAGGTGATTGGTGGCAGATGATAAATTACCTGATTAATTCACTGCTGTTGTTGGAAAGCTCTCCCTGAACCCGCTGCCATTCCTGTCTGCTTGTTGGCCTTGCTCCTATGGAAGTGACCAGAAAAGCCAAAAGCAGCACCCTAAAGGCAATCCCTGAAAATAAATTTACTGTAACAGTGATGTGGGGACTAGTGCAGGGAAAGATTTCCTTATTATTCGGTGATAAAACCTCTCACACACAGAGTTAAGGTCACTGACAGTGTTCTGGGCTTCTGGAAAGCAAAGTTCTCTGTCACTCAGGCATCTGAAAAACAAGGAGGGAAGGATTAGAGTACTGCAGATCAGAATTTTTCAGGTTCTTCTGGTCTGAAAAGCTGGAAGATGTATTGTCAGGGAATAAACCAAACCAAAAGAACCTTAACTCTGCCCCTTCAAGTGGCCACTTGTAGGAGTCACTGCATTCATTATTGCCCAGAGGGTGACAGAGGGAGCTGCTGGAGCAGCTTCCCGGGGCTGCATTGAGAAATGAGATCCAAAGACCAGAGTGACTGTAATTGTGAGAGGGAGAATTCATCTAAGAACTCTGGTCACCATTTTCCCTCTCTGGAGTTCTCTGTGCCAAATGAAACATATATTTACATTAAATAGTTGTTGTGGTATTTTGACGTGGATATGCCAAGTTCACTGCTTTTATGAATAATATGAAAGTTTAATACTTAACAAATATTCTTGGAAAACATGTTAATCTGTATATTAAACACACAAAGACATTATTACAATTATATAGATATATCTACTGAGACATTATATGACCTTTCATACCTCTGATTGCAGAAATCAACAGCGATATTAAATGATCATTGTTTCTCTTGGTGAACTGTAGCATGAAAAACTGGAATCTGGTTTCAAAAACTATTTGTAATGTAAATCACCAATTCAACCAGAGGCACAGCTATTAAAGTTATTGCTATTGGGAATCCTCTATGAGTAATATAGGGAGACACTCAAACAAAAAATTCTACACCAGAACTGTTCATACAGTTGCTCAAAATGGCTGAAAGCACAGCAAAGTCATTTATGGTTTTATTTAATAACAGAAAAGAGTTTATTTCTGCAGTTAAAACATTCTCCTGCAATTAAAGGAAATCACTGAGTGATATGGAAGCTATTTTATCTTCCACTCTCTCCATATTTTCTGCATTTAATTTTCATGACCCTCTCAAAGCTCCTTTGAAATTGTACAGTTTCTGGACTTGAAGGGATTATAAATTTCATGGGTGAGGAATCCCTAACAAACATGCTGGGACGTGTTATTGTCATGTCACTTCTTCTTATATTGACAAATGGTGATGAAAGCTGGATGCACTTTCCCCAGTTCTGATCTACTGCAGTTTCTAAATCAGATACATGAGGGACAGCTCCATCCAAGATATAAGTCAAGGTGTGCCAAGACCTCTGAGGATTCAATGAGCAAAGATTTCCTCCGGTTCTTAGGTGTCACTACTTGAGAGATATTTCTGCTTTACGTTGAAACACATCCTATATAACTTGATACCTACATTATACAGAGCAAAATCCTGGAGCCTTTCTGAATCAAATTTATGAGTACTTTGTTTAGAATAATTTGAGGACGTGATATGGGTTAGCTGAGTTGTGCCTGTCACAAAAATCCAGTGGCTCAAAAGATGAGATCCACACCTATTGGAAGGTGAACTTGTTTCTATCACAAATAAAAGTAGTCCAGAGGATTCTCTTATTTACAACCACCTCCTCCTGGCTCAGGGCTACTCTCTGAGATCAGGATTGCAGGGGTGTTGCAATACAATCTCTTTTCACTGATCACAAGCTTCTGAACTGAGAAATCACAGTGGCTTTCTCCTCAGGACCACTGGGGCCAGCAAGGATTAGTAGAGAGCCATAAAAATGACTGAAGAACTGGGAAACCAAATTGAATGAAAGATTTAAAACTTCAGACTGTTTATCTCAACACGGAGAGTTTAAAAGAGACTCTGAGATGTAAGTATCTAAAAATCTACCTGAGCCCAAAGAGGACAACTGCAGAGTTGTACATGTGTGCAGGAACACACAGTTGAGCAATCATCATCTACCGGAGCAACCACAGCTCCTCAGAGACAAAACTGAATGTCACATTATGTGCAACTGGCTCAAAAAGGGAACAAGGCACACTTGGGCATAAACAACAACATCTCTATAAATAATACGGAGCCAAGCTCCTCTTTTTCTACTAGTTGATAAATCTCAAGTAGAACATCACTGTCAAGGAAAATGATGGGATTCCTGAAGAGACTAATGCAAGAATGGACACTGTGACCGTGACTTTCAATGGCTGTGATAGTGGAAAGCTTTTCTAAGTCTAATCCATTAAGGTTGTATATTTAAAAGGATACTTAATCCAAGCAATGCGCTCAGTGGTAGGACTGCTGCCACAAACAAACATGAGATTCTAGAGAACTATGGGACCTGTGTCTGCAGAGATCCACCACACTTCTTTCCCCTATCCCATCTGACACCAGCAGCCTACATAGCTATGGGATAAACAGATAAACTCAGCATTTCTGGTAGGATGAGGGTCAACAGTGCTAGAAAATGATATTCACGTGCTATTAATGAGCCTTTAACTGGATTTTTTTCCCTTCAGAGCAGATCAGAAGAAATGCCACCAAATGATATCTTCTGCAGCAGGAAGATCTGTATTTCTGGATGACTTCCATTACAGGGGTCTGACCACTTAGGATCATTACAGGTTTCATTTTTCATCAATTTCATTTTTTAGTTTGGCAGGAGATAATAACATCCAGTGAGCTGACCCAACCTCACATAATTACTCTCAAAATTGGTCCTGCAGCTTCAATTGGAAAAAGTTTCCTTCTTTGCTTCCTGCCTAAAACTACTGTGCTGCACGGGTGCATTTCAGCAGTGACCAAAATAATTACACCAGAGTCCAAGACTGAAGAATTAATTCACTGCAAACCCTTCTATTTTTCCTGGTAGTGAAATATTCAGTGATTATGCTGTGTTTGCATTTGTTCTTGCACTCACTTTGATGACTAATCACTTATAACCCTCATTATGGAGAATGTAAAATACAGTGTTTAGCAGCAATGGGCATTAGTCACATGGTAGGGTCCAGCCATCACCCCAAAGTTAATGACTATTTTGCCACTGACTTGAGGTGATGCTGAAACAAGACAAATAAGTTTAAGCAGGTTCATACCTAAACAGAATTGGGGCTATTTTAAAGAGATTTTGAAATGTCTTTCTGGGCTTTACCCCACTGGACTGCCTGAGGGAGAATTTCCAGAAAAAAAATGGTGACAAATTTCATGAGACTGCCGGGTTAATTTAGCAAACAAAGCATTCCCAAGTGGTGCAGGAAAAAGAAATGTCATTTCAGTAAACAGTTTCAAAAGTATTCCCAGTGTTTGAGGACTACTAGTAAGGAAATTTCTGAGTATTTCAGGCTAGGCAACCTTTTTGTTTTCTGTTATCTGAGGTGATCAGACAAGTGGGGAGTTTTTATAAGCATGAATCAGATCAACCTGTTTTTTGTCCCAAAGTCTGGATGGTTATTTCACTAAAATAAAAATCTTTAAAGACAAGGAATTATTTAAATACACATGAAACCACACTCGGATACCACATTCTGCATCACAGCCAAAGTATTTGGTTTGCTGCTCAGGAAGGAAAATCTGTAGGAAAAAAGCTTGCTGACAAGACATTTTTGTATTCAGGTACAAAGTGTGAACGCCTTATCCAAAATGTGTTTGCTACGGCCCAAAGAATCTTTTGCATCTCACAATTCTTTCTGAACAAAACACTTTCAAAACTCCATGGAAGAAATTGCTGAGTATCACTGAAGTTCCTGATGAAATCACAGAAATAATTACTCAACAGAATCAGAAGATTGGTGAAAAATAAAAAGGGATTGGAAACAATGGATTGGAAACAAAAGTAGTGAAGTAGTTTGAGACATTAATACTAACTGGATAAGTCTGACAAGTAAAATGCTTTAACTAGCATTAAAAAATGGATTTGAAAAAAAAAGTAGTTCTTGGTCGTAACATCCCTACAATCCACAGCAGTGCAGAGACAGATTTGAGTTCCTTTTTGGAAAATGCTGGAAGCCTTGCCACAAAAGTGTCCACGTGTATCCTCATTGAAGCAGACTCAAGGGTTTCTGTCATTTCACCTGAACAGCTATTGCATTACTAAAATCTTCTCTGGAGCTCACTGGTGTCTGCTCTGAAGTGAATATTAAAACAGTTTGCAGATAACTTGCAGTTGCTGTTGAATTTCAATTGTTTTCCTACCCAGGCATCCAGAGTGCAATAGTACTCAGAAGGCTACTGGAAAATCCAGGGAAGAATAGCAAATTTGCACAGCTTATCCTCAGCATTATCCCAGAGTGATTTCTCACACTATAAAACTTGTGGAGGATGATCAAAACATCATAGAATGCTTTTAGTTATGCCAATGCTTTTGAATGAATTTTTGGAAGAGATAAAAATTGGAGATACTCATTAGAGATGGCTAAAGAACTGTTGAAGGAATTGGAAGAAACCCATAATATAATTTCCATATGTCTAATTCTTTTACTTACACAATTGTGAATCATTTGGCATCAGAGCACCAAGACACAAAAGATCTTCTGGATCCAGACTACTTTCATCTTAAAAAGAACACAGCTATGAAGAAGCTAGAGCAGAGTATGAACAATATTAACAGAAATTACTTTTTTTAAAAAAAATAAGTTCTCCTACTTCTATGCCTATTAAATCTATCAATTTAGTAATAGTAAGAAATTAATGGACAGAATATCATGCAAAGTTTTAAATCCAAAAGAAAAAATCATACAGGAAATCACGGTGTGCTCAGCACACAACAACGTATCTGGAAGATGTATTCCAGTGATGAATTTGTCTCCAGATAACAGAAAAACAGAACTGGGAAAATGTAAGCATGACAAACTAGGCTCACACCAAAGATAAAAGTTTTTAACAAGCTCTGAAATTTTCAAAGAAACGCAGAGAACAGCCTTTTTTTTCTTATACTCATAAATATCATGGTTACATTCCTCACTTCAAAACGAGCATTTCATTGTGTGCCTCCCAGAACTGGAAAAACTACCAGGAAACCAGGATGACTTGCAAAGCGGGGTCAGTCAGTGGGAGCTCCATGAACTGCCTCTCCCATTTATATCAAAGCTTGCAGGTTTTACAAAAAGCCATTTTCACTGTGCTGCTAATTTAACTTTCAGTGTGTGATGTCTTGGGTATATTGATAATCCATACTTTCTTCTCTTTCTTGTTTTGTAGAAGTAAAGCATATACTGCTTTCAAAATCCTTTTCCCTGTCAGTGCCAGCAAAGGAATCTTCATATTGCTATAAGATGGTTCTTTAAGACATCAGGACAGAATTGATGAGGTGCATGAGCAGCTATCAACACCCCAAGAAAGCTGTTAATAATTTTTGGCAGGCGTATCTATTAAATAGGTTCTATCTTGAATGAAGTATGGGCCAAGAAAACCTGAATTGCACTGCTGATAAGCAAGTCTAGCCCACAACACAGACTCATTTTTTGGTGCTCAGAAAAATAAAGGACTGTTCTCTGGGACTTTTTTGGCAAGCTGTATTGGAAAGATATTTTGGCAAGGATACAAGAGAACCTGAATGCTAATTCAGTCTGAACATACCTGGAGAAAAGCAGTATCCATCTCCCAAAGAAGTCTTTATTCATTACTCTCAAAACATATTTGGCAAAAGTTCTCAGTTTACTTCAAAAGTAATGAGGGCTAGAACATATTTGAGATGAGGAATAAATTAACTCAGACATGGCATTTTTTTCTCAATTTTAAGTACTTCATTTATGAAGGCATATTTATCAGCTGCTATTCTCTTCCAGGTTCTGACTCTGTTACTGAAACAGGCAGGATGAAGACAAGAGACAGGAACTGCTTCCCTCTCCAAGTCAGGACTCCAAAAGAAAAATGAAGTTTACCCAGGAGATTTCTATGCTACAACTCATGAGATGGATAGTAAAACCAAATAAAAAAAACAAACCAAGAAACAAACAAACAAACAAAGAAAACTGAAAAAACCCAAACATCCTCAGTAAGAGGCTAAACCTTCCCATTATCCTAGAAATGAAAAGATCATTCCAAAGCCAAAGGTGAGAATATTGGGTATGACCAGTTTTTAAAAGGATCTTGTGCAGAAACAAAGTACATCCTTTCGGTTGACACCTGGTGAAATCTACAGGATGACTTTTTAGTTTTAGCTTGTGTTTTTAAGTCTTTTGAAACCCCTTTGATGCTGCATGTGCGCTGCTGTATTGTCATGCTGAGCCAAAGACTAACAACACATTTCCTACACATAAAAAGGGATGGGTCCTCTCCAACACCCAGAGCTGGTGGATAGGCTGGAGGGGGAAAACAAGACAGAGGAATGAACCAAATTAAAAAAAACTTGGCAAAAGAAGGAGGATCCACCTCCTTGATTTGTGCTCAATACACTCTGATGCATTTATGTACAGGGCTTTTTTTTTTTTTTTTTTCTTGAAACGAACCTTATCTGAGAAAAAATTTTCTTCATTGACATTATATTCCATGAAAAATACTTAAAATTCGCAATCTCTTGAATTTTCAGAAGGCTACATTTAAAAATTTGGTCCCAAGAATGAAATGGATGATGGGTATTTACCTCCTGATTGCCAGCAGAAAAATAAATAACTCTGTTTGGAAGTGACATGAGGAAATAAGAGACAAATTTCTGTATCAGGCCGGAGATGCAGCAGTTCTGCCTCACTGGTGTTGCTTTGGGTTGGTCTGACTCTTGGAGCAGCACACATTCCACCAATCCCAACAGAGGACTTCACTGTCCTTCACCACTTCTGTACCATTGTCCTTTTAAAGAGAGATTGGACGAATCTGTCCATTTGCTGCAATTAGATTCAGCACCGCTATTTCATTTTTGAAATTTTTGTCAACATATCCCATCTTGTTCCTTGAAAATACAGGTTGTTTTTATGGTGTCTTTGCAAAAAGCATCTTACAGAGTCTGTAAAGAATTTAAATCTTTTATCTTGTTTTAAAATACAACTTTGATGCTTCAAGGGTAAATTTTTAAAGAGTATTTAATTATAACTTTTTCAAGAAAACCTGATGAAAATGAAATATACAAGATAAGGGCTTTTTGCATTTTATAAAGAAAACGTCCAGTTAAGATGAAGAAAAGTGCTTTCCTTTGTACATTTGATAATAAAATAACCTTTCCCTCTTTCATTAGTAAACCTTGGCAGTGTACTTTCTCTTAAGACTTTTTAATCTTAAATTTTTTATGAAAAGAATTTTATAAATGTCATGGACAGCCAGGACCAGCTGACAGCAGGTATAATGAGAGATGGGTGCTATATAGAAGCTCTTGCACTCTGCATTGCTGGTGTATCTTTAGCATGACCTGTGGCACCTCTGCTGCAGAAGTCTGGGTCTCCAAAACACAAGATAACAAAAGGAAAGTGTTATTTTCAATTTAAAATCTCTCTTCAGAGCACTGACCAGTACAAATACAAAAAGGGTGGTTGGTGACCTATGGATGTGCTGCAAAGCCAATCTGTCACCAGCAGAGAAGAACAAAGCAATCAGAGGACCACAAGCAAAAATTATACCCTCTGCTTTTTGTCCACAGCTGCAGACACAGCACCAGCTGTCCTTAATAGAATCAGACTGCGGGGAGAGATCACCATTTGTTTCTTGATGTTAGTGTCTCCTTCAACAAAAACAAACAGTAATAACACGGGCAGAAGCTTTGCTGCTGAAAAGTGCACAGGATCTCAAGGGGATTTAGGAATTAAGATGTCTTTAGGAGGTCTTCCTAAAACATAGTGGCTCTTGAAACCTCAACAGTTTTTCGATATATGAGATCTCAAAAGAGAGGCAGGGAAATTCTTTCTAGACATCCTGTAAAAGCCCCTTACACAAATAGAAACACTTATACTCACTATTAAAAAGCAGCTGTCCTTGTTGTTTTTTTTAAAATCATTAATTTGACTGCTGTCATGATACATCAACAGTGTTCAAGGGAAATATTCAGTGACCACCACTGCAATCAAATAAAATAGCACAGATACAAAAGAATATGAAGTAATATAATTTAATATGAGATTTTAGCAAGCCTTGTTTTGTTTTAACAGAATATATAAAATCTGTATCATCTCTGGAAAACTCCTAAGGATTGCTAACAAACATAAAATAAGAATTGCCAAGCAGATTAAAGGCATTCAGACAAATATTCAAGCCTTCTGGTGTGAGTGGTGGAGGAGTTTATCCGTGGTGTTGGGTGTCCCTCCTGCAGCACAGAACAGCTCTATTGCTCAGAGGTGGCAGCAAAGAGAAAACACTTTCACAAGATTGCCAGTCTGGATGAGTGCTCTCCCTAAGGAAAAAATGTCATATAGATTCATGGACTGCACCTGATTCACTTCTGATAAATTAGATTTTCACCTGAAAAGCAACGGAGGGAGCCAAATGCATAGACCTGTGGGCTGCTACACAGACGCCCAAAGAAAATTTCATCTGGAAAATGCCCCCCTGCTGCCCAAAGGAGAGCAAAACAAACTCTCAGAGCACAGTCATAGCAGTGAGGAAGTGAAACTGGCTGGTTTTCTTTCACTGAGTTTTGATCAAGACAGCAACTTAAATTAAAACTGCACTACTTTTATTACCTTTCCTATCGTGTCTAACATACACAATGTGATCTCAGTATTGACAATTTCCCTTTAGTGTCAACAGAATATTCTTCACAGAATGACTGGTAAACATGTTCAAAAAGAGTCCAGAGCGATGCAAATGCATTTGATGTGGGCATCTGAGTTATTTTGCCATCAGTGGAGAACAAGCAGCACTACAGCTCCCCACTGTTTGATCACTGGGCTGGATACCACGGAGCGTAATTGATAAATGTCAGATCTGCTTTGTACATCAAGAGTTTTTACTGTGAAACATTGCTCTTTGAGCTCAGGACAAGAGTTAATTAAAAAGTTGGTACCAAAGATAACATCCTCAGCAGGGAACATCTATTGATCTCTTCAGCAGCATAAGGGAGAGACTGATATGAGATTATAAAATGTTCACATAGAACAAGGCTGTTTTCCACAACTTTTCCCTATCTTGTAAGCTCAGGACTCGATACTGCAAAATATTAAAAGTATAAAAAGAGTAACAAATCATTAAGAAAAAAAAAACCAAAACTTTGAGCCAATACTGCTGCTTCTCCAAGTTATACTGCCCCTTTTCAAGTTCTATATAAAATTCTAATCTTCTTTAATATGTTTATCTTCCACTTTCCTCCTATAGCTCTTAATTTCAATTAAAGATTGGAAATATATTAAAGGCTTTGTCTGCATTGTGAGGCCTTATACTTCTTTCTACAGTTAATACTTGGAGACTTGATACACCATTGCATACCTGAGCTTTACTTTCTTATCCTGTTCTACTGCTTAGGAACTGAAAAAGACAAGAAGAAATAATAGCAAATTCTTCTCTAGACTGTGCTATTTTATTTCCTGGAGCAATTTCTTGTCATTCTTCTACTCATTAATATTTTTTGTAAAGCTCAGAGAGCATGGATTGCTCCCCCAACACCTATGATATTGAATTTCGGAACTGACACTTGTGTGAAAAAACCTCTCTTTTTGCAGTTTTTAAAAACAAAAATTAGATGTGGGTTTCACTGCTTCTGTGATTTAAAGTTGGAAAGAGCTGCAGAACTGCTCCGGTGGGGCTTTCAAAAGAACAAATCCCATGATTAAGATTGATCTCTCCTTTTTTAAATGGTTTTATAGTCCTGCATGTTGTCCTGAACAAGAAGCTACCCTGGTCTTGTGGGCTCTTGCTGACCGCGCTGCTTTTTCCTTACCCTCAGAACATCCAGGACTGCGGGCTGGTGCCTCCCACACCGTGTGCTGCCAGTCGGAGCCCTCCTCTCCCTCGGTTTGGACACAAACTCTGTTCATTCTTGTCAGAGCAGAGGGTTCTGCTCCCACTCAACAGCCCAAGGTGCAAAGACAACCCGATGTAATTTTTGTTTGAAATGCCCTCCGTCACACACTGCTTGCTTTTTCCGTGCCCTCGTTAGCAGAGCTCACTTTGAGAGCAGTCTCAGCCCTTAGCTTTCAGATATTTTCCAACTTCATTTTATTGTGATTACCCAGTTATAAACCACACATTCCAAGAGCATGTATGGAACACAGTTATCAGGTCAATTAAGACTGGCAAAGAAAGTCCTAAAGAAGGTGATTTTTTTGAATTTCCAGAGAGTTGCAATGAATGCTTTCACTTTCTGTGTCGAGCAAGTAACAGTTGAAGTTACTTGAGCCAGGTGGATCAGGATTCAAAAGCAATCCTTGTCCAGGGAGAGCAAATGTTGCTCTCTGCTACAGTTCTGGGATTCTTTTAAAGACATGGTGGTCCCTTTTCAGAAACTGGATGAGGCCTTCCCTTTGTCAGACCTTGTGTTCTATACTGGCCCTCTTGGCGTGACCAGTGAGGTGTTCTGTTCTCCTCTATAGTCAAAAAGTGCTGCCAAAACTTCCCTTTTTATAGCATACTGTAATTCTTTCACATGGCAGGATCTCGGAGCAGTATGGTTGCAGCTTAGTAGTTATATTAATCTAAATTAAATTACCTCCTGAGCCTTCCAGCTGGAAATCCCTTATTATCAAGGACTTCCTGTTGGAATTATGGCGTAATTCAGAAGAAAAAACACCCCAGGTCCCAGGGCATTGTTGGGTATATCAAGGCCACGTCAGAATGGTGAAGTGAATCAGCCCTGAACAGGGCTGGGGGATAAAACACAGACAAATTGTCTTTCTTAGAACTCAGTTGTTGCATATTCATGGGATCAGGGTAAAAGAGATCAGCACATTTTAGGATCAAGACTGTTACCCAAGCTGACTTGACTCTTTCTCATGAGCTATTTCAAACTGAATAAAAACTCAAAGATAAAAACCATCATACGCACAAAGAAAAGGAAATGGCCTGCTTGCTGCATCAAAAATAAGCAGACAAACACATTTTTAGAACATTCAAAATATGGAGGGGACTTTTATGGTTTTCAGACAGGCTAAAGTAAATCTTAGAAGGTATGTGAAGGGACAAGCTGGCAGAGCAGCTAAAAGGGCTGCTGGGAGAGCAGCAAAGATCACAGAAACTTTGTTGGGGGCAGTGTTTGTGTAGTTATGCCCTGAAAGCCTGACTGTCTTTTTCTACATAGCACACAAATATATTATGCTAAAAGACAAACTTGCTTACAATTTGTCTCATGGTTTTCTGTTCTCTGAAAGTGATGGTTAAGTGATTTCCAAAGATTCCCACTCTGACTGCAGGTTGTATCAACGTGGTGACCTTCACTACATGTTTTTGATGTCTTCTAGGGCAAAAGATTTTTTTTCAAGGCTGAATCTCTTGGAAAACTTCCCACAAAATGCAATCTTCATGGAGTGTGTTAGGATTTTTCTAGTCCCCCTGTCAATGCTCTCAATTAGCGACCATAAATAATTCCATTTTTATTATCTTCCCTGTGCATTTTTGAATTCCCTAAGGCTCTGTTTTGAGTTCTAAGCTTTTGTGTATTTACATGCATCCCAGGGGTGTTATTTTCCAACAACCTTGATTCAGTTTTCATTGTTATGCAGATGACGTAAAAAAAATGGTTTTGGCATTTTCTCTGATCACTCAAAAGCTATCTGAGCTCACACTTTTGCTTTAAAGCTCTGCCATCCAGCTCTTCTTTCTTTTTCCCCCCTGCTTCCTGGTAAGACTAAAACCCTCTTTACCACTTTTCTACTGCTCGTAAAGTCTTTTTCCTTCTCTCCTATTTATGTTTCTTATGAATTAATATCAATTTAAAGAGCACCTCCATCCATGAATGTTGGATTTTCTGGTTCCAGTTCACCCTTTAAGTGACCAGATAAAATACTTCGCATTGCACCATCTCAGCAACAAATTTAAATAAGTCTCTGACACACTTTTGAAGATGCTGTTGCTCTCATGCCTTTGAAGGACACAGAATTAAAGTGATTACTTTTATTCTCATGTCTTGGTAGCAGAACAGATCCATGAATCACAACAGATCAGACTGTGCACACATGGATCCAACTTAGTGTATGCCATCAAAAATTCCATCAGCACATGCCCTTGCTTTGAGTAATATTTGACAAGATGCATGAAGAGGTCATGAAAATAGGTAATTTCTGTTTGCCACAGAAATCCCAGTTCATGATTTACCCCCTCATTAAAGGTGTAATCCAACCCAATAGAGATAGCTAAACAAGATATCTTAATTCACAAATCTTATTGTTTATAGAACCACCTTGCCAGAAAAAAAAGACCCCAAGCTTGCAGGAGCAGGCAGGACTTTCAGAGGTGTAAAACAGCAACTCCCACACATGCTGTGAAGCTGCATCCTGATTTCTCACCTGCTGAAAACCCTACTCAGCTATTGAATCATCTCCATGGATTAAAATTTTTTTTTAAAAAAACAAGTTTAATTTTTAAACCTTGGTGTTGTGTTTTTGATGCAGATTTTTTTTACTGCTAAGTCATATTTACCTTATCTCACAAAATAATTGCAATAATTGTCACTCAGAGAACGACATGGAAAATGCAGAACTTTTCCCATTCCCTCCCTCTGTTGCAAAATTTTTTTAACCTGTCTGCCACACACACTGCACTAATGATAAAAGAAAAAGATTAACATAATAAAAAAAAAAAGTAGAGGTGTGAGTGAATTTGAAAAAAACCACACAAAATAATAATCCCCAAATGCATCTGTTATGGCAAACTTCTGTACCAGAAACCATTACAAGGGGTAATCAGAGATGTAATAATGTTTTAAACACCAGGATACATCATAAAGTGTTTCAGAGACATTTAATCCAGCCATAATACATAACTGGATAAGAAAAGCCAATTGTGCATATATAATCAATAATATGATGTGTGCCAATTTAATAGGATATATAAAAGCTTTATATTTTCTTCCAAAATCTATCTTAAAAAAACCCAAAACTCAGCCACTCTCTTGCTAAGCTTACCAAAGTGGTCATTAAACATCCTAAACTTAGGCAGATGCCATATTTTACATAATGTAAAACAATTACTGAATTACTCTATTTTTCAGACCTTTCCCCCCACATAATTTCCTCAAACATTATTATAAAATGGCTTTTGCAATTAAACTTACTGCAACAAAGAAATAATTTGCAAAGGCTGACAAAAAAATTGCGAGTATCTTTCTCTGGTCCCTAAATTGCATTCACTACACAGTTCCAGTCACCATCTGGGAAAACCCCAGAACTGTCTGGGGTACGTATAAATTAGCAGAAGGAAAAGGTAATTATCTAAGATCTTGTCTCACGGGACCTCTGTCCCCAGAAGCACACACCACAGAGCTCTAGAGGAGCAGAGATGAAAGGCTGCTGCACTCCCCCGGAGCCTGGCAGTGCCAGGCTGGAACCTCCCGAGATAGGAATTCCATCAGCAGGTCCCAGCTCTCTGGGTCCAGCATGCAGGTGGAGCAAACCAAAGTTCAGGAGATTCAGGAGTCCCAGTCCTAACAGGAATGGTGTCCAAGAGCTTCCTCGTCTTTGGGACCCCACTCATGACTTCCTGGGAGGTGGGGGCTTCCACAAACACATTGCTCAGAAATGAAGATTAAAGAAAATCTTAATAATTAAGATGCGAGACCTCGTGAGTCCCTTTGAACCCAAACCATTGGATTGTTTTATGATCCTCCCATGGAACCCACATCAGAGGCATCACTGAACAGCCTTGATGCTCAGCTGGGCACCTGCTGACCCCAGCTGTCCCCTGCTGCTCTATGGATACGCCTATGTGGAGACTAATCATGGTTTAGGAACAGCTCTAAGTCAGAAAAAGAAAAAACCACAAAACATTTACAGTGATCTGGTAAGTGGAACTAGAGAATTTAAGAATCAGGGCAATTTTTGACAATTCTTTTTGATTTCTGTAGCTAAGAGTTCATGTCATGTGCCTGCTGGACAAGAGTGAAGTCCAGCACACAAAAAGGCAAAGAGCACCAGCACACTCTGCCATAAAAACAACTGATGGCTGGTTTGCTGACAACCTTTCACAGCAGCATAATAACAGTAATAGTAATCATTATAATTATAATGATTATTATTAATATTAATATTATTAATGATATTAGAAATACCTATGAAAGTGTTAATAGTGGCTGTCAATTAAGAAACTTTAACACTTTTTGTTATCAGCCTACCATAAATAGCTTGAATGGAAGGAGTTACCTTTCCAAGTGGCAAAGAAAGGAGAGTTCAGCCTCATTTTAAACTGGACACAACAACTTCACTTCTCTAAACTGAAGGACAAAAAGAACCCAAACCAGACTCTAATTAGAGACTATGCTTTGGTGGTAGGGACAGCTAGGCATGGGAACAGATGGGCTCTGGAATCCCTGGGATCTCCACCTCAGGCTTGAGAACTGACAGGCAGACATCCAGACTTTTAATTGTCAGCAAACCCCACAGCAGTTTGGCCAAGGCCAACTCAAATGCTGCCACAAAATGTCTGGGCATGGTTTAGGGGATTGCAAGGACTAAGAATCATTCACAATTGGTGATACCAGTCAGGCAATCCTGTTTCTAGAGGAAGAGACTTTGGCCATCTGGAGGTAAGCCACAAAGCACCATTTCATCTCAGGGCCAGACAACAGAGCCTGGCTTATTTTACATATTAATACAAATGCAGTTTCTAAAGTCCTTCATAGCCTGATTTTCCAACAGTTCTGTGATATGTTTAATGCTGTTCACTAAGATGCAGTCGTGAAGCAACATTGAAAAGAAACCCATTGCATGAATTTTGAGAAGAAATTATTCAGTTGCTCAAAAGAGCAGAAATTTTTAGAGGCAATTAGGCAGAACAAGTAATAGAGTAACTTGTTTCACCTTTAGGTCACCAATTTAAACCTGATTCAGTTCAGTGGTGACTGGAACTCATTACCTTCTGAAAGCAAGATAAAGTACAGGTCTTTGTCAACAGCTTCTCATGGAGAAATATCAGTATCTCTAGGCTTGGTGTTCTCTGGGGCTATTAGGGTAGTGTGGAATAGGATGGAAAAGGATCATTCAGGTAGGAAAAGACCTTTAAGACCATTCAACCTAACTGTTAACCCAGCGCTGCCAAGGCAACCAGCAAACCATGTTCACAAGGGCCACCTCTACACGTCTTTTAAACACCCCCAGGAATGCTGTGGGAAAGATAATTTCTCCCTGGATTATGGGGGCTTCATTCTGTTCCTTGTCCCTGTCTTGTATCCTGAGCTATGACTATGAAAATCAGCAGCACAGAACAGCAAAAACTTGGCAAGGGTTTCTGCCAAGTAGGAAAATCTGAAGAGAGAAAAAGTCAAGTGAAATAGAATGCAAATTTGTTTGGGCTTTAAAGGAGTTAATATTGTGAAGAAGAATTGATTTATAAAAATACCTTGATTTCTTCTGAATTTCTTCCTTCCTCTCATAATAACCAAAGTTCCTGTTGCTGTTTGTTCAGAACCAAAGTACATTACAAAATTTCCTTCTGTATATGTTGAGGTTTTGTAAATATATGAGTAAATACACTTCTAAATGGAAAGTATTAACAAAACATGAAACCCACAAATGCTGATAGTACCATGTGAGTCTAATATTGTTGTAAATGAAATACTGGGAGCAGCAGAACACAGAATCTAACACGGGATGTTTAAAGTCTGGATTTTTATTCTTTTAATGATCTGTTTATCGTGCCTGCAGATATGGACAAATTATATCATCAAACCTAATAATGTAAAAAGCTGTCGTTAGTTTGAGAAGTTTAGTTTAAAACCGAGGAGACAAAGAAAACACAAGATTTGTGCTTTCCTTTGAGGGGGGCCTGTGAGCTACATAATATCACTGAAGCTGTGTCACAGTCACTTTTTCTTCTAACATCCTAAGTGACTGGCTGAAAGAAGGGCAGCTGGAATTAAAACTCCTTGTTTTTGTTCAGCTGGGCCAGGCTGTCATGTCATGGCAGAGTGACTCTGAGTGATCCATGAGCATATTTCCTGCTGTTATCAATTGCAGCACGGCAGCAGTGAGTTCTTCTCACCCAGTTTGTTCTGAGTTGAACACTTGAAAAGCTTACAGAGGAGTAAGCTGAATGTCCTGGCACTCCTGAGGCTCCTACACTGAGGTACAAAGTACACCAGGTTTCAGCAGAGTGTGAGGATAAGAAGGCACCAAGAACAAGGGCAGCTGTTGAAAAAGCAGCCTCAGACAAAAGTCCTGCAGTGAGAAAGACAGACATGCCAAGAGTCCAAAGAATCATCCCTAAAATAGTATAGAAAAATGCAGAGTTTCCCATTAAATCACAGTTAGAAACACTGCTTTTGTTAATGGCTTTTTTCTGAAAGGAAACTGCACAGTTTGTATCCTCTGTTTGGGACAATAATCAATCCTGTGTCCGTGTACACTGTAATTTAAGTTCCCAAGTATCCTGGCAAGTTAAACTCCAGGAATGGCCCTGACTGTGGGGCTGAACTTCTCAAAAGGACTGTGACAGCCTGGAATCCCTCTCAGCCAGCTCTCCACAGACAAACTGTTTGCCAAGAGCACACGACCACCTTTGAACAAAGATTAGTGGTGCCCACAGTTTCCATCTATGGGGCACCAAAGGTGGGAGGGGAACAGAAGCTGGACAACTGCATGGCAAAGCAGTTTCCGTGTAAATTATAAACCCAATAGTTCCTGACATGAGTACCTGACAGGCAAACTTCCCTACTTTCAGCTAGAGCACTGGCTATATGCTGTATTCAAGCCTGCATGTTCCTTGTCTTGGAATCACACTCCATGCAGACATCTAGAAGTGAATGTCACATCCTTCAGGAGATTATTTTCTTTCATATATAATCTCAGTTAACATATGTAACATCTCCATCTTGATTTCCAGTTATTAAGAAAAAGAAAAGTGGCAAATAAATATTATGCTCTACATTAGTGCTGGAAACTGCCACGGTCTGCAGATACTCTTGATATTGCTTGTGTGTTATAAAAGAAAGAGCTATCCAGGCTTAACAAGAGGAAGATGTCTTACAGATTTTTTGATGTATTTCCACCTTATTCAAACACTCTGAGTTCACAGAGGTAGCCAGAAGCAGCATGGCAAAGGCATTAGAGAGGATATTTAAATTTTCTTTCAAGATCACAAAAAGGGACAATGTTCCATTATCAACATATTGCTAAGTCTGTATTACCAAATGCATGAGGACATCAAATATTTCTTTTCTGCAGGGTTATCTGTATTTTCTTTATAGACAAATCCCTACTGTATCAAGTTTTGTGCTCTCCAGCAGGCTGCAGTTCACCTTTCACACAAACATAGCAAGATACATTTAATCTTCTTTTTCTCCTCAGAATCAAGAAACAGTACAAATCTTTACACACTACATTGTTTAAACTGTATCCATATAAAGACTATTCCTGCTAAGATAATGCATTATTTTCTTTTCATTCACTTCATTAAAGTTTTTGGAGTTGTTATATCCGTTTGAGATTCTAGCTGGGACAACGTGAAGGGTTCTTCATAAAGCAAAATGAAAACTGGTCTCCTGCCAGCTGGACCTACCAAGCAAAGCTTTGTTCTCCAAAAAAGTCTCCAGTAAGAGTCCAAAGCTCCAGCAAACACTTCAGACCTGTGCAGCCGACACAGTAGAGAGATCAGTTAAAGCATGGAAGGCAAAAGGGCTGCTGTGTTATTTATGAACTACAGCACACACAAAGAAGAGCACTAAATTCTTGTCACCTGCAAATGGACTCGATGACTGTCCTGAATAATCTAACAGAGAAGGACACTGAAAAAATATTTATCATTTCAGACTTATGAATTTAGGCAGTAGTTTAACTGGGCAGAGCAAGGCAAAAATGGAGCCAGGCACAAAGAGAGGTCCTGCAGAGCTCCTTGCTCCTACACAAGCTCCAGACCTCTCCCACCTGCCCTTCCAGGCCATCATCCTTTCCCAGCAAACTGCTGCTCAAACTCATCCATGTTAAACAATGCTGCAATTCTGCAAATTAAACAGAACTACAATGGGATTAAATACATTTGCAGTTGTGTCTCTGTTTTGAACAAGATTTGACAATAGCTTTTCAGAAATAAAAGGACAGAACACCAGCCACTCATTTTGTAGCCTGTGCCGAAAGAAAACAGAGCAAAATAATAATAAAAAATCCCATCCAAATAAACAAAGCAAGCAAACAAACAAAAAAACCCCAGGCTAATGAAGAGAATGGAAAATTATGGTCTATCCCAATGTTCTGAAACCAGAGGTTGCCTTTGCAGGAGATTTGATGGGCTGTTCTTGATACCACTCACCTCATTGGGGAGGCTTAATGCCTCATTGTACAGCAAAACTGTATCCACTACCCATTCAAGAGCCACAAACTATGCCTTAGTCTAACCTAAAACCAAAAAATTACGCTAAAATAGCTTAATCTGCATCCTATCATTTGCTTTTTTTTCCAGTACTTTCACAAGGGTTGGACAGGTAATTGCAAATACCCTTAGAAGCAAACTACACCGACATAGAGTCTATTGTCTTTTGCCTTCCATAATTCTTTTCCTTTGTGATCTTTCTCTTACACCATCTAGGGTTTTCCAGGGAGAAGCATATACTTGGTAAGTTTGTATTCTAAGACTAAACACTTAAAAAAAAAAAAAAAAATTAAGTGTGAAATCCAGATGGCACAGAAGTCAGTGTCGAAATCACAATCTTTTCAACAGTTCTTCATTCAAGGACTTTTTCACACTCTTTTTCATATCTTTTCATGAATTAATGCAATGTCACGTTGCAGAGTTTCATCTCAAAAGATTGTCCTTCCACCATTCACATGATAATATGCAAAACTTGCAAATGACTGCAGAAAAAAGTGTTTCTTTTTGGCATTTACCAGATCTCTGACATTGCAGTGAGGTAACACTGACACCATGTTAAAGGTGAACAGCAGGGGATGGTTCTGGCTGCAAACACAAAGAGATTTTTAGCTTTTTCTTTTTTTTATTAATCTTAAAATATATAGCTCGTGCTTTTTAACAGTTTATGAGCTTTCACCCCAACGTCATATCACAGAATATCAAAATCCATATGTCACCATTATTTTTGTCATACTAAATTAAGGTTCTGGATTAATCATGAGCTGGAAAAAGGTGCTATGAAGGTTCAGTTTCCTAAATACCATTTGAATATTGCTGTTAACCATGTTCAGGTAAAACTCTACATGGAGAAATATTGAAAATTTAAAATAAACATTTTTTAAAACACTGTTCCCTTTAAATTTAAGTAAGTTTTCCTACTAGGTTTTCTGCTGGCAGTATGCACCTTTCATTCCAATCTTATAACTTATATTTACTATAATTACTATTCCTATACAAGTTTTCATAGCACATAACTTTTCCCCATCACAACACAATTTAAGTTTTTATTAACTTGTTTATGATAGTGTTCATTAAAGATTTAAATGAGCACTCTAAAATTGCAAGTATAATGTACAGAAAGCTTAGAAACAATCATAGCATTCACCAAAAAATTACCAGTAACGAAGTTCTTTATAAAACACAATTATTTAAAAAAATAAGGCACACATCATTAACACACTATGTCATGTGTTAATAAAAGCTAACTTAAATTGGTATATTAAAAAAAATTCACTTAGACATTTCTTAGATAATTTGAATTACTTTTCAGTTCAGCCAAACTCAGATATATTTCTAGTGAAGTTAAATATTCATCACGTCCCTTACCTCAAATGAACACGTGAAAATAGGATCTCAGAACCACAGAATGTTTTATACTAAAAGAAATACTTTTACACTGAAGGGACTGCAATAATTATCATTAAAGTGCTTCTTGTGTCATTCACAGGGCTCAATACTATTGGCTGAGCTGCTGCACCCTACACAGAATTAAGGAGACTGTAATAGTGATGTTAATCAATGTGCTGTAGCAAAATTCATACATATAAATCCCCATCCAATATGTGACAGGATCACTGCATCCATTGTGGGAATATTCCTAACAAGGGAAGCCAACTTGTGCTATGTCTACAGAGCAGACACAGAAATAATAAATAATTGCAAGTGGTGTGCCAGTAGCCATCTTCAGGGAGAGAGAGGAGGGGGAAAAAAAGGCTGCATCATTTATTTAAATTTTCTCATTAATGTGTCTGCCTTTTTATTTTCTAAGGGTTGTCTCCTGAAATGTTCCTCAGAAGACCCACAGGCTACCCCCTGACACTGATTTATAAGCAGAGCTCTCCAGTGAAAGCAAAGAGGAGCTTTGTTTATAAATGTATGACGCAGTGTTGACAAAAAGTTAGGAAAAGCTTCTGAATTTCCTAAAACATTTGGACTATCTTATCCAGACAAGATTCACTTTTGAATCAGGATATGTACCCAGGACATTAAAGGGCACTGAAGAGTCCCTTAAACCTTTTTCTCACACATTTGTGATACCTCCCGTAAAACAGACTTTTTGAGTGCTTTGATTAACTCTTCTCCTTATCAATTTCACACAAAGCTGCACAGGGATGAGCTCCTCTTCTAGCCAAAGGGCTGGGGAAGCTCACACTCACACCAGACAGTCCCATTGCTTTTTGCTTCCAGCTCCAAAACTCAGAGCAGGGCAAGGGGAACCCAGGAAGTGTCAGGGTGAGCAGAGAAGACACACAGCTATAGGTGGTGCTGGATCTTACACTTATTGGTGAAAAAGTACGAGCAGGTTGGTCAAAAACAAAGAGAGAGGGAGCCACAAACAACTAAAGTGTAAAATCCTGCTGTGTGAATTGCAGCTGGAAAAATGCAGGTGGAATCCTCTTGATTGTGCAATAGAGTCTTATAGCAAGAACTGACTAACTAATTCATTCCTGCAAAATCAAATAACTCATTCAAACACTGTTTAATACATAAATTTTCCTGTAAGCCAACATTTACATTATTTATGCACTGCTAATCCAACTAATCAATAAATACAAATTTTTTTAGGCTTGATAAAATGCCTTTCAAAAAAACACTAAGCAAAATGTAAACCCCAAGTTTTAACTGGAATTAAATCAGGTTTTGAATAGCAAGAAACCTTTGAGATTTTGCATTTCATAAGGCCCAAAAGAAATGCTGATTTCCAGAATGAAGGTGTGCAAAAAAGAGAATCTGAAAACAATAGACCTGGCATCCACTGAATGCCCACAGTACCATTTAAATCTGTGTTGAATTCTGTGCATTACAGCACCTTGCTGTGCTTAAAAGGGAAGAAAACTAATTATTTCAGGCTCATCTGGGACCACTGCAACCTGGGGTTTCACTGCCAGTTCTGGGGAAGAAAGGGCAAAGCAGCATTCATGACACCTGCTCCTTACCTAGAAAGTAGAGTTTGAAACTTCCTCCTGACTCTGAAAATAACAATAACTCTAGAAAGAAGGAGAGGTAGGAAAGGCAAGAAAAAGCCTTCGATATTCTACTCTGAGGAAAAGGAAACGATATAAATCAAAAGGCTGACTTATCAGTATAGAGATTTTAAATAGAAAAAAATATCAAGGGGAGCATACCATATGGATCAAAGTGCTCTCCACATATGTTACTTTTTTTCATTTGAAAAGTAACATATGTGAGGAGATGCAGAAGAAGTCCTTTCTGAAGGTCTCATCCGGCTTATTTTTAATTGGAATTAGATTTTCTATCTAACTTAATAGCAAATGACAGTTGTTGCTTCACTAAGAATTACTGTCAGCTGCAGATTGATAGATTTGGATTCTACTTTCTTGAATATGAAAGCTGGAATCATGAGTAGTTAAAATAACTGCAAGGAAAGGAGACTGAAGACTACACAGCATGAAACACGTAGAAGCCATGGAATATTGTGTATTTATATAATTATAATTTTACTGAGCCTTTAGATTCGAGGGACTTCACAACTTCAGCAAGGCCTAGAGATGTAGAATCAAAGACACCCATTAAGAAAGTCACAGCTGTACACCTCCGAGCACAGTACCTTTTAGATATTTTCTGTGAATGCTCTGAATTGACTGAAAGCCTATTGCTAATGAATGTCCCAGCAGAGCCCTCCAGCCTCTAGACCTGCAAGTCTGTGTCCCTTTGTCATCGTGTGAGAAACTGGAGGCATTACCTACACACCTTCTCCTGTCTTTGTTTCACTCACAACCGCAGAAATTTATTCTCATTATAGTTGGCAAGGTGATGACCAGTCGAAGGCTGGACTCGATGATCTCAGAGGTCTTTTCCATCCTAAGTGATTCTGTGATAAGCCAATAGTTTTCATTTACAAGTGCAAAATCCAATAGTTTCTGCCAAGAGAAAAGTACTCTTTCCAGGTCAAATTATACACAGGATTTTACTGCTGGCTGCTAATCAAGTTGGAAAAGTTCTGTCTGTATCTGTATAGTCCGTCCATCTCAAGATATCATGAGTCTCTATAAAAGATTTGAGGGTGATGAGGAAGTTTCAAAGATATGACTCAGGCAGGTAGCTGCAAAAGTCTATCTTAAGCCATAAATTACTGTGCTTTCTGAAGAAAAAGTAAGATTCATTTTTAAACAAAACAAAACACATCAGCATTATGATATATGGTACTTCTTAAAGGTCCTAATTCAGGTACTGAGCTGAAACCTTAACTAGGCTAAGAATGATGCCAAGTCACTGCAAAACTGGCTGCTTTCTGTGAGTCAGTGTCTGGGCCAGCTCAGTTCCATTAATGTTTTACTCCATTATCTGAGAGCTGACATCTTTTCAGTAATTACTGCAGATGATACCACCTCTAGTGTAATTAAAGAACGATTATTTAGAGTGAAGTGAGCCAAGATCATCCCCATCCTCTGTTTAGGCCAAAGCCAAAGAAGGGCTTGTCAAATAAAATTGATGTTTTGCATTAGGGAGCAAAAGAAGGGTGATGTAAAGAGTCAAGTAATTTGATGGGCAACGCTGCAGCGGAATTAATTCAATATGTTCAATAGGGCCAGTTCCATGTGCAGTAATGTTGGACAGATGGGTGTGATGGCTCTGTACTCGCCCTGCCTCTGCATTGGTGATTCAGGACTTTCAGAGCAAACCTCAGACAGTTCCTGGCGTGTTGCCCAGCGAGGGAAAGGCTGGAAGCAAAACACATTAAATGCTCCTGCAAATCTACATACTCTGCAAGCCTTCTGCAATGAGCCTCTTTCGAAATGACCCCTTGGACACCAACCAAAAAAATAATCGTCCTCATAACACCAGCCTGTAAACTTTTTGGATTAACGGTTAAATAATAATGAACGAGAACTGAAAGGCATAATTCACTTTGTATGAATATTGATGAGAGAGCGTTGGATGCATTCTTTGTTTTTGATGGTAACTAGGTAAAAGGACTAATTAAGCCTCTTTTTAAAAGCATACGCTGCATGTTTTAAGGAATTACTGAAAAGAATGGAGCTAATAAATGCATTCTATCAGACACAGGAAGGTACAAGATCACAGCTGACCAAAACATACATTTCCTAATCCATCAGGGTTCACTGTTTATGCAGCCAAGGTCGTGTTTGGTCAATTGATGATAACATGTTTTCCCTTCAGGAGCTGATGGAAAGATAAGCATTCTCAGCTATATAGAGAATTATCTAGAAACAGTGGCAGCAACTTTAGCTCCTTGGACAGTACAGCCATCCTTTGAGGTGCTTGCACGACTCCTGGAAACACCATCCACAAAAGATGGGCAGGTTCCCTTACTCTGAAAAGAAACGTCTCATTATTGACATTTAAAAAACAAATGTGAGAGGAAATATGATATTATCTGGAACCCTGAATGCTGGTGGCCTTGCTAGAATAGTAGAATGTTCACTGAATTACTGAGCTTGAATAATTTGCATTTACAGGCTGTTAATTCAGTTATCCTTAATTTCAAGAGATAAACAACAGATGAAAAATATTGTTAACATTTGACCATTTCATTTTTGAGTTTATTAAACTCCAGAATAGCTTACTATTTTTAGTGGATTAAGTTTTGTCTTCTAGCCTCATGTGAGAAAAGACACTGTGAAAGGCAGTGTGATCTTAAGCTATCAAAACTGTCTCTTTCTTGTAGCAAAATATTGAAAAAGTGGGGTTTGCTTTGCAATTAAGATTCCTGAACTGAAGGGTGGGCTTCTGCTTTAGTCGTGGGAAAAAGTATTTTAGATGTTGAAGGAAAAACTTAAAATTACTTAAAGAGCTTGCAAATATCAAAGATAGAAGGTGATGCTGTGAAATGAAGAAATACTGACACTGAATAACAGTTATGAAAAGGAAGGAGTGTGTGCCTGGTTATCAGCAGCCTTTGCTAATTCCTGAGAGACATCCTCCTTTCACCAGTGTGACAAGCTGCAATTCCAGCACTGAGGAAGCCCTGAGATCTGAGGCTGACAATCCACAGAAACCTTTTCTGGAACGAAAACTGAGCAACCATGACTGTCCATTTATCACAGCGCTGAGGAACACTGGAATGTTTCTGCGAAGAGGAGAATTCTCAGAGCTGAACACACCCTCTGCCTGATCTCCTCCCACCGCAGCTTGACCGTTCCCACCATTTTCTCCTGGTCCTATGGGTTCTGCAGCCGTTTCCCTGAGGTAGATCCCTGCAGCAGGAGGGAGAGGGCAGCACGCCCAGATGGCCACCCAGCCCTGTGGCTGGAGCAGGCTCAGAGGGGAGGCTCCGCTTTCTCTCAAGATGAGGAGAGAATGGAACCAGGGCAGCCCCTCACAGGATTTTAATCTCACAGCTATTTCATAATGAGAATGAGGGGAATCTTTTCTCTGAAGTTTGCTCTGCTTCCTTTGCTTCAGGAATGGGCATCAGATCAAGCAAAAGTTTAGATGAGCATTTAGAGTACAGACCCCGTGAGATGGGGCTTTTTATTGTGCCAGTCTTGCAAATAAATACCTAACAGTTAAACTGAAGGTAACTATAGACTGTGCAACAGCTGAAGACCATTAATTCCTAAATTTTGCCTGTAACAATGTGTGTTGTCTGTGGGTGATGTTGTAGACCTTGAACGTGTCCTTCAAACTGCGTACCATAAAAATTGGACCATACATAGAAACAAAAATCTGAGATAAACTAGGACAACCTATAGACAGTCCTCACACGTAGAATATATTATTTCTTAAATAACATTTCATTATTTAAGAATTTTTTTTTTAATTTAAGAAATATTATTAATACTTAAGTATTAACTAATCCCTGCTGCCTTCAGCAAGTAAACAACAGAACATGGAAGGCAACTGAGAGTCTCTGGATGAAGAGCAGGCAACAAGTCAAAGCATTTTGTCTTACAGCCAAACACGGGGTATATTTTGTATGAGAATGTCTCAGAGCAACATTTGCAGCCACTCAGGATCCCACGTATGTGCTCTACTTAAGGCAGATCAAAGCCTGGTGTCAAAGTTCTCTGCATAATACATGTACACAGAACGCAGCAGCCTGAGAAATAACACCCAATACATGTTTTCCTTGCATTTAATATGATTTTAGTGCATGATTTACATTTGTTTATTTAAAGAAACCTCATATATCCGATCCTTAACAGCACTCAGCAACTCTCAGTAGACAAGAAAAAAAAATGTATGACCTCAGACAAGGAATAAACATTCACAATATTTTAAGGAAATAATGCCTTCAGTGCCCTTGCAAATTATACTGTCCCGCACAGGAAATTAATTCAGAGGTCATTACTATTCAGATATCACTGAAGTGAAGAATTACAGCATGGAAACAAAGCTGTGACATTTCTGACATATATGTACTTGTTCTCATAAAGGTGTGTTTTAAATACAGAACCAAAATGTAGCCTTTAGGGAATCTAGAAGCCTGATAATTTTTGCCGTTTCCATTCCCAAAATTAAATTCATAAACAAAATGCAACATATATTCTATGTTTTAAATAGAAAGTCAAATCCAAATGCTGTTAAAATTGATAAAGTTAAAATGTTGCATTGTAATTATACATTATTTTTGAATTGTCAGAATCAAGTGAAGCAAATTATTACAAAACTCTGTATGAGAACTCTTCTAATACCTATCCTGAATTAAGCAAAATCTCACCCATATCCTTCAAAGCTCTCAAGATATAGAAGGTCCCCAGCTCTAAATATGGCAACAGTGCAAGGATCATACAGCTTCATCTGGAGGTATTCACTTCATGATTATTTTTTTCTAGATGAAAGAAAAAGATATCCCAAATAATCCCCTGTGATTATCATGAAAATGATTGACATGAATAATTATTCACTGGGAATTCTGCTGGAGTAGGATTTGTAATAGAATTATTATCATCCTCATTTCACACTGTGAGAACCTGTGTGTAAAAGGGACTGAGCAACAGAAGTCCCACAGAAAACAGATTATTCAGTGATGTGTTTTTTCACTTAATGCAAAAACCCTTCAACATCTGTCTTCCTTCACTCAGACATCGTGGAAGACCTGCCTGGACATCTGGAACAGAACAACATGGACAATACTTTCGGGAGTGGTGGACTTACTGAGGGCCTTGGTACTACCTTTCTCCCTACCTTCACCAGCTGACAAAGATCTCCACAGGCATTCTTGTGTATCCAGGCATCTCTCTGGGGAGCCCTTTTGCCATTTTGTAGTCAGTTAACTGATTTGTGTTACAAAACTTGAGAAATATTTCTTATTAATAATTATGAAATGTTAATGTTCCGATGTTTCAAATTCATCCAATTTTCAATTAAAAGTTACATCCCAACTTGGATAAAATCTGACCTGGACTTTTGTAGGGCTTTGCACTGGAAAGCTGATTTACAGTTTACTTTTAAGGTTATGAAACCTTTAAAACACTTGCATTTTAAATATGAGCCTTCAACAGCAATATCATCCTCCACAAGCAAATTTCTGCTTCATGTAATGTGAAAAGTGGATCTTACCTTAGGCTGTGCTTCTTATTTAAGTTCATATAGGGCTACACCCTAGAAGAAAGTTCCTTTTCTGAAATGTCAGAATAAGAATAGGGTAAAGGGATGACTTATTTTCTGCCTGATGCCATCTGATTCTGAATTTAAATGAAGGAAACCTCAGGAGACTGGTATTTTTTCCTAGAGAATCATATGGTTCTTCCAAAGAGAAAATATTTACAAGTGAAATGCAGTTGGAAAGGACTGATGTTAAATGCTAGTGTCATCAAAACAGCTTAGATTTGTTCAAACAGTTGTGCAAGTCTAAAAACATTATTCCTCTTTGTTGATTTTCTTCACATATTATATGAGGAAGTTTATACAGTGAGCAACCGAATAAAAACAAAAAACCCACTTTTATATACAGCAACAAAAGCATAGATCTGGCTTAGAGAAAAAAAATTTCAGTGCTTTAAAAGCTTTATCAGAATTAATGCAGTCACTAGAAACAAAACCACAGCTGACTCACTGTAATTCCACACCAATTCGGGAGACTGGAAATGGTCTCCTGAAGGCAGCATGGAGGAAAGCCGCCTCTTGGGACTGGCTCTGTCACTGTCAATGTTCAAAAGTTAGGGCTAGGAAGTCCCTGCCTGTCCAGCACCTTCTCCAGAGCACGTCCTGGTGAGAGGTGCATAGGTGCAGGCGGCTCAGGGACTGGAGGGCTGGAGACAGAGGTGGGAGGGCTTGGCTGGCCGAATGCCCTGCCTCACCGCAGAAACCTCACTGGAAACGGCGAGGCACAGCACGTGCCCGTGGTCACCACCGCCTCCTCACACAGCTCTATGTTGTAGCTACACCTCGTTTGGGTAAATGGCAAATACAAGGTGTTTGTAAGGAGCTGGATTGCTGTGGTGGTCAGATAGCTTTCAGATGAAAATGAAATTGTGCTTACGTAAGAACACGAGTGCATTTTGCAACCACTTGGCTTTATCAAGGAGCTTTCAGAGAGGAATTATGTGCTGTCTCACGTATTAGCAGCATAAGTACCAGCTCAACCTTAATTCCAGTAAGATATTTTTGTGTCAAAGGGAAAAGCTGGGAGCTTCTCGTGCCCCAGGATGTGGTTATGTTGCTGTCCCCCTTGGCTGGAGAGTTTCATCTCCCCAAGGCTGCAGCTTGCCGTGGAACAAGACTTGTCAGGAGAGGCAAAGCTGCTGCCTGCCACTGCAAGGGCACATTTGCTCCAAGTGGTAATTTAATAAGTGCTTCTCTGATTACCAACTCACCAGAAATACCAACTGTGATTGGGGAATACTACAGCAGTTCATCCTCAGTCTGATAATCAACTTCACACTTTGCATGGTTCTTAAATGCAAGCTGGAGGAAGCAATAGATTTCCATTTCAATGAAAAGCAAAATCTTTTAGCTGCAAACCAGCTGCAATGAGTGAGAAAGTGATGAAGTTTTTTGTTTCCCACTGGAAACTCTCTACTATCCACAACAGTGGTCTTATTCCTACTAGATTTAAAATTCTATTATGGCAACCAACCATAAATATACTTTGCAAGAAACTTCAGAGCAGCTTCAATACATATTTTATTTTTTTTCCCAGTTGTGCACCTCTTCCAACTATTAAATATTAAAATTTTACTTTGCCACTCAGGCCAGTTCAAGAAATCAAATAAACATACAAAGTATCCCAGTGCTTTTTCTACTAAAACAAAAGTCTAATATGAGAACTGAAAAGGAAGCAAAGGGTCAGGACATAAAGATTTTACTTGAATAGAGTTTCAGTCTGTTTACTGACTCCTAACAGTCTATACATGAGCCTACAGCATTCTGGATGCACGTCTGTACGCTGTGGAGCTCTAAAAAAATAAAAATCACAGCACATAGGCAGGAAAGCCACTGTAGTAACAAAAGCACGTGATACTAAAGATAGACTTATCCTGAATATCAGCATCTGGTACCAGCCAGCCACTGGCCATAGGAAGGATTATGGTTTTACATCAGGACACATAAATACGAGCAGAGAGTCACAGCAACACAGCTCTGCAGTTTCTGGACTGGATTATCCCAGAGCATGAGGTCAGCACGATGTGGATCTATTTGCAGCTCTTTGTTCCAATATTCCCTCCCTTGGTACAGAAGGTGGCTCCAGACCCTCCACTAAGAGGATCTACATTTGAAGGCTCAGAAATGTGTCAATTTTCCCTGTAGAGCTTTTTAAAGACAGTGCTGTATCACTAAAAATGAACTTTCAATACTCAGTGTAAAATGCTACTTGGTCTATGTACAATAACTAGACAATGTAAAGTGTTACAGAACAGTGACCGGTTACCACTAGTTTTCAACATTTTCAAAGTTCTTTCTGCCTTCCTTTATTAATTCTGACATATTTGTTGTAATTATTCTCAATTATATGAGCACAATAGTGAAATGAAAGCTACTAAACAGGATAACTCGCTTGGTTGGGATTTTCTTGGGCTTTTTGGTCATCTTCTAGGTTTTATTAACACCATTTCTAACAAGACATCACAGCTTTAGTGTCCTATGAGCTCCAATGCAAAGACAAACAGCAGGACTACCTTTTGGAATATATTTGCAGTATATAATCTGGATTGATATCAACTTCAGAAAATAAATCAATGGAAAAACTTCAAAGGGGCCCTGTGTCAGATATAATTAAAATTATGCTACTGCAGAGCTAGAATTGCTTTCTATATTTCACTAATATTCCAAATATCATGTGCACATATAACCTAATTTAATAAGGGCCTAGTCAATAAAAACAGTCTCTCAATTTAATTATTTTTAAAACCAGATATTGTTTTCAAGTGAAACAGGTTGATCAAGATGTTATGTCAAGGCATTTTCAACATTGCCATTTAGCAGCAAATGCCAAAATACTTTGCTCTGACCAGATGAAGAAAGAGCCACTCGCAACTGCTGTAAAACTTAGACTTCTTAATTCAAAATTTAACCATTGCCAAATCAAAGCACTTCATTGCAACTCCATTCAGCATTAACCTCCCTTGAGAAGCAGTCAGAGTGCCTTGTGAGAGCTGTAGCTTATTTACCTTCTCCTCCTGCGTGGAATGGGTTCCCTGGCCTTCGGTAGCGAGCTGTGGCGATGCTCTGACGCTCTGGGTGTCAGTTCCACAACAACAGCACCAAAATCAGCAGCAAGTCAGGGGAATTCAGCTGGGAATGCAATTCAACACAGAGAAGAAGTCAAAGAGGGAAGATTATGCCTAAGCCCAAGAACTAAGGACCCGTTAGAAAAGCTATCAACTCCCATTAGCGTCAGGCACAACGAACACAGCCGAACAGTGAAAGACACACTCAGGTTATTAAACCCCACCTTGCTGAGTGACTCAGAGCAAGGGAAATGTTTTGTACAAAAAGTGAACTGCAAATAGTCTAGTTTAGTCAGAATAGAAGAAAATTTTTGATTATATTCTAGGCAAGTCATAACAAAGTGAAAGAAATGGTCAAAAATGTACAAATAACCTGAAAAACCATTAGAAATCACTAAGAATTAAATCTTACAGCATTATCCTAATTTTACTCTAAGTTGTACACCTGTAAGATCAGGTAGAAGTAAGAGAACAAGGTATAATTCTAAAATGTTTACAGATGATATCTAATTACAGCAAATCCAACAACAACAAAAAGCCTGATTGAATTGAATTGAATGCATGAAAGAGCAGCAGTTAAAAAGCAAACTTTTTAAATGAAAGACATTTTAAAAAAGACATATTTATCTTCAGTCCACCAGGGATTGTATTAAATGCTGTGGCAACACACAGAACGCAGGCTGGCTTTTTGCTGAATAAAGGTGTTTCTCTCTGTCCCACCTGTGATGGTTGTCTGCCAGTTTCAATTAATTTCAACAGTGAAAGATCCTAAACTGAGGGTTTTTTTAAATGCTTGAAATAGCTGCAGGTACATAAAGCCCTGTCCGTGCGTAACGGTTTATATTCACTCACATTCTGTTGGATCACAATAGATCTGTTGGTATAAGACTGATTTTAGGGAGACATCATGCATGAGAGATCCACATCTAATAAAATTTAATTCCAAACAGAATTATGGAATGGCCGATATGCAACCCATCGGTTTATTAATTTTAGGGAAATATAATTAGTCCTGTATACTTTAAGAAAACAGAATAATGCAAAAAGAAGGCATGGGCTACATTGAATAAAGATAACAAATGAAAGGGTCTTTAACCACAGCTGTAGAATTGTCACCAGTGTGTCTTTCTAGCAAGGGTCTGAAACAATTAATTCTTGACCTTACATGGCCTCATTTTTATTTGGTTAATTAACACCTAAGCTGCTCTCTGGAAAAAGTCACAGATCCACAAGGATCAAAAAGCACTGAGCTTTAGGCATGGGACAGCTCAGGAAGGTGCTCCGAGTTCCGTAATGTTTCCTTTGATACAGACAAATATAGTCACAACTTCAGGATCAAAACAATGGTGATTATGCCACAATAGATATTGTCCTGCAAAGCACTAGCTCTTGAAAAAGCTCTTGCAATTCCAAGGGATAACCAGCCAGGACATAAGACTTCAGCAGAAGCCAAGAGGTCTAATATTCACAAATGGCAGAAAAAAAAAAAGAAAAATTAAGTGAGCAAATCTGTTCAGAATGTGTTTTGACCAAGCATTAAAACCAAAACTTAAACACAAGAGGGTACAGATGTATTCCATGAAAATGGTTAAATGTCAGGACAATATGCATAGGAGGACGCACTCTACTACGCTTTATTTATCAAAAAGCTTAAGGTCAAACCTTTGAGATCAACTCTTGCTCTGTAGATGAAAAATTTGGCAATTGGCTCAGTCTACCAGACAGAAATATGAGATTAAATGGCTGGAAGATAAATTAAAAACAGTCAGAGAGGAGGTTCAATTTTGTAACAGTGCCAGCAGAGGGGCAAACAGAAGATTTTTCAACACTAATCATCTTAAAGATGCATTGGTTTTCTTTTTTTTCCTATAAGATCTGCACCAATACAAACAAAAATTAATTCATGAAGTCAGACTAGCTGACAACAATACTCCCTTCTGGCTGCATAATCTATTACCTGGCTGCTCATAGCCATCAGTCTTCTCATCTTACATAAACAAATATTTCATTTAATTTTTTTAACTGGGAGTTAGTTTTAGCAAAACTAACTTAGAATAAGTTTTTCCTTTAATAATAAAAAAAAAGATTTGTATTATAACTTAGCTGGATTTTTTTTCTTTATATTTCTTTGGTCTCAACTTATAAAATTAAAGGTAAGCTGCTATTACAAATGTAATACTTTCTGAATTTATTTTTACTGCTAAAGTCATCTTTTCAGGCTTACATTTTTCATCAAAATATCACTATCATTTTTGACATGATTTATAAAATATCAGCAGCAATACAAGCCCTCACTGGCAAATACAATTTCTTGTTGTTATCCGACTTTTATTTTATCTAAATGAAAAATAAATTATTAAAAATTAAATAAAAGTGATACAGTAAGAATATTGCAGGCAGCATTAGCCTGATCATAACATTCTTAGAATTAATCACATGCTATTCTTCCATGGCACTTCTACATATTATACTTCCTTATCATCTCCGTTCTTATGTGCTACTATTAATATTTAACTATCAAATGTCTTTTACTGGAAGATGTTTAAAGATTAGATGAGTAGGAAATAATCATTCATGTAGCTACTACAGACTAAATTATATTCCAAATTGGAAAGCCCTTCTATCTAAATAGTAAATCTGCACACATCTTTGCTAGATATAATATCTAGTCACACTTGAGTTTAGGTATTCTCTGGAACAGCTCAATTCTGTACCTTCCAATAATATTTAAAATGTTAGCTATAAGTAGTCCCATCAATTATACAAATGAAACATTAAATCTGCATGAATACTGTGTTGAAATTTGAACTCAAGCCTCCTGTCGTCTTACACATCACAAGATTTTGGCCAGTTGTGAAAATTACATTTATAGATTTTTTTCAAAAAAGCAGTACTTTTTTATAAGGCTGTGATTAGGCAGAGGGTTTGCTTCTCTTTAAGCATAAAATGAAGGAAGGTACCCACAGTACCCAAAGTGAGGAGGATCATGGCCTCATTTTCAGCTCTGCATTGTGATGTCTTAGTGATTCCGAGTATTTAAAATGCTATTTTAAAAATTATTTTTATATTAAAAAATGTTTTCACAAATGAATTCCTTTTTTTCTGACTAAACAACAAGCAAGGACATTCCTCCACTTTTGCAGAGGCTGCATTACTTGTTTGGGAGGAGAGGGAAATACTGCTGTCAGCCTGATTTACTGTTTGGCCTCTTTCCAATTCATATAAAACAAATAAATACTAATGAACTCACCACCCTCTCTGTAAACACCCCTTCTGCTTTAAATGATGAAAGCATTTGCAGTTGTTTCATTCTCCTTCAACCAATGTTGAAGCTCCACTGTGGAGTTATGGCTTTGTGTGCCTGTCCTACAGTGCCAACACTACAATGGTGACAGAAGTTAAATGGATACCAGAGATGGAGCTTGTGATTCTTTTTACGTACACTGAAAGCTTCCAAAAGTGTTAAATCAATCAATAAAACCAACAGAGCTATAATCTAATTTCAGGTCTATTTCCTTCAGAAAGTCTGTATCTGGAATTACCATCCTGTCAAAATGCGCTTCTAAAAATTTTAGGGACTCATGAACACGCTGTGACTTGGCATTTAGACCTGATGGCCTTTCTAAAACATCCGTGCAATTATTCAGCCAGCTCTTCTTCTAATAATTCCAAGCATAATTTTTATTTGCTGCAATACTGCCCATCCAAAATTCAGTCAATTTTCTCATAGCAATGCTTACAGCACAAGGAATGGCTGATCATACAGAACACCATACCTTTGACCAATGAGACAGGAGAAGGTCATACAAAATTCCTCGGAAAAAGAGGAAAGTGAAGGATAAAACACACACAAAGGGATTTCAAAGTAATTGTGAGACTAGAGCTCTGGATTCAAAGAATTAAATCTAAAACTTGTTAAAAAGACAAAGGAATGACCTTTTGGCAAAACTGACGCTGAAGCAGTCACATGATATAAAATACATTCCGTAAAATCATAGAATATCTTAAGTTGAAAGGGACCCAGAAGACTCATCCAACTCCTGGTCCTGCTCAGGACAGCCCCAACAATTCCACCATGAGCCCAAGAGTGTTGTCCAAATGCCTCTTGAGCTCTGTCAGGTTTGGGGCCATGACCACTGTCCTTGGGGAGCCTGTTCAGTGCCCAACCACCCTCTGCGTGAGGAGCCTTTTCCTAATATCCAACCTAAACCTCCCCTGACACAGAGTCATGCCATTATCTGGGAAATATTTAATTGGCATTTGGCTATTTCTTGTTTTAATCAAGTTCTGTTTATACCACCAGGCTTAAATACTTGCACTTGGCCTCAAATTGGTGGAAAACTGTATTGCCTAAAAGTTTTGAGAACCATCTGCTCCCCAGAATTTAAAAACACTTTTGCTTCCTATCCAGGCAGTACTCTAACAGATTCAAGCTGCAGAAATATAGCACTAAAAGGTTATCCTTTCTTCTCCCAGACAAACATTTAAACCTCTCAACATGACAGAAGGTGCACATTAGACGATGTTTCCACCACTGAGGAAAAGCTACTGAAATAACGAGATCCAGATGTTAGACCAAAAAGAAATTTATCATCCTCAGAAACCCCCAAATTGTGTCTGATGTCTCATACAAAGATTGTCTAATTTGCTAATGTGCATTTTCTTGCAATGTGAGAGAAAAAAGCACACCTGTCAAGAAACCTGTTTTCCACACACATTGGAATGACATCTGTAGCAGCTCAGCATCAAGGAAATCCAGATACCATTAAATTATTTTGAACATGTCTTCCTTTGTACAAATTTCCCTAGAAATCTTCAAAGTGCACAGAATAAATATGCCTAATTTATTTACTTTTTTTCAACCTCTAGAGGTAGATTGATGAGAAAAAATTGCTGAGGAAGATTTCTGAAAAATACTTTCATAGACTAATTTTTAACATGTTTTAAATTTTCATCCCTGAAAGTTTTGAAGAATAAACGGATTGGTAGAGCCACAGGACTGGATAGTCTGCTTCAACAATTTCGGTATCACTTATGGTTATCCACAACATACATGGAACAGAATCTTGAGAATTGTCCTGTTGAAATACTACTTTGTTATCATCATATAAAGTCCTGAAACAGAAACTTAATTCTCTCTTAAATCTGCGAGTGCAATTATGAAAGTCTACTGATGAGTTCTATTTTCTCTGCTAAAATCTGTCTTAGTTCAGGTGAATTTTTCGGTGAAGTTTTGCAGTGTAATGACTCCAGATTTCTGTCACTGTGGTGAGGGCACAGGAGAGATTGCCCAGAGAAGCTGTGGCTGCCCCATCCCTGCAAGTGTCCAAGGCCAGGTTGGACGGGACTTGGAGCAACCTGGGATAGTGGAAGGTGTCCCTGCCCATGGCAGGGGGTGGAACTGGATGAGCTTTAAGGTCTCTTCCAACCCAAACCCTTTTAGGATTCTGTGATTAAGAATTGTAGAGGAAAAGGGGAAAAGAATAGTAGATGCAACAGTAAAAACAATTCTATATATATTATATACACAGGAAAAGCAGGGCCTTTTTTTTAATCAAGTGACACTTCTACTTGTGAGTGATGGAACTCTGAAACTTTCAGAACTTCCTTCTCACAGTGGCTGCACTATGAGATTATTTTTCACTTTAATGTATGAGGAACTATTTCCACCAAGATTGTATCTGATATTTGCCATCTGCTTCTGTGAAGATCTTCTCAGCAAGATTCATTTGGTCTTTCTCTCTCTGACATCTGAACAGACCTATGTTTTTTTACTCAATACCTAAGTTTGGAGTAAGAGGCTTCTGAAGAAGAAAGTTCATCTAATGGTAGAGTTTTGCACATCTTCTAATTATCACAAGGTATACGATTTGTCATATCATATTTCCCTTCTCATAAAAACTGCTGAGATGTTAAACTTTAAAATGCAATGCAGGTATTACACAAGTGAATTATTTTACTTATTTTCCATATATTACAGCTGAATAGCAGTTCACTATAGCTACGGTTGAAAATTGCTTACTATTTAATATAGGGTTATTCTAAACTCTCCACCTGCTGACTCAAATGCTTTAGAATTATTATGTTGTAAGGTGGTGGCCAAAATATTGGGTAATTTGGAAAACAGGTTCTTAAGACACAGGTCAGCTCCCTTCTCGAATGAGTTTGTGTCATCTCTTTCTTATCTTTTTTTCACAAATTCAGAACTTAAGTGACGGCAATTGACTTGCACTTTCCTTATAATGGAAGAAATATTTTAAGATAGCAGAAGTTTACAACATATATAATCATGGCATGAGAAAATGAAGCATAAAGTGAAACATATCTTTAAGTTTACCTAAAATGGTTCAACTGAGGTTTATAACTTTTCCAGGTGGCAGAGGAGGTGCTGTTGAGGTACCCTGGATGACAGGCTATTGCAGTCTATCTATATCAGTTTTCTGGGAGTATTGTGTACGTGACTTGTTCTTAGCCTGAATCCAAAAATGTTTTTTCTAAAATTCAAGTTTATGACTTTGGTGTCTGATTTTAAACCCGTGATTTCCCTCAGAGCTACTGCAGTGAACATTAATTGGTTATGGAGAAGATAAGGAGATGCAGTCATGTGCTTTGCAGGACTGAACTGAATCTGACCAAGAGAAAGAAAAGAACAAATCCCTTGGTTAAGTCATCTATAAAACTCCAGCTCCCTTGTGCACATGAACCACTTGGCTTTTGTTCTCTTCAAGAGCTTGATGTCACAGCTCAGATACAGTCTGGAACAGAGGGAAAGGACTCAAGAAAAATCGAGGAGGAAGCAATAAGAGGCCTGAAGTGTTACAGCTGCCTTTGCAAAGAATACGTGGAGACTCTGCAGTGCGGTGCCTCAGACAATGCCAGGTAGCAATTTCTTGTTGTGAGCTATACTTTTTCAAATTCAATACAACAATGGAAGAACTGGTAAAAAACAGCATCCACCTGTAGATTTTCTTCATCATGTCTTCATCACTTCTTGATGAACCCAGAGACATTGAGTCTAAATTCACAGGAGTGGACACACCACCACTGTGTGATGGGAAGTCAAGTACTGATCTCTCTTTTATGGCAATGTCATCTATTCTTCAGATTTCCCCCTCTGAGCTAACCTACCACTTTAATAATATTTTTGAGGTGAAAGGGGCAAAGAAGATTTGCCAGTTCCAGAACTCTGATGGATACATCAATCCACAATGGTGGCACATAATAAAGATATGCCATGACCACCTCATAGAGGTATAGAAATCAGAGATCAGGGTGAGGACAGACACCTTTAGTGCACTCCACATTCCCTCCAAACGGAATGTGAGAGGTGCTGCCCTTCCCACTTTAACATTTCAACGTAGCTGAATTTGGTTAAAAAGTGTAAGACTTCCTCTCACTGATCAACATTATCAATGCTTTTTGGGCTACTCAGTTTGCTTAGGACTTGTTTTAACAGCTCTTCAAACCCTACACATCATTTATGAGCAACCAGCTAGTCAGCAAAATATCAACAGGAACAATTCAAACACATTTATGCTTAATTATGGCAATAATAAAGACTTCAGTTACACAAAATGTGACAATTCATGGCTAATGATGAGGAGAGTCAGGACCCCTCTGTAAGGTCAAGAAAAAATGGCAACTTATTAACATGCAACTCTGACCTGCTGTGGCTTGGTAGAAAGCTGCAATCCCTAATAAATCATTTTCTTGCTCTACTAGTCATAAGTTAAACCTTTTACACAATTTTCATGTATTTTTATGTTGTGAGAAAAAGAAGTGTCTTACCTCTGAAGAGAAAAAGATGGTTTAATAAATTGCCTGAGCAAATAACTTATTTGATAAGGGTTATCTAATGTCTCATGTCATTCTAACGTCTCATATAAATTGTAAAATAGTACAGCATAGAAAATGCCTTTATGTTAAAAAAAAATTGGATAGACAACAGCTTTTTATCTGTTTAAATGATGTTATAGTGGATTGCAGTTGATAAATTGCTTTTATAATACTACAAACCAATTCTGCTTTGTTGGCTTGTGAGTTTGCATTCAAAAAATACTCACAATTATGGTGTGAACACACTGCTGCAACTAAATCTCATAATGCACACAGCAAATGAGCAATAACAATTTGGTGGTTTTAGTGAATGCATTGCATGCCATAGAGTTCACTTAATTAAAAAACAACAACAAAAAGCCACCACCACCACAATTTCTAAATCATGTTCTTGTATTTAAAATTTCTGAAGAGTTATTGTTGGCTGAACCTCCCGAGTAGGATACTGGACTGGAGATTTCTTGCAATCTGATGATCTTATGATTTAGTAACTCTCAGGAGAAAATGATTTCTCCTAAGACACTGTATAATATCAAATTTAAAAGACTGAGCAGAAAAGTAGAATAAAATACTAATGGCAAGTTCCTGGAGAATGAAGAGAGAGAAAGAAATAGAATGAATAGAGCATAATGCACCAGGGCTACAGCAACATCATAACCATTAAGCTGAGAAATGTCCACTTACAGGTTCCCCAGCACTTCTATAGAATCACAACACTGTACTTTAATGGCCTTGTGAAAGAGGATGGTGATTTCTAGATGTGTTTAAAATAAAGGAAACTGATAACATTCATAAACCACTCTGATGAATTACGAGGATATTTTATAATGATTTATTATGATAATCTAGGACTACTTAGGTGTGTTCCTGTTTATCTTGAGTACAAATGTTGGAAAGTTGTCTTGGTGTCTCTGTAGACACTCAATTGGCTAAACGAACTTAACAGCAATTCTTTTAAATTATTAATTTGAGTTTAATCTTTCATTACTTTGGAGAACAAACCAGAAATAGAAGGCTTCAACTTACAAGGGGCCTCTAAATGAAACACCAGATGAATTAATGCCACTGGCAATAAAGCCTTTTCTCCACCATGAGCACCTTGAGAGGACAAAGAATCAGCTGCTCATCTCATCAGAGAAATGGGGATAAGGCTGAAAAGCACTGAAGTAAAAGCATGGTAACTGAAAGTTCAGACCACGTATTAGCAGCTTTGAGAATGGCAAAACTGGAAAGAGATGTCAAAGTACAAATGCATCAAAACTGTGTTGACACCAGGAAACTTCAGATGAAGTTTCTCTCACCCAGGAATGGAGTATATTCGCCACAGAAATATTCCGCGTCTGCTGGCTGACTGCAATAAAGTTATCTGACACTTAAAATCCATAATTGTAAGTCAGTAACACTTATTACCCTGGTTTTGGTAAAATCTCACCCCAGCTCAAAGAATCCAAAAATGTCTCCTACCTGATGAGTTCTGTACAAATGCAATCTTCAAACTTCCTGTGTGGAGGTGAGAACATACGAGATGTAGAAACTTCATGATGTTGTTTGAATGCTCTGATGAACATGTTCAGGTGTGAAACTAGTTCTGTGATGTGAGATGAAACTAATAAATAGGAAAGCTTCCTCTTGAAAAGGAAAAGTCAGGACTGTTCTACTTTTGCTTAGTCTTTCAATATGATTTACATCTAAGAGTATCTATTAAAAACCCTGTTGCTTTTCTCTTTGATCTAAAGGTGTCAAAGAAGCATCAGTTCTAACACACGGCTTATTATTTCAAAAATCTGAATTTCCTTTGAATACAAAATCAGATAGGCTGACATCTTTTTTTAATGTATGACAAAAATGCTGTATATTAGGAATTAAAGAGATCAAGACAATTGACAGTAAGACTACAAAGGACTGGTAAATCAATAGAATGAATGAAAGGTATGAAAAGGAAAAAAAAATCCACTATTCTTAAACAAATGTGGCAGACAATGCAGTAGGGAACAATAGAATAAGCTGAAACACAATAAAAAAGGGGCTGCACTATTAAAGAATGAAAACCTTTGTGGCTATCAATTAATGGACAAGGATCATTACCCAAAACCAAATCACAGGGTTTATTTCAGTTGTAGGAAAGGAAACCTGACCATACCCAAAGATCACCAGAATACGTTCGTGCAGGACCAGGTTATCGGGCCGAGTGAAGGGTGGTTGGTGAAAACTGAAGGAGGAATGAAGCCCGAGCACACAGACATCAGTGTCACTTACAGACACCACTTGTACCGTGGAGAGGACACAGGTACAAGCAGTGAGAGCTTTTAAGCATTAACTATTAAAAAATAACTCTCATTTGACTAAATTTTAAGTTAAAGGCTTGAACTAGCGCTCATAAAACACCATCAAAAACAGCTTAAATTCTACCCTGACACCCTTCAGGGTCCAACAGTTTTTTCCAAAGATCTTAAACTACTCAAAAGTTTAAATTCCATTAAGAGTCACTGGAGACAAAAACCTATTTCTAACCCACTGAAATTAGTGCAAATTTGCCACTGATGCCACCTAGGAACAAAAAGTACAGGAGGTGACATGTTCTTCATGGTGCCTTGCATATATATCCTTACATAGGGTCCAGGACTGAGATCTTACACAGGATCCTTCCACAGGGTTCAGAACACTTCAATTTTAATACTGATGTGTTGGCATCGATCCTGTCACTGAGCAGAGTAAATCTGGCATGTTTTCAGCATGCCTTCAGTTGAAAAAAATAAACCAAAACAAACCCCAGGAATTCACCTTCCTAAACTGGAACAGTTGTAATTCAGAGGCCGTAGAGGGAAGACAAATAGAAAGAGCAAACTGCAAATATGTTTTTTATCATTCTTATACTTTTCTATTTGTATATACAACTATTAAGATGAGTCCACTTGAAAATGTGTCTTCATTTCACTGGGTTGCTTGACATAAATGACAGATAGGTCTGGTTTCTGCTCTTCCTTCCTGCACTCCCTCGATGCACATGCTGCCTGTCCTCCACTGCTGATCAGTCATTTGGAATGTGACCTAAAATTGAACATTCTTTGAAAAAAGCTTCCCCTAAAGCATGTTCACATACGTATAAGGAAGATACGTTTTTCTTTCATTACATCAAGGCCTGGATAGTTCACCTACAAACTAATAACCATTCTTTCCCATGGCAAAATAAATAAACCTGGAGATACCAGGCAGAACATTCCCAGAATAATTGAACATTTTTTTCCCTTTTGAACATTTGTCAACAAGCAGGATTATTGCACAAAATAAGTTTCCTTGACAGAATGATTTCAGCTTTTGAGAAAATGTATTCTGTCAACAAGACAGAGTAAGGACTTGATAAAATAATATGTCTGAACTACTGAAGTGTTTTGAGTTTTCTTCTCAAGCATAACAATGAGAGGTTGTGTGTGTGCATCTGCAGAAAGTCAAAAGTAACTCTTTTGACATTATATGCATGTTTTCTCCTTTAGTGTCAAAGTCAAAGACAAGGTCTGACAACCTCTCTAATATCTTCATATAATGAGCTACGGCCAGAGACCAAGGCCTTTACAGAGACTGACCTCAGGACCCTTAAGGTCCTTTTCAAGCCAAATAATTAGCAAAGAATTAAACAGCAAAAACAAAGGACAGCAACTGCCACAGTATATAAATGAATAATTCAAAACAAATCAGAAATATCTGAACACCGCCCAGGAAGTATCTTTATGTTGAGAAAGTGAGAGTTAAGGCCTTGTCCTAAGAATTATGTGGAGGTTGTGGCACTCCTGCCTCATCCCCATCCACGTGCTCTCCCTCAGAAGTGCAGCTCCTGCAGAACAGCTGGTGAACTTTCACATCAGCTATTTATCAGAATAAAATTTCTACTGAAGCTGAATTGCATTTTATGAAAATATTTGGTGAAATAGATATTGGGACAGAGGGAGAAAGGGGAAGGCTCCAAGCCTGGGGCTTCTAGTCTGCTTTTTACCAAATTCAGCCTCTCAGTAAGGGAATTCTGGTAATAAAAACATGCAGCACAAACTTCTAAATCAAACCTGAGATTTAAATACGTCATTGCTGTCCTCACTATCAGATCAATAGTGTATGCCAATAATTTATAGATACTGATATAAAAGTGCTCTGATAGAGTCAGCACAGGAGAGAAGCTAATAAAGAGGTGGAGAGAAAAGGAAGTCATTTATTTACAGCATGTTTTGCCTGCACTGGAATGCAGTCAATATCAACATTTTTCACTGGGATTTGTGCTGCTGAATATCCTGTATTGTCTCATGAATTCCAGTGAGGGGAGGAAAAGAATAAATAAATAAAATCAAAAAGCAGACATTGTGTCTGACAGCTGTACACATAATATTCTCTTTTCCCAATAACTTTATAAAAAAAAAATTCCAGGAAATTATAATTCATGAGTTGTTACCCAAAACAACTTTGATACTTTTGATACATGTTTATTTGTGGTGCTACAATGACCAACAACATATATTGAGGCTCTCTCTAGACTCTAGGTTACTTATCAAAGGTTATTGATTTCTCGACTTCTGCCTCTGTTTTGATGTCAAATATTCATTTCCTATTGGCCACCTGTAAATCTGACTTTAGATTTTTTTAAGGTCTGATCATATTTTTTGGCAGGTTCTGTACTTACTAATGAAATAGTCAAAAGCAAAACGAAATATTTTTTTTCCAAAGATGTTCTGGCTGTGGAACAAGGACCATTTATGGAGTCCTCAGTCTAGTTTTCATGCCTTTTATTCTACTGAAATAACTGGATCAAATAATAAAATGATGACAGGAATATGCGGCATCAAAATCCAGGTACAACACGTTTTACCACTGGGGGACAGAGTCTTGATTTAAATTCTGCTTTCAACCATCTTATCAAAGCCTTCTGCTTGGAAATGTAAGTATTGGGACATCATTTTCAAAGTCAGGCTCTGGGTATAATTGACACAACTTTAACAGTTGACCAAAATGAAATTATGTCTCTCTTTTTGGAGAAAATCCATGATAGACTTGAGAATTCTCCAATGCAGTTACTGTTAAAAAAATTTTTGATAGCAGCAAAAGAAGGCCCAACAATATCATAATAGTGAGAAATCAATTAAGAGGTGTCAGGCTCTGTTTTTACAATTGCATATATGGCCCACTGGAGTAAATTCCATCTGTGCAATTTGAATGCTGGCTCTATGGTGCACTGGTGACTGTACAGAAACTACTGTTGTGGAGTAATTAAAGAATGAATGGATTCTCTATAAGAAATCAAACTGCTTTTTCTTGTTTTCCCTCTTTCTTACTGGGTGACAGTAAGAGCTGTGAGAGTGCACATGTGTGGCTTTTAGTGTTATTCATGAGAACCTCTGTTCATGGGGTTCTTCTTTTGCTCTACTTCGTATTTTCCTTTGTCTACTGGGGTAATTGGACCAAAACCAATCCTAAACCCAGAATGTTTCACTAGACCTCACAGAGATAAAAACTCATGGTCATTATGTCACACAAATAAAATGTAAACGACTACTTGGAGTTACTTTCTTTAGACTGGATTTTCTTGTAAAACAATGTTGTAGTTAGGGTTGCTTTGATGACAAAGTGTTCAATAACAACTTGAATTCTCTGTTGAAAGGTTAATAAACCTTTATATCTCATGTTTCTGTGCCCCCATATAGCACACTTAAAATTCTGCTCATACATCTGGAAGAACACAAGTCAAACATCTCTAATACCCACATTTCAGCACAAATTCAATGTGAGCAGAGGAAAGTTATGTTGTCAGCACCGGATGACTGAAATGGTCAAAATGCAAGAAAAACACAGTCAAATAATATAGGCAAAGAAATCAGGGAGGGAAAACTTCAAGAGTTCACCAAGTTATTTTTTCATACACTCAGAAGCCTCATGGATATAAACAGAAAAAAAAGGAGGCAGGAGAGTGTGGGGGTGGTGTGAAGCCCCCGACAAATTAGAAACCAGAAAAGAACTTGTCTTTACAGAAGACAATACTTTCGGTCCAATTTCAGATCTATATTTTGAGAGGGACCCTTCAGGCTTAACTCTTAAAAACAAATTCAATTCAGCTTTTCAATGTGACATAAAATACTACTCCCAGTAAAACTGAAGATGCTACAAGTGCTTCAAAAACAGAGGGTGCACGTGTGTGAGTATGTCTGGAGAGATATACGCTCACCAACCTGCAGGAAAACTAAGTGTATATAAGGGATATACATTTGAGTGTGTAGGTACATATGTTTATTTTATATATATATATATACCCTTAAATAAAGCATGTATCTGTACATGCAGACACGTATCTGTATCCCTGCCAATGGCAGTGGGGTTGGAACTAGATCATCTTGAAGATCCTTCCTAACCCAAACTACTCCGTGATTCACTGATCTTTGAAGGAACATGTAAAGATAGATAAATCTATAACAAGAAAGGTTATTTATGATTCTTCCTGAAGTTTAGTATGCAGCATTCACTTCCTTAAAGGAAAAAGACTTAATGCATTGCAAATTCAGTAAAAGCATGTTATATATGCAGTTCTTGCATACCGGATGTGACATCTGAACAAAAATAATGAGAAATTTAAGGAAGTTTATAAATTTTTATGTAAATACTTTGAAGCACGTTAAAATTTTAAGAAACAAAAGCCATTCACAGAGCACTAGACTCCCCTGCCAATTTTTTTTTGTTTGCAAAATTCCCTTGAGTTCCCAAAAGTGGCACTTTGGCAGCCAGTGTTCTTGAAGCCCCCAGGTTCCTAGAATTTAAGATCAAAAGATCTTTTACAGACAGCAGGTGCTAGAAGCTTTTAATATAAAAGATAATGGAGACATTAAAAAAAAACACACCAAAAACCCAGCTGCTTTTCACCCTTTCCAGGTCTACGTCTCACGAGTCCTGTGAGCAGGTTAATCTTTGACACAGCCTCCAGCTACTTTTATTGTAAGAAGTTAAGCAAAGAGGAATGCACAACCTGCCTGGTGCCAGCCTGGGATGTAGAGTGGTTTGAACTATAGCAAACTACAGTGTACATTAGGATTTCTATTAAAAATAAATAAGGGCTCCTCAACACTCTTTTCCTTAAGAGGGAACAACAGAGGAACAGACACAAAAGTGAATATTAATCTCCCGTTTTAGCTTTGTACTCAGAAAATGCCACAGAGCAAAGGGAAATAACAGGAGCTAGTGCAATCAAATAAGTTTACACTGGCACATGGGGCGCTTCTTATCCCCGCAGATCAAAGGATTCACCTCCCTGGATCAGAGCAGGGGGTGTGTGATCCTCCCAGGACTGATATCGCCATGGAATGCGCATCCAACCAATTGGCTTTCACACAGAATCCCGTGGAAAAGCCCATTCTGATTGACTCAACACTTCTGGCTACACATTCCACAGTCTCAGTATAGAGTGTGGTACCCCTGAGTCTCCTTCTATTTGTTTTCAATTTATTTCCTATTGTAGTCACAGCATGTCTATTTGTTTTCAAATGACAGGACAAAATTTCTGCCCCAGCACAGCACCTATTGAAAAAAAAAAGGAAAAAAAAACCAAAACACAAAAACACAGGCCAAAACTGAACAGAAATTCACTCTGAATATTATAAATTTAAAAAAAAAAAAGGCAAAAACTAGAGTAATTGGAAATCCAATGACACAAAACCAAAGTAACTTAACAATTATCTGTGAAAGTCTTAAACACTCCAGATGGACTGACTTTTTTTAGACAAAATTTCTCATCATACCATCGCCCTGCAAGGTAGGCAAAAACATATGTCAATAAATAAATAAGTCACATTTCTCCAATATGTACAACAATCCCTATACAACAGTAACTTTCCTGTACTTTTTATTTTCAGTCTGACATTTTGCAGTATCTATTGCATCTCTCTACTGCACAGAGAGATAACACCTTGTGAGGGTGAGGAGATCCAAAGGAGTATTTTTCACTACCTGTAAGAAATAAAACAACAAACAGAACAACAAACAATAAAAATGCTCTCCAATAAAAGTGTTTCTCTGAGGTATTACCAACGTGCAACTCAAAGCATAGGACATTCATTAAAAAAAAAGAAAACAGCTACCTGTCCTGGATTATACAAAATCTCTATGTTTCCAAAAATCTCTACATATAGTAGACATAAATCCTGTCCTTTTATTCCAAGGAGAGGAACATTTGCATGTAAAGATCCTCTGCACAGTACCAGCATCACATCCAAAGATACCTGTCACTATGTTAGAAATACCTCTTCTCCTAAAAGCAATTTTTTTTGTCTCCAGAAGTGAGAAAAACACCTGAGCTATGAAAGAGCACTAAAATCCTCTGAACTTCATAAAAAATATATAATTTTAGAAAATCTAGAGAATACGGAGAAAATATATTTTATTTCAGTCCTTCTGTTTGACATTTTTCCTGAGCTGGCCATCTGCATCAGCTCTGTGTGCCTGCCAGCTGACAAGTTCCATTTGTTGAGCAGATAATTGTAGCCGTTTTATTTTTCCAGTAACACACTATCACCAAACACAAGAGCGTTCGGCTTACTTTAGATATGTTCCTCAGCACACAGAGGGCAGTGAATAATAGTGAAAACTGTTTTGGCTGACAAGCAAAGCATGAATGTGTCACATCAAATAGTTTGTCTTGCTCAGTGTTCCTTCAGAACAGATAGCATTTAGCTTTCATATTTTACAAGAAAGACTTGCAAAGACAGCAACTAAGAGGTTGCATTTCAGGTACAACTTATTAAAAAGTTTTCTTCAGGTTTTTTAAACTTTATTTCATAAGCCTTTAAATCTATAATAAAACACATAAATGATATAAACTGCAACTTTTAGAAAAGAAAAGGAATTTGACAGTTCAAGGCATTCATCACAAGCAGGTTACAGTTTTCTGGTCATAAATATTTTCCCTTTACAAATGCAGCAGTACTTTAAATGGGCTATTTCAATATCAGTATCCCTGAAGATGAGTTTTAATTACATTGTGCTTAATTTATAGAATCCCAAAATGGTTTAGGTTGGAAGGGACAATAAAACTCATTGTCTCCCAACCCCTTCCATGGGCAGGGACATTTTCCACTACCCCAGGTTGCTCCAAGCCCCATCCAACCTGGCCCTGGACACTTCCAGAGATGAGGCAGCCACAGCTTATGCTTCTTTCCAGAAGATTTTGCCGTTTTGCCATGTAGCCTACAAGCAGTGTAACCCTGGCATGTTCACAGCCTAGATTTTATTGAGATAAGCAGCCAGCTAGTGAGTTTTCAGTGCCCAGCTTTCAGACCTGAGGGACAGAATTCCACCTGGCCCCATGGAGGCCAAGCCTTGCAGGAAGCACTGCAAGGGCAGCCAGGCCTGGCCTGAGCTGGCTCTGATACCCAAGATCACAACACTCCACCTCTCCTGTCCTGCGACCACCACAAAGCGTGGAGCCCAATGTCACGGACTAAATGAACTCAATTATTATTTTGCGGACATTTATGGACATTTTACAGATATTTCAAAGCACTGAGGCCTAAACGTCTTCTGAGTGCTGTGGCCAGAGTCACTAAGCCAGGCTTACTACTGACATTTCCCTTGCCCTTTCTTAGGCATCACAGAGCCCTAGCTTGTGCCTTGCTGTTATTTGTGCAAGCCCTGATAAACCATTTTAGACAGCTGAATTATCCCTGAAATAGCATCTTTTTCCACAGGGTTGGTTTTTAAATCTTTTTTTTTTTCCTGAGACCTCTTACCACACATTGGCATAAAAGTCAGTGCAGCACAAGGGAGGAACACAGGGTTGGCAGCAGATGGGAGAAACGGACCTTGAAAGCTAACTAGATTTAGATCAGTTTATATTTTCATTTATAACAAAAACCTCATAAAACAATTTAACATCAGACTGTGAAGTGAAAACTAATTTTTAAAAAAATATTTTGAAACATTGTAGAAGTATTTGAGTTGAAACAGAAAACTCCCTATATTTACAAAGAACTGGGAAAAAAAGGTCAATCTATTTGCTTCTGGTATTGCTTGAGGACCATGATAGAAATATGCCAGTTTCAGGGAAGGAACGGTGCAGATTCTATTATTTCAAGGTCATGCAACTGCACAATCACAGTTTTGTTCATCAGAATGGGAATACAATCAATACTGCAAATGAAAAAGTTACATTGCTGCACAGAATGGATCTGAATGCTGTCCTCCATTTGGGCAGCTCTTTCTGATGGTCACTTTGACTGCTGGACAAAGCAATTCCTTCTTCAGTTTTGGTTACCTGTGCTAACTAACCCACATTCACAGGGTTGCCAAAGGGGGCGTATTCTAGAGGTTTAAATGCTAGAAGCAAATAAGAGTCTTTAAAGAATAAATCTGCAAATGTGCCGGAGCATTAGAAATTACAATGGCTTGTCACTTAAAATGTGGAAATCAATAATTATTCAATAACAACTCCATACTCATGGGAATGCAAGCTCTGACCAGAATGCTGTATCTCAAAAGTGCTTAGAAAAAAAGAGAAAGAGGATCTGAGCTGTGGGCTCTTCGAGTGTGTTGAGAAGTAAGAGGAACTAAAAGAATCAGAATCAACTGCTGCACAGAAGGACAAGGACAAAGGAGACAAAATACTCAGTTTTTGATAAACTACATCTCACAAACACGAGCTGTTAAGGCTACCACAACACTAAAGATGCTGCTGAAGCAGCCCACTGCAAAGACCTGATTTACTACTGTCAATCTACTTTACACCAGTTCTATTCCAGTACAACCTGTAGAATCAGTATGTGTGACTCTCTGCTGCCTGACTTCCATTTTGCACCAGGGCAATTTAATTTGCTAGAATGATGAGACAGCATCACTAAAACAGAAATAAGATTCATTATGTATAAACATTTAGACTTATGACTACCCCCCCTTTCCTAAAATCAATGCAAAAATTCATCCACATCCTTCTATCAAATACTGTTCCACTCAAACTCAGAATTTAATTTAAAAAATACCTTTTAAGTCTGGTTTTTTCCATATTTTTTATTTATTAATCAATCATTTACACTCCAGTGCTAGGCCTTTATTATCTCCTCATTTCATCTCCAGTGATTAGCAAAGTTCCATTTTAGTGGAAAAGAATAATTGTTGGCATTTATTATGCAAAACTTTTAATTTGTAGTTTTGATTTTATTTTTATTAAATAATAAAATCTCTCTTCCACCACTGTGTAACCCTCATGGGTTAGCACATCAAATTCCACATGATACCAGTTTGACGCTTTCATCCTGAAGTGATGAAAATACAGGTGCAGGTTACAGTAGGGAAAGTCACCTGCATATTGGAGAGGACACGAACATTCTGTAAAGTTGTAAATGGAGTTGCATTCACTAACATGACTTTTTAAAAATCTTGTTGAATAAACAGTACCATACTATGCACACACACAGGACAACAGAAATCTTTTAGGTACCTTATTTTTTTTTTACGTTTTAATAACTCATTATAACCTTCTTTTAATCTCTAAAGACAGAAATAAAACAATTGCATGAATTATTATGATATCTGCAATGAGAACCAAAAGGAATAAAAGGCTTCCTTGAAGGGCAACAAATATAGAGTTAAGGCCATTTTTATTCTCTTTTCCTTTCTGTGTCTATCCTCCCATTCTTTGCAAAGTGGATGATGCTCCTAGGTAGTTAAAGCTAATCAATTAACCCAGTGAATTTCATAAATTTGCAGGAAAAAAAAGTCTGAATTCTTGAAAGCAACAGGTGAAAGAATTGAAGGTAGAAGGTACCAGAGAAAAACCCCAAGCATTTATTCAGACTTTCAAGATTCCTTTTCTGCCTGCTTGACTCTCCTCCTCTAACCTGCTTCTGTTTGTCTGTAAAGGTGGGGATCATTGCATATCTAAACACGATGATTTGGTCAATAATATCCCTTATGTTTAATCCATTTTTTCAAATGTAAACAGCATTAACTGGGAGGAAGGTTCTGGAGTACCAATGGAATTTATAAGAAATGATCTTTAGATTTACCAGGATAAATGATGTTTCTAAAGAGCCAACACCTTGAATAAGGACCACTGAGAGGCAGAAAGGAACAGAAACAGAGATGCTGAAAGCCTACAGGGAACTGACAGTTATCTGGAGCTTCTGTGGACCAAAAATTGTTTCCCTAAGGAAGGAAAACATACAAAGTTATTTAATTTTTAATCTTATTTTTAATATTTAAAATCAAGCTGTCTCAGCTACTTCTAACAAGAAGAGGCCTAATACAACCTAAGTACAATATTAGCTTAAGACAACAAACTTTGCCAATAAATGCTTGGCTCATTACTAGTCTATATTTATTCTCTTTACACAGAAGAAGTCAAGTATAAAGATGACCTTTCCAAGTAACCAAGATAGTACACTTTAATTGCAGAGATATATACAAAATTATTGCCATGGTTTTGTAAGTTATTTTGTGTAATTTAATTGATAAAGAGGAGCATTTACTGCTTTAAAAAAATGCAGTAAAATAATATAACCAGTAAAATAATATAAAAAAATATAACCAGTAAAATGTACTTACACAAATATAACTATGACAACACTGCAGTAAAATGAACTTATGAAGTAGGGAGCCATAAAACTGAGAGGGACTCGTCCCAACTTTGCCGACTGTAGAGAGAGAGAAAAGGGCTTTTATCCCCCTCTTCCTCTACTGTGTAACAGGTCAGTGTTGCCACAAGAACTCAATCACCCAGGAAAAATGAACTAAAAAGGAGCTTCCATCACACTTTTAGCTCTATCCATTCTCTGAGACCAGAGGAAAGTCTACAGGTTTCCCAGAGAAGCTGTGGATGCCCCATCCCTGGAAGTGTCCAAGGCCAGGTTGGATGGGGTTTGGAGCAACCTGGGCTGGTGGAAGGTGTCCCTGCCCGTGGCAGGGGGTGGGACTGGATGGGCTTTAAGATCACTTCCAAATATTCTATGATTCTTTGCTCATAGGTCAGTTTTGATTTAAAACAATATCATAAATAATCATCAGGACAGAGAATTAGGGTCACATATTTTCTTAGTAATGCGACTCAATCTGTAAAGAAATGTGTTTCAGTTTAAGGGCATTTCAGAGCAGTCACATTTACGTTAGACTCACATGTTAAAACACCAATTCATCTGGAAAAAAAAGTTTTTTGCAAGACCAATGTCAAACAAAAACACAGGAAAAAGACCAGAAATCCCTTTTATCACCATATGAATTGTGAATGGAATCTGTGACTTAAAGATGTCATTCTTGCTTGATACTTTCCCAGGTTAATATGAAATCTGTGGTGCTTGGAGTACTCATGTCTCCTGTAAACAACAGTACCACAGTAACACCATAAACTCAGGTTTGCCTTTTTAATATTCTTTTAGGCTCCACACAGAGTGCATTTGCTGTCATATAGAAACTCTGACATATTTCTGCTTTGCACACTCTCACACGTTTTCAGGAACAGTCAGCAGGTATAAACAGGGTCAGTTTGTGTTCACGGATCTGTCACACATTTCAATAGAAAACTGGAAAACATTTTCCTTCAGACCTTCCTTAGGTGCTTGAACACATGGCAGGGTCTGGTATTTTAAACTCCCTGCAGGATTTTGCTTCCTATGTGAGTGAATTTAGTATGTTGGACACATCAAATACATAAGGAAATCATCACCTGTATGAAGAGGAAGTCATAGCAGAGTCACTGAAAAAAAAACATTTTTGAGAATCTGCCTCATTAATTCTAATTTATTTAGCAAATTATATATCTGTCTAATTAATTCTAATTTACTCTGCAAAGGATAAAAAACAGCCAGTATGTACCAGTTTTGTGCCTTCTGTCTTTGGTGGCTAAACATGGACACTGCCATCCCTCACTTGCTTATAGATATTCCAGACAAGAAAAAAACCCACTTCTAGTGACATGGTCGAGATATGGAAACTAAAACATTTCATGCACAGTGATTTTTTTGACATTTAAATATATTCCTATTTTAAATTTGTGTTCCTTTTCTACATTTTGAGATCATTTTCCCAAATGCTTCCTAAGAAATTTATGAGGAATAATTTCAGTTAATGATTTCAAAATAGAAATGAGAAATGCTTTGTATCAGATTTATAGACTGAAGACATTTTAATAGTTTTTGAAATAAAGGATTTTCGCTGCAATTGCTAGAATGCTAATATGTTATTTTCATGTAACAAATTCTAAATTTTAATATAAATTGTCATTGTCTTTATAGAAACAAAGCAAAACTGTTTTTGTCTAGCTCTACTTTGGAAATCAAACATCTTGGTACACTGCTGTCAGTAATAAATAGTTACTGGCTTAGTCTAAACATATGGTGAATTCAGTACAACAGAAAAAAAGCAGAATTGTGAAAACAAGTGATTATTCCAACAACAGGGGGAAAGTGCTATTCTTTTGATTCTTTGTGATCCAAATAAGACCTTTTCATTTCTTCCCATTTAAATAAAACCTTCATAGTAACTGTTCATTATGAAATTCAAAGGAATTCAAAAAAATTGAGAAGACAAATCAGGAAATAAACCTTTATTTCTTCTCTCCATTTATGCAATGCAATGTACCATTCACCATCAGAAATAAAAAAAAACAATGGCACTGATCCAGTCCAGGGTTTTTTGAGGAAAAAAATAAGACAGCTCACATGTGACTTGATGACATTCCTCATGTTTGCCACTGAAATATTATAGTCAGCTACCACATTTTCATTTTTCTTCTTTTTTTAAGGTAAATAATAATGGGCATTGCTGAAAACCTATGAAATAATACTTAGTCTACTGTACCACAAATAAAAATGGCAGCCTTTCAAAAATCATGTTTTCTAAAAACCAGAATGGAACTAATTTTTAGTCACTGATATTTGCTTTTTTTGAATATTCATAAAATTTTGGCAGTATAACTTTTAAGCCGCTTTGTAAGCTTTACACAATGTTTTATTTCACTTTACTATTAAATCCTTGTTAAGTGAACAGTAAAAAACTCAACAGTCAACATTAATCATTACCAAAGTGTGGAAATGGGTCCTTATAGTTTTGAGTATTTCTAGTTTAGATTGGGCAGGACTTCTGACAAAACAACAATTTTCTCTGCTGAAAGAAGATGATTATACAGTCATGTGTGTGAAATCTCTCAACAGCCAAGACAAATGCAGGTTAGCAACAGCAGAAAAATGGCCCCAAAGGTCTAAATGTCCTACTCCCCTCCCCAAAAATAGAAAAAAAAAAAAAGCTGAACACTGTACTATTATAAATAACATGTGAGAAAGTGGCTTTTCCAGCCCTGGGGGATGTGTATTCATATTCACAGCCCTAAACATGGAAAATGTCCATTCATATTAATATAGTTTCTACAAAAGACTTTCTGTAAGTGGAGCAAAATGGAGATAAGCTGCTGCAAAGAACATGGGATCTGTGCTTTGTTTTCTTTCTCTTAGGCTGCACTTTGTCACTGACTTCTGGAATCAAAGGAAAGATTAGCAACATGTAGAAGGGCATGTACAAAGTAAGCCAGTGTGAGAGCCCAGAACTGGGTCATCTGCTGTCAGCTGTGAAAACTGCTACATGCTACAGAAATGAAAGGAGAAAATCACTGCTAAGATATTTCCCTGGCTTTAGAGCAGCTGAAAAATTTGCCACATGGAAAAAAAAAAAAAACCAAACTCATTACTGGATTCGAACAGAAAGCAACATATAATCTGATTCAACTCTGCACAGAAGATGCCAAATTAGGACTTCATTTAAAATTAAGATCAATATCTGTAAATGTTTTTTTCCTTCTTTTTCTGTAAACTCTTAACAGCTGTTTCTTCTGTATTATTCTATCAGTAAGTTTTGTGAGATACAAGAAAGTAAATTGCCCCAAAATCACATACATTACTGGCTGGGCAGAAGAGAACTTTCAGTTTTTCAGTATTCTTCTCCATTTAACTTATTTTCTCCTACTAGAGATGGCCTCTAAATGTATTGAAATCTATCTTATAATAATCTAAGACACAAGTAATAGAGAGTAAATCAGAGATTAAAAACCTCGGGATGGTTCCAAATGCTTGTTCTCAATCAAACAGAATAGAGCTTGAAACAAAAGCTGGTCAGCACCATTCCAACAAATTGTCTTATTGAAAAATGCTGTCTCAATGAAAAGGCAAAACTGTCCTTGCAATATCTTGATTCTTCAAATGCCCACTGTTATTAAAAGTCGTGTTCTCCAAGGAAAGCCTTCTCTAATTCAAAACAACCAGATTTTATCCCAGATAACAAATACCAGCAGCATAACAAAAGTATATTGGCCAAGGCTGAGGATGTAGGAGTTTTTTCCCCTGGAACAAGGACTGTGAATTCCCTCAGTGACTGAAAGCATCACTGATTTTACTTAATGTCTTTTTCCTAATTTTTTTTTCCAATTTAAAAAAAAGTCCACATTAAAGTTCTGTGTTAAAACAAAAAAAAAAGTGATACATTAGCACTCCAGTAAGACGACTGTAAATAAAAATCTTGCATTTTCATTCATGCAACATCCTTCAATAAAAGGGTGACAGGAGAAATGAAAACACAATTTATTGACAGCAGAGAATGCAACAATCCAGAACCCTGTCCCATGAAAATGGAGACGTGCAGGACAACACTTGAGAGAGTAACCACAGCAGAACCCTCTCTGAAGGCCTCAGTGGTCTCACAGAACCCCCACTGCACTGCAGATTTATCAGCTTGGGGGTTTATCACTGTATATTATTGAGAACACCAAACTGCGATTGAAACAAAGGAATAATTCAACCTACAAACAGAACTCAAGTCACTGGGAAAATCCTCTCACAAGTCCCTTTTTCTTTTCTGAATATTGTGCCGTGAGCTCAACAAGCCCTGCATGTCAGAAGCTCTCCTGGCTGCAGACAGGCAAGGAGGAACACCCGGGCTGCACACCCAGCCCAGGAGCTGCCGATGGCCCCAGCAGCTCCCTGACCAGGTGGATGGTCACTCTCCTCCACGTGGCATCCACACTGACCAGCAGCACAGCCATATCAGGTTTTCGTCCTCGCTTATCCACAGCTTGTTTCCCAGTGACACCGGGACACTACTGGTGACATCCCTACTGAAATCCCTACGGCTGAGGTACCACCTGAGCTCTCCGTCCAAGTGCAGTGTCACTGTACTTGGCATTGCAGTTAAACACAAAAACAAAAGAAGCAATTTGGCCAAATGAATGTGTCCTCTTACTGCAAATGATAGTGGGAAACAGAGCATCCCATATAATCTCTACAGAGCTTGAGCAATGATTTTAAACTTGTAATGTCAGTGTCAAAATCCAGTTCTGAGGACACCATTTTAAGAGCTGAAGCACCCACAGTAACCAAGTCATTTGTATAAGCCAGCAAATTATACTCTACACCCATAGAACGCTCCATACTTTCAAGAATCAAGCTCCAAATTTATAGTAGAGTCCTACACGTTCAATTATTGCTGCAATTCTATTGAGAGGAAGAAAATGACCCAAACAGCACATATTCCATTTCACCTGAGAGACTGGGATCACAGTTCAAAAAGGAAAATTATCTAGAATGGCTTTCCAACTCTGTGTTTTACTTCATACTTTTAATTTGAAAACGTCACGCTGTAACTCTATGGTAGGAATCTACTGATTAGTGTTATCCTGATGAATTGGACATGCTACAAACCTCTGGCAAAATGACATTTGCAGGAACTCACCAGCTCTCTTCTTGTAGAGAGCTACACAATGCTCTCCTGGAAGAGCTTGTTGCAGGTCAAGATCTTTGTCGCAAATTCCCGTTTTCCTTGAATGCGTGAGGAAAAACTCAGATATCCGAATATTCTGACCTAAATTTATGTTAGAATCATTTCCTTGGCAAAACTACTTTGACCAAGACCCACCCTCTCTGTACTGTTGTATTTATTTGAAAAAAAAAAACCCAACCCAAAACATCAGCAACAACCCTGCAATACTGGTAAAATCCAAGAGTAGTGCCTTTTATTTCATTTTAATCTGAAATCCATTCTTATGGAAGATATCTATAAAATTCAATTTGCAAACTGTAACTTACATCTTAATTTTAAAGTAGCCTAAAAAATTTTACATCAGGTATAGAAATTTCTATTAGATTGCCTGGGTTTTTACAGTTTTATAGATTCCTATTTAAACTCCAGAGAAGTTAACATGTTACAGACATGTTAAATGGTTTTTACATAAAAGGCAAGATTGTAAAAATTAAATTTCAGTGTGGTTTTGACTCTTCAAAGACTTTCTCTTGCATCCCATTTGCACACAGGCTTCCCCTTTCCAACACAAATTCTGATCCCGTGGGAGAAAAGCAAGAAAAATGTAAGGAAAACACTTTGCAGCCTGGATTTATTTATTTATTTATGGCTGCAATGATGATGATCAAGGCCAGATGGGGTAAGTGCTGGCTATACAGTTCTACAAGGAGCTGAATTGCTGTTATAATGGAAAAGAGTTTGTTACTGCAAAGACTACACTCAATGGAACTGAGCTCAGAACTGAGGTGACTTGTGCTGGTGTAACAGCTGAAATGGAAGAAAATGACTGTAGCACATTTGCAACACAAAAGCACACTTTTAAGGGAAGAAAACATTGATGATGACATTTTTCAGACAGTAATTTAGTGGGTTTTTTCATGGCATTTATGGTTTTTGAAACAGGGTAATATTTGGGGAATAAACACTCAGCCACAGCCACACTTTCCACAGAGAGCAGGAGGCACCAAAACAAATACAGTGCAACTTCCTGAAAATCTGCCCTTGGCTCATGTAAGCACATGTCCCTGTTACTCTGACTTTTTTTCTCTTTGACTGGAGCAGCATTAATCCTTGCTAAGGCACTAAAGATTATCAGACAATGTTGCTGACCACTGCTATTGCTTCTAATGTGCAAGGGTCTATTTTGAAAATATTTAATCAGCATAAGTTCTTTTTCTGCAGCCTAATTCTATTGGCAAAATAAGAAGGTTGCAGTATATCTATTCTAATCCCAGTCATTTTAACAAACATCTGTCCTGCATGATTCTTGTAGTGTAACAGCTGGCCACACATAGTTACAGTTACAGTCCACTAGAAATTAAAGCATTTCTCACCAAAATGCCAGTTCGGGTACTGTAAAATCCATGGAAGAACAGCTATCCCTGAAGTAGATCATACTGTAAATTCCACAAGGACACAGATGAATGAACTTCTAATTAAAAAAAAAACCCAAAACCAAACCACAACAAACAACAGAGTAACCATCTGCCACCTTCCCCAAACTCGGTGACAGTTTCACACAGCTGGAGGGAATATGAACAGTACCTGCTTTTCTGTTAAGAAAACATTCAACTGAAATAATAATAATAATAATAATAAATAATTCAATTGAAATAATAAATGCAGACATCTAGTTTATTTTAAGCTAACAGGTCTGTCAGACATGAGACACATGCTTCATGTATGAGCACTAAACAAATTATTTGGAAGGAGTTGCAATTTCTAAGCCAGTGAACTTGCATGTGCCTGATGCTACAGGGTCCCTGCATACTGCAGAATCAGCTGCATAACAATTAATGTCTCCACTGACCTTCAATATACACTGTCCAGTCAATACTTAAAAAAAAAAAAATCTAATGAATAGTATGTGAGAGATAAAGTTTTGATATTGTTAATCAAGTAGTTGCCCACTAGAGGTCTGAATACACATTAACCTTTTTATTTTTTCTGGTTTTATTCTTTTTTCCCCTTACCTACAATAGAGTCCCAGAACAGCTGAGACCCTCTCCATGATTTGAACCTCAGTCATTCATTTATAGTTCATAGGCTACTTTCCCTTTTTTACTGAGATGTTGTAAAACATGAGGTGAAGTTTACAAAAGCCCTTGGATGGGAAATCTCTGTGCTTGGCATTCCTTCAAGAAACAAAGACTAAAAGGCTGTCAGCCTGTGCTACCAAAATTACCATAAATTACACATTTAATAATAAGTTATCATGTAGCAACACATTCATTTCTGTTAAGAAGCAAATCTTTTCAGAAGGAAGCTGAATTAACTTGAGGTGCATCCAACTGTTTCACCGGGGAATAACAGATCTCTCCCTCACTAGGTACAAGGGCATTTGTCACATAATTACCGTGTTATTCTCAGATAATTGTCACACCGAAGCAGCACACAACCCAATAGGTGTTCATTTGGTTTTGCCTGCATTCCCAACAGTAAGAAAAATACATCACAAGTTGTCTGAATGTTCTGGCAGAGAGCAATGGCAGGACAGGTGTCTTAGAGGAGGTTTAAAAATGACAGGAGTTCTTTCAAAAGAGAAAAAGGAAAGCTCAGTTTTTAATTATTTTATGTAGCAAGCTGTTAAGTTTTTACCGGTGGAGTAGGGTATAAAAAAAGCCTTCAATTTTTAAACTGTTACAGTGTTGACTGTATAGAAAACAAGCTGACATTTTATTTGAGACTAATGCTAATTGAAAAATGTGAAGAGAAGAAATTAAAAAAAATAATAATAACAAATATCTACCAAACTTTGAGCTAAGGGCTCATATATTGCAAAAATTAAGAGTATCCACAAATCCATGGCTGCCGTCATACATCTGCTCAGCTTAAAACATGGAATGAGTCAGCAGTTTCAACCTAATATGTACTTCTCCATTATCCCCATCACAACTGGCTCTCATTGACCTTGCAAAGAAGTGGAAAATATGAATTCAAGTGGAGTGCCCTGCTAAAACAACTCTGCTGCTCCTCCATTAGTGCAGTTACAGCCTTGATTGCCTCTCTGAGCCCTAACTGGGAGTTCAGACTGAGTATTCCAGGGAGAAACACCAACTTCCCTTTCCGTTCAGGAACACTACTCTCAGCAGCACTTGGAAGCAGATTAGTACTTATGTCTATTCTATTCATGATGGATATTCTTTCTCAATACCGGAATCAATATTTTTTCCTCTATTAGTATTATTTAACACATTTAGAAGAAGAACATCCAACTCACAAGCTTCTCCTGTCTTCCAAATGAAAAACTCGCATTGGGCCATGAAATATTTTTATAAGGAGTGTATTAAATTTGTTGGGGGAAGGAGGAAAAGAAGATACACTTTCTAATTTATTTTTTTTTTTCCCTTGGAGGGAGCAACAGAAAAGCAAAAATCCCACCATTCCCAGAATGGAATCACTCGCTCTTTCCTTCTGAAAGCACGAGGTTTGGTGAATATGCAAACATCTTCCAAACCAGCCAATTTGTTCATCTCTCAAGAACTACCAGAGAGGACATGAACAAACCTCCAGACTCATCTCCACGCTCCAGAGAGGCAATATAATCCCTATTTCTTCTGCCTCATGACGGACATGGCCGTTTCCAGCCTGTCCCACACAGGGCACAGCTGCTGTCCAGGGACAAGGGGCTGCAGTTTTTGGCTTTCTTTCTCACCTTCCATTTTTAATGGGCAGTAAATTGCATCATTTTCTGCAGGCTGAGCCTGCTTTGCCCAAAACAAAACACTGGTGAGTGACCTGCCTGTCTGTATCTCCACTCGCCAGCTTCTTCATCTGTTTTCCCACTGTGCTGCTGAGGAAAGGGAATGAGGGAGTGGCTGGATGGGCAGCTGGACTTGGACAACCCACCATGGAAAGACAGAAGAACTAGTGTAAGTAAATATTGTGCTTCCACAGAAATTCAGATTTTATCTGCTATTTTTCACTCAAGCAAAAGCTGCATGAAGTTACACATCACCCTGCTCAGCTGCCCTCACTTCTCCTCCACTGTGGATGAGGATGCTGCTGCAAAAAAAACCCCCCTTTGTACTGAATTATGGGAGAGAGATTTTCTATTCCCACTTTCATTTCATTTTTCCTTCCAATTTTTTGATAAACTCCCTCCCCCCTCCCTCTCTTCCTTTTTTTCCTAATTTTTACCCCTCTTCTGATTGTTCCTTTTTTTTCAATCCATTTCATTCACACCTTCTAAAATAAACTTTTACAGGAATAAAAGCCTAAAATCAAAATTCATTGACCTGAACTAACTCAGCAGTTAGCCTTGCTTTGAGCAGGGTATGAAATCAGCCAACCTCCAGAGATCTCTTCTCAATTATTCTCTAAGATACACATATACACCTCACACTGCAAAATAAACGTAGGTTCACAGCATGAATTTTTGCTAGCCCAGAGAATGACCTTGAATTGTTAACTTTACTCTCTGTTGCCCACTCCCAAGCAAGACGCTCTTATTCAGGAGGATTATCCAAACCAGAAATGGCCTTTGCTCCTGCTTGGATTTACAGCATTTGCAAGTATAACTTGTGCAGCATTGAGGCAGACAGAGTAAACAAGGTTGTAACAAAAGAGCAATACCAATGAGTTCTGGTTATCAATGTCAAGCTCCAGAAGAGAAATTCCGGTGCTGAAAAGATGAAAATCTGAACAACTGGGATTAAACAGAGTTTCTCATTAGAACAGGAAGAAGTTCCAAGATGTGAAAACTTAGCTATAATGAATATACTCTTTGCTGTTTATTTTCATGTATTAAGTTTCTTAAGACAAGTGGAAAACTAATTGCTTACTAACACAAATAAGCACTGTGTGGCATGTTTGAGAATTCACTACGATTTACACAAAAGCTGGAGAGGAAAAATATTGTGCCTTGAGGACAGAGTGTGACAGTGAGAGTCTGTCATAATGATAAAGACTCCTCACACTGCTGTCAGCTGATGACTTGCTTCAAGTGGCTTTGCAGTCAAATTCAGAGAAAACCAGGAAGATTAATTCTAGTGTGCACAGTTCATTAGCTCTCACAGAAAGCACCATCAACAGAGTTTAATAACTTGCTTCTAACTGTTTAATTGTGATGTCTGCAATAATAATTATTGATTATGTCAAAAAAAAATACGTTTTGTATAAGAGGACTGCACAGCACACACAGTAACTAAGTGCCAGCTGATACTTTGCCAATTTGATTTATTAAGAGTTATGTATACACAAGTGGCAGCTAATGTGCTGGCTGCCTTCCTGCTCTGCCTGCTCTGTCCTAGTCCCTCCCCTTCAATGCTAATCAGAGAGCAAAGCATAACAAGGAGATAATTACACACTGCTGCTATTTGTGCCAAGAGAATTTATGTAAATATTTTTAATACATTCGGTTATTTTTCTCTCGCTACAGGTTGCATTTTAAGGCAGAAGTTTGGAGAGACACCCTCACTTATGCTTTGCTGTTCAATGATTTTCAGACCGTATTTAAAAACTAAAAATGTGCAATAATTTATCTTTTAGTTGCATGAATCACACAGGAAAATTTCCTTTGTAGGCAGCAAAGATGCTCTAGCTAAAGGAATTTTAATACTGTTTGAAACTAAATTAGGATACTACATTTTTGAGGGCAAAATTTGTTCAATTATTTTGTTATTTAAGCCAAGATATATATGACTTTTATTATTATTTAGATATACATCTGAAAATTGGCTTTTCTATTTTTCACTCAAAAAGCTCACAAACTTTGAGAATGATGCCAAATTCTCTCAAAGTTAATGCTCTGAGAAACTGTCAGAAAATTAGCATGTAACATTGAAAATATGGATAAATATGACAATGAGCTTAGCTGGTATAATGTTCATTTGGAAAAGAAGCAATTAAAAAAAAACATAAACAAGACGCTAAAGACTCAGGCTATTACTAGAGAAATTTGTTTCCTTTCTTCCTCATTTAAATGTTAAAAATAATTTAGGAAGAAAATTAGATTCCAACTTCTAGCTTTTAAAATTATGATGAAATGTAGTAAGTGAAAAAATAAATCTCAGAACAATTCATTTTAATTTGTGTCTACCACGAACAACCAAGTCCCTTGGAAGCAGACCTTTATATAAAGTCATTAGACTGTTGCTATTTCGATGGGCAATGTTTTTAATGAACCAATGGCAACTTGCTGATAACAATTGGATGAGATGAAATTAAACCATTCACACTCTTTAAAAGAGCAATGGTGCTCCTGATACCAGAGACTTAATCATTGTGTTACCTAATCTGCTGCCTGTCTGGAATTTATTTCACTGCAGGTTGAAATTTAGTATTAAATGTCCATCAATAACAGTGTGCAAATAAAAATCATGAAAGCAAACTGATTTAATGTCAAACTAATGAGATTGGAAGCTCTGCTTAAGGAATTATATTTTAGCCTTTCTCAAATAAAGTGCTTAGAGGGGAGAGGGCTTCCCGGAATTTACTGGAGTAGGAGATTTCAGTGGTTAATGAGAGGATCAAGACTAAATGTCAAACTAAATAATGTCATAAACTCTTCATTTCTGATGCTTGCCAATTCAGTCACCACTTTCTTATAAGCTGTTATAACAGGTTCATTGGCCAAATCTGAACTTCCAGATAAATAGTGAAACCTCATTTATCAATGCTCAGCCACTAATCTGAAATCCCAGCATACCAGAAAAGCTCAGTGCAGCACTTAATAGCAAAACAACTACTCAATGCTCTGAGGAAAACCATATTCCTAAATCCACAGTTACTAGCAGGTTCTTATGGAAACTATAAGGAATATTTTCAAAAGAGAGACACAATTTCCTGATATTTTTGGCTTTTTGTTAACTTGAGAAAATCTGTAATTTTTGGAGATTTGACCATGCTTTACGTGAACGTTTATCCAGCAACCAAACAAGTGCCCTCCAAATGTTTTCACAAGGCTTTGGATCAAATGCAAAGAAACTCTAGAGGGAATCATTAGAAGTAAGGCTACAGCAGTGAAAAATACTTTTTGGATGAGGTGAAGAACAGACTGCCATCTAGATGATCAGCTCCAGACCTCTCCATCAGTTAAATCTCCACGGGGATTCCAGGAGTTAAGTGGTGCTCAGCTCTCAGGCTATGGTTGACTTCACCAGTAATGAGTGATTCCACATGGTTACTGCTGGCTGATACCTCAACTGCAAAAACGGGCAGACATTTCAACAGGAACGACCTCAGAAATTTACACTACTCCATACCTACAGCTACAACTCCATTTCTCAATAATTTTTAAGGCTTTCTCATTTACGCTTCAGATTTCCTCTAACCAAAGGAACTCCATGGGATATTTTTAAGGATTAACCCTGGGTAAGATGGCCTTTAGAAATAAACATTTTCACGATGATCGGCATAGGAGGGAGATGATGAAGAAGAAAGGAAGGAAAACTGGAACATTCAGATTACCTTTAAAAATGTGCAGGAAGTCTGAAAGGATAAAAAAAAGAGATTATACAAAATGCTGGGGTTTACCCTCTCCTGTTTCAGCAAGGGATTCTAAATACCATCATGGGAGCAATCAATTTGCAGCAGCTGTGGACAGCCTTAAGGGCTTGAACAGCTTAATTGGAGAAATGTTTTAGAAGTTAAAAGGCCAGAATCATGTCAAGTACATGAAGCAAAAATCCACAGATGCTTCTAAATATAATCATTATAGAGTATTACAAAGGACAGCATCCATGTAAGAAAGAATATACGAAAAGGATAATTAAAATCTAGTTTTATTTATGAATTCTAATAAAATACTAAAAATATTAATATAAACATTCATATTATATTTATTCTAAAAATTTGTATGAGTAATTTTTACAAATTATCCTTTAATAATAATTTAATGCATAGAAGAGAAATTTTAGGGTACTTAGAAACATAATAGTCACTTAATTAAAGCCAGGATTGAAATTTAACAGTTCACTTAAACTACTCATCCGTAATTTAGTTTTATTTCTTTATGTTGAATTTAGTGTTCATGCAGAGAGATGATCTAACTTTCATGAAAGTTGAAGCCTCTGGCTTTTCAGAGCTAGAATGGCTATTTATTCCTTGGCTTAACTGCACTTTAATGGGGCCTTTAAGAGAACCTGTTTGCCAAGTTACTCAGACCTTCAGCATGAAAAATAATACAGGAGGAAAGTAATGTCCAGGCAAGGAACAGCAATTCTACTGTTCACTGTCACCTCCCTTCGTTAAATGTGTGTTTTACCTTTCCCATCATCATCCCTCAGTGCTGCTGCTGGGGAAGGAGACAAAAATATTCATTACAAGCCCATCACTCCCAAGCAGAAGATATTCTTCAGTTTCTGCTCTCTCCAGTGAACTATGATCTGAAATGTGGATAAATTAATAATTCAAAGAAAATGTTACTCTTCTGGAACTCCTGTAAACATTCCAGAGGTAAAGGAGGTCATGAAAATCTTGGTGTTTGGATCCCTTCTTATACTGCAGCTCAAATAACTTCAACATATTGTTCCAGGTTTACAATGGAAAAAAAACAACAAAACCAAACAAAAACAAACCAGCCAAACAAAATCCAACACAAAAGAAGAAACCCCAGTCACTGTGACAGAGAGCCTTTGTTCTTTTAACTAGTAAGGTCAATAAATGTTTTACTTAATGAACTCTTCCATTCAGGAGCCCGTTCCTACTCAGGAATATAAAGTTAGTTTGGGTTTAAGTTTTTGCCTAGATTCTGTTTTCCCACCATACCAAGCCATTTCAAGGTTGGTCACTTTTATCATACTGCAATCCATCTGTTTGCCAACTTATTTAGTTGCTATAAAAGCCAGTAATCAAAAGCCTTTGTTGTTCTTTTATGTTGTACAATAAATAGCTTTGAAGCTATTTATTATAAAAAATATGAACAGTGCTGAAGCTATGACATGTGAGTCTTCTACTACAAGAAACTAGAGCAAAAAGATGAATTTGTGTTTTAATTGAACTAATTATTGGGAAAGGAGATTGCAGAAAGCCCAAAACATTAAATTAGTTCTCTGTAGAATGATTTCTGGTAAAGAGGACATGAAAAGAGCCCTCACCTCATGTCAGTAATTATTTTGACAAACACAGAGCTGAATATTGTGTAAATGTCCAAGTGTTTGCTTGTTGAAAGAAAGACCTAATTAATCATTGAAGAAACAAAAGTCCTGTTGTGTCAAGCTTCCTGAAGTCCCAGCCTTTGTCAGAGATACAATCTCAGTTGCAACCATGTGTTCTGTCTGCTGTCCTAGGGATGAATAAGTTAAACGCAAGCACTGACTACAACTTTATACCTGCAGTTAGTACAGAGCTGAAAAGATGTAGGGTGGGAGAGAGCATCACCTTTCCATTATTTTAGAACTGTTGAGGATGTTTCTTTAAATACTTATGAATAAATATATGGAATACACACAAAGGATTTGAGACTCTACTGTGCTACTCTGAGCTTCTGTCCTTTAAATTTCTTCTAATTATTCCAGCTGAATGACAGGACTAAAGTATCTCAACTGTAGAGCTCAAACCAACCAGTATTTCCATGCTGGATGTGCACAGAACATACTGTTACAATCCCCCCATGCCTACTTCCAGTACAAATCTGAAAGTTGTTTCGAAATAACCCTGAATGTTTTTCCCCAAAGAACACCTATTTTTTCCCTCATGTCATTCTAAGGAACCCTGAGCATCTCTAGCTTTAGGGGCTTTTCTGCATTTAGCTTTTTCCTTGCTAAGGGATACTGCAAAATATGCAACCTCAGAGCTACAAGATGCATTTGCTTTTTAATCATCAGTTCATAATATCAGAAAAAAACACTCCCTGCCTTTTTGCTTAGGAGATATAACTAGAAACAAATGATTATGTTTGCAATACCCATCATTCTGTATCCAGACTACTTATTTGTCCTGGTAAACAGAAAGCTGGCCAGCAGTGCCCTGGCAGCCAGGAGGGACATCCGTGTGCTCAGCATCGCTGGCCGGGACACGGAGGGGATTATCCCACTCTGCTCTGGCCTGGGGCGGCCTCACCTTGAGTGACAAAGGCAGTTTTGGGCACCACGATATGAGAAAAATATTAAACTATTAGGGAGTGTCCAAAGGAGGGCAACAAAGATGGTGAAGGGCCTTGAGGGGAAGCCACACGAGAAGCGGCTCAGGGCACTCAGCCTGTTCAGCTGGAGGAGGCTGAGGGGAGGCCTCACTGCAGTGATAATTTCTTGTGAGGAGAAGAGGGACAGGCACTGATCTCTTCTCTGGGTGACCAAGGACAGGACCCAAAGGAATAGCCTGAGGTTTTGTCAGGGGAGGTTTGGGTTGGACATCAGGAAAAGGTTCTTCCCCCGAGGGTGGTTGGGCACTGAACAGGCTCCCCAGGGCAGTGGTCACAGCACCCAACCTGACAGAGCGCAAGGAGCATTTGGACAACACTCTCAGGCACAGGGTGGGATTCTTGGGAATGACCCTGTGCAGGGCCAGGACTTGGACTCACTGATCCTTGTGGGTCCCTTCCAACGCAGCACATTCTGTGATTCTTACTTAGCCATGACCAAGTTTGCCCTTGATCATATCCTTGGGCGCTAAACCCCTTTGCACATTTGCTGGGGGCAGTCCCAAACTTGCAGTCTCTGCTGCTGCAGTGTTTTGCAGGTGCTGCCTGATTTCCACCAAAGAGCTGTGCACACATCCCTGGGACAATCTGCCTCCTCACTCGCAGCACGGATCACTTCCTCAGGTGGGCTGGGGCAGGAGCCTCCAGCAGCAAATGTGTGCAGCAGCAGCAGCACTGCTAAAACTGATCATTTTAATTTACTGGTTGCTGTTTTATTTATGTATTTTCAAATTTGTTATATCGTTTTCATTTTCTACTCACAATACACACAGGAGCAAAGTGAGTCAAAAAAGTCATATCAAAATAACCTTTCAGGTACTTTGTAGGTAGATGGGGTATTCTGAGATGGGAGTCCATTATTTTTCCATTTAGGCATTACAATATCCTGTAACTTACTCCCATTTTCCCTGCCTAATTTGCCATCTCTTAGATGCCAAGAATGTGTAGAAATCTCTGAGGGGCGTTTCTCTCATCAGCAGAAAAGGAACATTGGAATAATGACTTTCAGGCATTGGTGGCAAGCATTGTATTCTCAGAAGCATAAAATCAGAAATGGAAAAACTCCTAATAGGTCACCTAATCTATCTCTCTGCACAAACTGGGTTCTGCATAGTTGAAATAGCTTCAATTTTGTTAGGAAGTTGCCTGCTTGGGATTCCATATGCAGATTTCTTTCCACTAATACAGTCATACACTCTTCCCCATGTCCCCTTTCAATCTCAAGGAGGAGTGAAAATTCAGAATATAGAAGGATAAAGGATGAGAAGCTCAGAGGATTGTTACACTAAAACCACCAACTTAGCCTGACATAACCCAGAGTTTTGGGTTCTGTATTAATAGGGAAAAATATTAGACTGGCATAACATTTCCGTGGCAATAATTACTTTCTAAATGTACTGGAATAAATTTAATCTTGATGAAATTCCATCTGATGCCAGTGCAGCATCTACTGCCTTTCTAATACACCTCCCTAATTCTCATATCAGGAGGATAAGATCTTAAAATTCCTGAATAATGAACTTTCTTACACAGTTAGAGGACTACCAATATATAAAGATACACTTTAGTAGTTCCTCTCAGAAAAAAATAATGATCTGTTTGCAAAAGCTAATAGGTGCTGTATTTGCTCTAGGCTTAGTTCCGCAACTTTTAAGTTATACCACTACTTTGTTTGTGCTACTGTCATAAGTAGGAACTTAAATCATTAAGTGGCCTCTGAACTGGGCATATGTTTAATCAATTTACACTATTCCATCAGTTTTACCAGCAGAAATTCTGACAGAGTCTCTACCCACACCCTTATGGTGCCATCAAACATCTCTAAACCACAGATCACTAAAAGGTATTAATGCTGTCAAGAGTTTTAGGCCATGGTCTCATGCTGCCAGTGGAAGAGGTCTTACATTTAATGTAACTTGAGGATGAAGGAATGAAAGGCAGGTGAAGGACTAAAAGACTTATCTTTCATTCAAGAGTTGTTCAGTGGATCTGGAGAAAACAGACACCCCGAGTGCTCAGCTGAGTAGCAAACAGTCACAGATGGATGGGAAGCTGACCTTCCAAAGCATCACTCAGCAGAGCTGAATTAGCACAAAGCTATAAATAACCAGCTATTAGTATTGCAGCAGAAGCAGCGATTCTGTCATACTGCAAGGCAAGACAATCAGATTTTATTATTTGTATGTAATCACAGTTGCTATGGGGTAGACAGGAGCGAAGAGAGAGACAAATAAATTATAACCTTTTTGCAGAAGTAAAATCAAAGCAGTTTTGTGGAAGCATTTAAAGCAATAAGAGCTCTTCCCTAATGTGGCTTCTCGCAGTCGTTTTGACAACACGGGAATTTTTTTCCACATCACATAAAAGAAAAAAAGGAAAAAAAGAAAAAGTTGCTGTCATAGCTTAAGTCAGTAGTTTTCTCCTAGAAATGTGTTTACAGTTTGAGTCTCACCAGGGAGGCATGTTTTGCATGTAAATAGCAGGTGGTTATGGAGAGTTACTTTGACAGCTAATGTCTTGAGCTGCCTTGACATTGGTGGTCTAATGGAGTGGCTCTGTTGCAAGTGAACTTCCTGATGAAAGGCAACCAAATTAAGTGGAGTTTTTCATCTCGGTCTCTAGCTGGCTGTACTGTGACCGTTCGAGGGGGAATGAAGAAATGATTAAAAAGAGATTGCACTCTGGCTCTGGTGGCAAGTGACATAAATGAACTTGAAAAGACAAATAAGACTACACTAATTTTAAAGCCACAGTGGTTCTTCTCAGTCTGCATCACTGGAAATTGCATTGCTGAAAGCAGAGGTGGTCTGACTTGCCAAGAAAAAAAGCAACCTCCTGCTGTGACAGAGGGGGAATGTCAAATGCACCCCAGAGAGAGAGGTAATTAAAGTCTTTGTCTTATTTATTCTTCTTTGTAGAGAATTAATAGCTACAGTGTTCATAATGTCTCCTGGCTCCTGTACTTAGGCTTAATTCACGTTTTCTTTCTATTTCCTAAATTATAATCTGAAAATTACATTGCTGATCTCAGGAAGGTACAGGATTATAAAAGAAAATATCTCTGTGCCAAAGAATCTGTGCCATCATTTTTCCATGATGCAATCATGGTTTCTTCTTTTCCAGACAATGGCCTTTCCTGTGCATCTTCTCTTAGAAGAACCTGTGCCTTATGAATCCTGCACTGATGCTTGGGTGGAAGTGCAGTATACTCATCAGTCAAATGCAGTCAAAGGGTCAGAAAACTCCCTGATCTATAAAGCTCTATGTAATTGCTTAGAATTACAACCACAAAGGCATTGACTTATGTTTGGCTCGTATTTGCTGATTAGCACAAGGGGTTTCCAGGCATTTCAGCAATTCAGAGTCCAGCTACCAACTCATTCTAATCCTTCTGAGTGGATCTTTGTGTTTAGCTGTGTGGCTGTATCATAACAGATCTTACTCTTCAACAGCACCTGAGGTAGGTCTGCTGCTGAAGATGCCCAAGACACATTTTAAACTCAAAGTATTTCTGGGGAAAAAAAAAAAAAAACAAAAACCCACAAGAATGTCTTTTTGGTAAACATGGATTTCCTTCCCTCTCAATAAAAGACATTACCAGGACATTGCAGCTATCTCATTCAATGGTAATGTTCCAAAACAGAATCCCAGATGTTTTAACATTAAATATTTTCCTCAGAATTTTAGGAATCCTGGATATTACATCCCATACAACTGTGAAACAAACAAGGGTTCATGGAGTACCTGCTGTGTTACAGCTCACATTTCCAGGGAACCCTATCCCTGGACAGTTTGTAAAAGCCCAAAGTGTGAATGCAAACCTCCTCATAGATTTGCACATTTCCATGCCACCAGACCCTGCAATGCTATGAAATATTCTTTGCAAGAGAAAGAAGAATGCCACGGCTAATCTGTTCTCTCTGATAAACATCCCAGTTGAATGGGACCAAAGGTGAAAGTTGCATTTGAGACATGTAAGATACATCAGCTTGCCAAGTTATAAACAGAGTGACAGTCCTAAACATTCCTTAATTATTCTGATTCTACTTTACCCTCATATTGGTTGTTGGCAAGTGCACTGTATTTTGCCCTAGAGCTCTGCTGCAGAGAAAAGCTCTGTTTGTCCCAGCTCCATTGTCTGTCACAAGGATGCCACCATGAACGTGGGGGCCTTACAGGGATCTGTCTTGACAGGTGATCTATCTATGATGCTTACTGAGCCTGTGTCTGCCTCTTGCGCCAAAACACAGGTAGAATTAGAAATTAGAAATACACAGTGCTGGATGCTTTTATTTTCTCCCTGTACATATCTATTTGAGCCACCTGTGTTATGTCCAGGAGCACTAAGAAGCCCTGTACATGGAAGGCTGAGGATCTCTGGGGAAAAAAAAAAAAGAAACTCTGATCAGATTCCACTCTGCAGAAAATTAAAACAGTGAAACTCCATGACCAAATCCTGAAAAATAAATATTGACAAGAAGATAGTCTGCAATAATCTCCTAAGTGTTTCTGCTTTGCCAATTATGTGCTAAAGTCACCAAGAGCCCACATTTCACTTGAGGTAAAATTACCATACAGGTGACATTTCCTCCTTTTGCACCTCATGACAAGACTTTGACTTAGAAGCCACAAACAATCATAACTTTGTTATATCCTTGCCATTTCCTTTTTATGCTGCAGCCTTGACAGAATATCATTAGAAATGATACAACTATACATCCGTTGCTCAGCTAAACTAAGTAACTGTGTATCTTTCAAAGAGAAAGAATTCTTAATGGAATATTTAAATAGAGGGGAAAGAAACATTCTTGAAAACACACTCATACAAGTTACTCTCCTGGTGAGAAATACAGAGGTGGCAGGAGAGTTGCATTAGGGATTGAATACAGTGGTACAGCCCCTGTGGTTACACACAAACCATTCCTGGGGCCTCATTTCAGAAATGAAATGTCCATCCCCCAGAGAGAATTCTTCACTGGCTCAGATCCTACTTTGCACTGGCAACACTGCCTTCCCAGGTCTCTGTCACCCTTCTCACAAACCTGGCGATTACACACGTTCTACCAAATTCCTTCTCCTGAACATTATAGGAGCTCAGCTGTAATGACAGATCCCAGATCCCTTCCTGAATGAATGAAATAAATGCCAACCCTCCCAAGACAACAGACCTTTATGCATTTCGTAAGAACAGAAAGTGTTCACTTTATTTTTTTAACTTATTCTCATCAGAACTAAAAAAATCTAATCCTTAGCAGATCATTGTGACAATACTTTTGTACACTTTGGTCAAAAACTCAGGTATAATCTTACACAATTCCTCCTGTAGTGAATGGTATAGGGTTCATAGACAGTTGTGGTTTCCCAAGTCATGGTGCAGGTTCTATTTTAACAGCTAAATTAGTATATCAGTAGCAGAAAAATGCCCTCTTACTCTCAAAAAACACCCAGAAAAATCTGGGGAAAAAAATTGCTACAGGGCACATGGAATTTACACCTCAAATCAAGACTAAAATATTATAAGTTTTTGTATTTACAAAACTCTTTATAGAGATCTGCTTATACAGATCATATAGAGCGGATCTTATCAAAAGTCTCTCACAGCCACCTGAAGTAATTTAGTATTAAAAATCACTAACTGCTGTAGGACACAAGATTCAATGAGAATTTATCACTTCCTGTATTCTTACTATTTAAAATGTAGTGAAACAAGTATAATAGCAGAGCTACCAATATAATTTTTTCACATTATAATAACATACGGAGAAATATGTGTATGTCAGGTTTGCTATATATAGACAATAATGCTCCACCAAAACAGTGATGTGCTTATGCTAAAATTATTTCACAACTCTATTTTTTTAAAATTCAGTGGAAAAGATAGAATACTGAAAAAGTGTAAGGATTTCTTATTCTATACTATAACTGCAACTATTTCTCAGTATAACACTCATTTAAAATCATTGCCATCTAGCAGCAAAACACCTGGGGAAGTGAGTGGATTATATTCAGTCTAGCTTCAAAGGAAGAAAAATGTGAATCAGAAAAAATAAGTTCAAACCTATGTTGGACATCTCATTAGATAGGCTGAGGATTAATGAAGCTGGAAACTAACTACACCTTGGTTCCTAGAAATGGTCTTTGTCTGATTATAGCTCAGACATATTGACAAACCAGTAGATAAAAATTGTATAGGTATTGTCTTTGCTATTTGTGTTTCCTGCAAAGAGGACTTCAGTGCTCAAGTGTAGCAGTCAATAATATTCACATGCAGTTAAAATTAATCGTAAAGAGGTGTGACAGATTTTATCCTTCATCACTTTTAAGTTTGTTAAGATTAATGAAGCACATTTCCAAGCCTGATGATGTATTTTCTCTTCAATCAATGTGCCACTTTACTAAAGACTGCCTGTATTTATTGCTATTACTATACATTTTTGTTCTAAAACAAAAAAAATAAGTCTTGACTAAAATAGTTGGTTAACTTAAGATGTTATCAAACATTGATGTTTCAGAGCTTAGACCTTTGGGCTTGTTTGTTTGTTTATTTGTTTGTTTTTAACAAGGGTCGTCAGAGAATAATGCAGTAATGCAGCCTCAATGTCATTACTTAATTAATGCTGAATTAAAATGTAGCAGCTGTTGCCTATCACCAGTGTGGCATGTGTTCATCATAGAGAGTGGAGAAGATCAGCAGTTTAATATATGCCATTTTTTCCTGCAATGCGTCCTAGAAATTGATATTCTCTTGCCAACATCCAAAATAAAACAAGGAATGGGTGACTGACCTGAGGCCAGCCGTCAGCTTTTCAAAGAGTCACAGAATGGTTTGGGTTGGAAGGGACCTTAAAGCCCATCCAGTCCCACCCCTGCCATGGGCAGGGACACCTCCCACTCTCCCAGGGTGCCCCAAGCCCCGTCCAACCTGGCCTTGGGCACTTCCAGGGATGGGGCAGCCACAGCTCCTCTGGGCACCCTGTGCCAGGGCCTCACCACCCTCACAGGGATGAATTCCTTCCCAATATCCCATCTACCCCTGCCCTCTGGCATTAGGAAGTCATTTCCCCTCGTCCTGTCACTCCGGGCCCTTGTCCAAAGTCCCTCTCCAGCTCTCTTGGAGCCCCTTTAGGTACAAGAAGATGTTTTAAGGTCTTCCCTGAGCCTTCTCTTCTCCAAGTGAACACCCTCAGCACGCTGTCTCCTTCATACTGCCTTCAACTGCTACAATCTGTAAATGTAAAACCTAGTAGAGTCCCACTTACAAATAATAATCCAGAAAATTGCGCTCTGCTTTCTACAGTGGGTAATGATACCATCAAGAATCAACACAAGAGAAAATCAGGCTGCAATGCCAAGCAAATTGCCATAAGACAGCAGAATTCCCTTAATGTATTTTTTTTAACAAAATCCGTCACCATTTACTTATTGTGATTTAATTGGCTGCAGAAACTGCTCCGTGTGGACTCCGTGACAGTGAAGGAATGCTGTTAACAAAATGTGAATGAAGCTGTTGGCCCACAAGGCCTGAAGCAAGGAGACCTTTAGCTGTGCTGGCTGTAACCTTCTGCACAGACTTAGGCAGGACCCCTTTTATTCTTTTATTATTACATGTGTGTGCAGAAATCACACAGCTGGACTCCCAGTCCCAACTGGGGGCTTCCACTACTCTGAGATAAATAAAATATGTGATTAATAATACAGACTAGAGCAACACCAGTACTTCATAAGAAAATAAAAAAATACACTCCTGGAGAACAAGCACGTTCTTTGCAATAATCCTACTTAGCATTCCTCTTTTCTTCTCATTTATAAACAACAGCAACAGGACAAAAGATGGCAATTTTAATTGTAAAACAGCTTAATAATTTTATAAAGGGAGCCATACTCCTGCTGCACATCACAGCATAATGAATTCCTTTTGAAATGGGAGAAGGAAGGAATAATCCCAGAAGCTCTAACAGATAAGATGAAATGCCATCCTAATGCAGGCTGTATCTTGTTCCCACCATAATAAGTAGCTATTCTGTGTTTAGCAAATTGAACACTGCATTGTTCCCAATAACTGGAACAAGCGTGGATGGGGAAGAATCTGCTTACATGGGAATAATTTTTATGCAATTATTAATGAAGTTGTTTATTGTTCACATTGCCTGTGCCTCCTAGAAATGCCTATATTGAACATTCAGCAGAACTTAATACAAACCATTAGTCTGATCTGAATAGTGGGAAGGGATCAAAAAGATCACAATACAGTTTCAGCAGCTTTCTGAGTTTTACTTTAATTCAGTAGAGTCCAACCTACAACTCTCAGGTGATTTGACAGACTGCAAGTCTCTTATACTTATGTATCTCTATCTGACTTCATAAATCCTTCATATATTTCTGCCCAAAAGTTTAGGACTTATACTTTACTGACTGCCTTTGGATGAAAGTAATTTATGGCTGTCAGTATTCAAAAAACAGGTTCAACATGCAAAAGAAAATAATGCTTTAGATTCAAGCTCTAAGCAAGTGCCTTCTGATCCTACACTTCTATTCCAGGATAGGTTTCCATGGTTTGGGCAACCTTTTTTTACTATTAAGACTTCCCCTACAACTCTAAATGAGCTCAGACTTCTGATAAGAGTTTTTCCCTGTTGGACCCATACACGAGCAGGTGTTTGCAGAGACAAAGCAATTTGGCCTTCTCCAAATGAACTGGCATTGGAACTGTTTTAGTCAGGTGGAATACGCAGGTTTGGAATTTACAGGTTAAAATAGCGCGGCACTGAAAACTCATAACAGACTAACTTACCTCTCTGCTTCGTGTTAGCCATAATTTTCCAAATTTTGCTCCAAGCAGACAGCTGCAAGTTTATTTCTGGAACGAGCAGTGTCAGTTCAGTGGCACTGTACAGTGTCCCACAGACCCCGAGCCCAGCCAGGGTACTGGGAGCTCAGAGTAAGCTGCAAACCCAACCTAGATGCAGGCTAAATTACCTGTGCTTGGGGTTTTGATTCCTCAGCCAAGATTCCTCTTGGCACCTAAAGAAAAGTGTTCCTAGCCCATGCTAACTCCATTTGCTGCTGCAGTCGGCAATGCCTCATCTTTATTGGGAGAGAGGGACAACAGAAAATGTTTTAAGTAGCTAAACACAGAGGTTAAAAGTCTGAAATCTTGGTCACAAAATTTCTCCTTTATGATGCACAAGTGGATGTTCATATTTTGCTCATTTTTTAGTTCTTTCATTAATTTTCCCGTCATTTATATTGTTTTAAAAACCAACATGAAGGAGACTAAATAGCTTGCATTGTGATAAAAGAATCAAAAATAATATGCATCTCTGGTCTTAATGTTTAATTTCCATGATTTCAAAAGCACAAACTTTGTTGAAATCAGCCTTCACTGGATATTTTAACCATAGTTTAAACTACAAATAGTTATGAGGCGACAGAATTATTTTTGTATTTTCCTTATTTTCAAGGCAAAAATAATCTGTACATTATTGGATAAAGCGAAACAATTTCCATTCAGACATCAAACAATAGATAATTTAATGTTTAAAGTTCTTTCAAGGGAAACAACCCCAAGCAAATAATATATTTTTCCACTTTAAATTTATTTTTAATATTTTTGTGCTTTATTTGCTCTCCCCATGGTTTCTTCTGTTTCCTATTTTCTATTGCTTCTTTACTTGACATGTAATTTCCTATTTGCTTTTATTTCAACTATTCTACTGTTTTTTTCATTATTTTTTCTATTATTTCACCTTCCTTTCTGTTTGTCAATTTTATGCAGGTTTTTTGTTGGTGTGACTTAGTGTTTTGACATGCCTTTATTGTTGCATTTATTTTTATTTACTTTTTTGCTTTCATTGTTCTATAGATGAGACATTATGCCAAGCCAAATCCCTTTTCACATTTTCTTTGAATAAAAGATGAGCTGCTCTGGAATCACTCCAGATGGAGTTGCCAAAATGAACTGGTCCAGCACAGCTTTCTTTGGATTATATTCCACGATAGTTTCACTACCACTTCAGCTGTAAGAATAATGCAAGAACTTTCACAATGAATCCCTTTTTTTGGTCATTTTTGGTACCTTTGATTGCTTTAGTTTATTGAATTTCAAACTCAAAACTAAGTGGAAAAAAAGGCTTTCTTGTGCTGACTTTTGACAAATATCTACTGATGGAGAACTTCAAAAACCAGTTTTTGTGTGAACAGCAAAACTGAAAACAACTGAATTCTTTCAGTCCTTGTCTGTTGGGATTCTCTCTTGTCTGCTGCTTTGAGTGTTTTTGGGTGTTCGGTTTTTATTTGTTTATTGCCTTCTAGTTTTTGGGAGAGTTTTGGGGTTTTTTTCTTTGTAGCATTTTTGCTTCCAACTTAAACAACTTGAATATTTTCGTATTTCTTCAATCAAACCTGCTGAAAATGTCAGAACAGAGTCCAAAGTTTTGACTCACTGCTCTTCTCACCTTATCCACTGCCTAATACAATGGCTGAAATATTGAACCATCCTGACATGCACAAATCTGAGATTATTTTCAGTCCTGGCTTAAAAATCGGTTGCTCCATTTCAAATGGAAAAGATGAATTTTTTTTTTTTTTTTTTTTTTTTTTTTTTAATAACCAGAGTAATCTCTCCAACAGTGTTAAAAATGCACATATAGTTGGGGAAAAAAATTATGGAGAAGGTCAGATCTGTGCGTAAACATTTTATTTAATAGTTATAAACTAATTGTGAAATCTTATGGCACACCTGACTAAAAAGACATTACTTAACTGCTTATTAATGGAGCCTGAATTATTAGACTAAATAAAGCTACAATTACAAGATTTTCACCATTATCATGGATTTCTGATTGTCTGGCACATTGATGGATCCCTCTACATGTACCTCAGCTTTTATATCCACACAAACCCTGGCTGTATTTAGCGCCTGTGTACAGATACATTTAAAGATTCGTTTCACACAGCTTCTTTTATCATTGGGCCTAAGTGATGGGCAAAGAAATCTCTAAGTTGTTTCAGCATCACAATGTCACGTTGTGCAGACTTCTAACATGCCAGTGAACTCTACACCCATCAGTTAATTTATCAATCAGGACACGAGATCTTGGATGAACTGTACATTTAAGTATCAAGCCAGTGGCTTCTCCAAACCTGAAGTGATAACTGGCTTTTAAAGAAAAAAAACTACCACAGGTAAAACATCTGAATCCTACACTAATTCATTTGCCCCTCTTCTATATTGTGTTTTAAAATTACTGAAAGCCACGATGAAAATTAATTGGTAATGCTCCATCAGGAATGCACCAGGTGTGACAAACAGCACCAGTCATTCCCAAGGTACTTCAGGAAAATAACATCACAGCCAGCAGTCAGGAGAGCCAAACCTCCACAGTATTTAAAAATACTTCTTATTTAGATTTGGCAAACAGCTTCTTGGAAAGGAGAACACAAACAGTACTAGTGGCTTGTACCTGAATGTTTCTGAATGTATTCATCCCTCCTAGAATGAATAAAAATGTCAATCACTGTGTTCGTATGTTACTTTCTGAAAAGCAGAACAGAGAAGAAAATTGGCGCAAGACAGCATTTTGTTTATGAATGCAATTATCAAAGAACATTGATAAGTAGAAGATGCATCAGGCCTCAACACATGGCACTGACAGGTATAAATTTGCACACATGGTACAGTATGACATAGAAATGAGTACAAACACGCAAATATGTATGCAAAAAGGAAAACAAATCCTGTCTCTTCATTTGACTTTCCATACTGAACCAGAATAAGGCCTATGTCTTCATGACTTGGGGAAAAATACCTGGTAGCTTGCTTTAATCTGTTCTCTTGACCTCTTCTCCCTTCTTCCCCAGTGGCACAGTCTCCCAGATCACAGAATCCTACTTTAGCCTGTTCTAATCCTGGAAAATTTCTTTCCTTGGGAGAACTGCTTCCTATGTTTATTTTTTAAAAGAGTGGAGAAATTAGTCCATCATCTCCAAGAAACATAAAAGAACTAGTTTGTAGAGAAAAGTCATACAACACAACAAATTATGAGTAATTAATTGCTGTATGTAAAATTGAGAAATTGAAAATTATACTCTCAATGAAGGTTTTATCTAGGGGAACTCTGAAATATTCTCATTCATTTTTTTAAAAGTTCACTAAAGCTTTAATGCTAGAAATGTGCATTCCAATACCCCTGTGTTCACAGTCATGTCTGTATTTGAGATTCAGTGGATTGCAGCAGGACAGATGCTGCCCCAGCAGCACACAGAACACTTCCGGCAGGAGGACCAGGAGGGACAAAACCCATGTTTTCCTCATGATTTTGCACATGGAACACATTTTTCAGAATGCACATGTATTTGGGCTTCCATGTCCCAGATGCCTTTTTTTTCCTTTGGATTCAAGTCAGCTATTAAGGCTTTCTGCTGCAGACAAGGAAGAAACCCTTATTTTTTTACATCCTTCACATTTTTATTCTTCCCATCTTACCCCAACCCGGGGAGCAGTTATAGATAACGTAAGTTAGAAGACAAAGTTTATGCCTATCAAAATTTTACGCTCCTAAAGCCAGACTTCAACACCTTGTTCATTTATAGACTTCCCTAAATGACAAACAAATGCATTGGGCTGGGTTTTCCTTTGGCCCCTGACTCCACCCGTTAGAAACACTAATGAAGAAGAAAGATGGTACAGGATAAATGCAGTGATTTAGCATATTTCCTTCTCCAAGCCAAGTATTTGAAGGACAGGTTGAGGGCTTTCCTCCTTACATAATTTGACTTGTGGGATTATCACCTCCCGTGATATTACTGAAGAGAGAACATATAAAATGGTCTAACAGATTTATATGATTTTTTGTAGTGACTCTGGCCATTATTGACATTCTTCAATTATCATTGACCTTTATGTTCTAGGACAAATACTATTCCCTGGAATAGCCACTTAGAAGAGAATCTAATGTGCTGTTCCTGAACATGTCATTTTTATGCTATTTTAAAGAAGAAATGCTGCTTAACCAGCTAATTGCAGAAACTGTGTTGTCTAATGATAGCTCTTCTCTCTAGGAAACCTACAGGAAATTAGCACTGCACGTGGGATGGGGCAATTCCACTGTTTTCTGGTAGACTGTAAATGATAGATGTTCCTGGCATCTAGAAATCCTTTCACTTTGATTCCCAAAAGCTGTAAACTCATTAGCATCTCATCATATTCTTGAATGCAAAACCCTGCAGCAAGCACTGGACATCTGGGAAAAACTGCAAAGACAGATTAATCACTGCCTCTTTCTGATAGGGTGGAAGCACAAGGAGGATCTCTTTACTCCTGGCAGCTATATTTTTGTTCTATTCTACTTAATCTTTAATCCCTTTGTCTATTCAAAATAATGTTAACAAGATTAATTTCTCACGCAGGAGACTTTCCAGGAGGAAGTGAATCCATCAACAAATTTTGCAAATCTGAGGTGGTGAGTTTTCCCTTAGTCACTGCTGTATCTACAGTGAATTTTTGCTAGACAGGACCTGTCAGAAAAGGACCTTCATTTGGTGTAAGCAGCCTGGGTACTTGTCACCTTTGTCCAAGAAACTCAGTGAACACAGGGAATTCACTTCCCTGCCATAACCAGAACAGAGTTCCTGGATGGGCATGTGTCTGTCCTTCCACTGCAAATGCCAGAAGTACCAGAGGATTTGATTTATGAAGAATATAAGGCAGAATCAATGGAGATCCATTTTTTTATCACATACATAGTTTGTTTTCAGAAGACTATATACTGGAAGTTTATACCACAGGTTAATGTCTTTCATCTCAATACAAAATTTTAATCATCAAATTATGCCTTAGATGACACAAAAAAATTGTGAACTGGATTCTGTTATAAGAAGTCAAAATATTTTCAAATGTTACTGATAAGAATTGTGCATAAGAAGAAAAACCTGGTTGCAAGTTCTTTCAAAACCTACATTATTATTTAAAACATGTCAGAAAATTCATGTAAATATGCCTTTAAAGTGCATTTATCCAAGTGTGGACACAACCCACACAAATATACTCAAAAGCTCTGGGCTGTACCAAGACAAGTTTCTGGGACAGGTTTAAGAAGACAACTCAGAAAGCAGCATCAGTTCATATACATAAACTGAGACCACAGAGAATTCACACCCAGTGGAATCATATGGACACACACAGAGAAACAAAGATCTGAAATCTTTAAACTTTACTAAAATTTTATAAGAAACTTTAAACAAGACAGATCACCAAATATTATTTATCTAGTTCTTGCTTCCAAATGGTAATCACATTACTACCAAAAATGGAAGCAAAGACTGATGGACGAAGAAGAATATTAAATGATCTGAAGGAAACACTAGACAGCCAATAGCCCTATCTAATTTATACTAAATAAAATTTTACCAAATCGCTGCTTCCTTACAGTCAAAACAGTTCATAAGATTACCTCTTGGAGAAAGAAAAGACCCTCTCCTTTTTTGACATGTTTATCTTTAAGACTTCAGCCTTAAATTCAGAGGACTTTAATTAAGTATCTAGAATTAGACTGAGCGGAACTTATAGGCCAGTTCCTCCCACACACTACTCCTCCTCGTTAATCACCAGGCTATTTCAGTTTATCTTCCCCTAAAGCAAACTTTCCAGAGGTATCCTGTTGTTACTACTTAGGCTGTACAGCCAGAGCAAACCAGAAGCAAATCTCTAAACCTCAGGCGTTGACACTGTTGAGGATCATCCCGGGCTCATCTGCTTTAGTTTCAAGAATTATCACATTATTATCTGCAGAGCTTTACTCTACAAAATACCTGAAAGGAAAAGCTAAGAACAGTCTTTGGCTGGGACTTATGTGTACATAGCACCAAAGCTTCCTTTTGTTTTAAAACAAGAAAGAAAGAAGACATCCCAGATGTGCTAAGGCTTCTTTCTCACAGTGGAAAGAAAAGGTGGAAGACATCGTCCGTCTCCTGAAAACCTGCTCATTGGTTAACACTGGGCAGATATTTACTTATTTACCTAAATGATGAGCTGTTTCTAACTTCCACTTAATTATTAAATAATAACAGCATTCATATTTCCTAAATAAAGAGAAGCATTCTTGGCCTCTTTTTTCTGCAGTAAAAAAAAGCTACACTTCTGATATACTGCTGAAACCCCCTGCTATCAGATCTCCCATTTCTGCCCCAATTATTTAAATTAGTCTTGCAGTTTGAGGAGTTTTCTATGCCAGTACCAATTAAAGAGCAAAAACGAGCCAGATCCATGTCTAATATACATTGAGATATACCAATTTACACCAGATGAGTATCTGACCTCAAAACACTTTAATCCCAAACCCCTCTTTATATCTCATAGAAAAACTACACAAATCCCTGTTTAATCATTAGTGTTATGTCCAGCAGATAATTTAAAAATAAAAATAACCACTTTTTAACCAGATAATTTCAAAAAAAAAAGGCCAGTCATCAAAGACTTTTTCACTCAATGTTGCCTTCACCTCTCCTGTCATACAGGCAAATAAAAATACCAAATCAAACACACAAACATCTAATTTTTAAATAACTGAAGAGCAATTTTGTATCATAAATAATTTTCAGATATATCCTGATGAATAATTACTGTCATATTTCTACAATGCAATTTAAATCAATAATGTTACTGGAACTGGAAGCCAGTGCATTGCCCTCTGGACACACTAAATGCAAGTTATATTCCAAACTGCTGAAGCCAGAAGAACAAAGTTGTTCTGTTATTAAAAGAGCCTAGTTTTACTAAATAGTGAATATAACAGCACCTGATTCTCATGTGTGTCTTTTTGAAGTAGAGAACTCTGATCCTCCAACAAAGTAAGGGAGGCAGACACTGTAATCATCAATTACATCGTCAGAGAGAGCAAATTACATATTAGCAACCAAACCCAAATGAGCTGAGGAAAACTGACACTAAAAAGGAAACAGATCCCTTCACTTGCTTCCCCTGCTGCAGAGATAAAACAGGAATTGATCTTTCATAATTTAAATTAAAAGTAGGAAGAAGGGAAAGTGCAAGACATTCTGGGAACGTTCTCCTCTGACTTGGATGATGTGAAGGATTTTACTCCTACATAAAATAGAGGTCACTCCTTATACGATGGAAATATTTTAGATGTGGTCAACACTTCATAAACATGGAGAAAGAGATGGTTTAGGTAAGACTTAAATAAAATATCAACTGATGAAAAAACAGTGAAAAGATGATAATATATCCTTGCAGAGGGAAATATTCTGTTGCCTTTACACTGTAGAGTTTTTCATTCCATGGCAGCCCTATTTAAATATTGGATAAATGAACTCACGTCATGAGTGTCATGTTGGCCCATGTTTTACCTGCTTTCATTCTCAGAATACAGCTCTGGGGGGCTTGACCCTGACTGGATGCTGGGTGCTCACCAAAGCCACTCTGTTACTCCCCTCCTCAGCTGGACACGGGAGAGAAAATAAAACAAAAGGCTCGTGGATCAAGATAAGGACAGGGAGAGATCTCTCACCACTTGCTGTCGTGGGTGAAAGAGACTTGGCTGCCATTGGCTCTGTGGGATAGGGGGGAAGCTTCCAGCAGCCTCTCACACAAACTACCCCACTACCAAATCTTTGCCATGAAAATCCAACAAAAGCTGCTAAAAACAAAAGCATTAGAATAAATGAAATCAGTGTCGATTTCTATGAACTTTGTATCCAGACAGCTACACTAAGCAGGTCAGAAGAAGGGTGATGGTGCACCACAACAGAGACTTGAATGTAAAATTCTGGTATGACTGAAGTCTGAAACATTAAAATTACCTTTCCTCATTCCAAAACATGCTAGTCTTTTTCCTTGTAGATCATAGTACAAGTATTAGGTTATCCAAAATGGTCATTATTTATTCTACAACTTTAATTACCTTATCTTGGAACTCTTAGAAGAAAAACTTGTATTTTATCATGCACTAAACCTGTTCAAACAACAAATAACACTTGAGTGCTGCAATGTGCTTCTCCTTTCTGTATCTTTGTCAATCAGTTAATTCTGAGAAATCTTCATGATGGCGTTTTAAGAATATACAAATATATACAAGGTAGTTTAAAAAATAAGCTCTTAGAAAGACAAGAAAAAGCAATAAGCCCACGCTTCACAAAAACATGGATTCACTTGGTGAGGAACTGTGCTATTTGTAAGCAGCTTGACTCACTGCATGTGAAAAATGGAGAGGCACTTGCTCTCTGCCTGAATGAGTTTCTTGTAAGCAAAGCATGATATGTGCAGGAGATGTTCCTGTCACTGACTGAGCTCTGCCAACCTTTTTGGGTTTTTCTGAAACGTGAAAGAATGTGGAAAACAAGGACTTAGACTTGAGTGTTGAGTCTCATCTGCCCAGAAAGGTCATGTTCTGCCCTGAATTGAAGCTTCCAGAGATATCAGGACGAGACGCTGGTCAGGACAAGGTCTTTTAAAGAATTTAAGCAGGCTAAGCTGCCACAGGCTCACACCTACCGAGCAGCTCCTCCAGAGCTCAGACCACAGCTCAGTACTGCTCATACAACACCAGTTTGCAACCCTGCCAATATGAAACTCAGCAGGGGAAAAAAAAAATCCATTCCTTTTGCCAAACTAATGCTAAATGCATGAAATGCAAGTATCCACAACACTCATGCCTGACACTCAGTCAGCTTCCCCCGTGTTACTTATCAAGCTGCTTGGAGAAGCTTATAAAGCTCATTCCTTAGGGTAAGATATTTTCTTAACGGGCAGCAAGTTTTGCCAGGCTTGTGCTGTTACCTAGTATTTTCCCTGGCTGCGTGTCAAAGAAAGGTTTTTAAGGCTTATGTTAAGAAATGATGTTTAGAATGATGCCAGGCCAGGCCGTGAGCTGTTCTTAATCCTTCATATGTTTACTGAGTCCTGCAGAGCTGTGCTAATTCACACCAGCTGAGCAACTGTCCTACTTGAATAATGTTTTATCCCTAAATCTGATAAAGTTCTTCACCTAAAGCCATGTGGAGTCAGGCATGCATCTGTAAGAAATGAGAAAGTTCAATCCAAGACCAGGAATTGATCCTTTTTTATTTCACTGTAGTATTGTCAGACTTGTATCCTAACTTACACTGTTGACCACTACTGAAATCACTATGACAGCATTTATTTTGGTATCAGAATCACACATTTAACAGATGCTTGGCAGGTTAACAGATGCTTGACAGTTACTTTCAAATATTTGACTTGTCAAGCATAATATGAAGAGCTCCAGGCCACATGGAGCCCAGAGTCTGTGTCCAATGTGCCTCATGGTCATCCAGATCAGCTTGTCAGGTGAGAGACCCTCACACCTGTACAAGTCAGGATAACACAGACCATAAACACTCATAATTTTGCCTCCTAGCTGAGACCACAGACTGGCTCATAGGGTGAAGGCCCAGTTCTTGATGCTTCTACTAAATAAAGTGATAAAACCCCAAAAAAGAGTTAACTGAATTTACATTCCAAATGTTTGAAGCATTTACTGGAAGTCATGGGACTGAAAAACATTTAATCCTTCCTTTCTAAGCTAAATATGAAAAAATTCTTGTTGTGAGCCCTGTCAAGTTATGGGGTGAAGTCACTGGAAGGTTCTGATTGACTTCAGCTGTGGAATACATAAGGGATGACAAAGATGTTACAAAGAAAACTGATGAATTCTGGTTTACAGATTGCATAATAAAAGGGCTTTGTGAAAAATCCTCTCACATCACTCTATAAAAAAAAAGAAGAGAAGAGCTCTGAAAATATTCCTTCTCTTAGTAGCAGCAGTCAGGAACTGGAGCAGAACCCGTGCTCTTTGTGACACACCACATCTGTGTGACCATGGACACAGATCACTTCACTTGTCCAAAAAGCCAAACCTCTCTCTTTGAACTTTGAGATTCCTGCATAAAAGCTACTGTAGATGATACCTGATACATACAGCTTTTTATTAATGAACCATTGATCAGGTTCTTCCAGGCTGTTTGCAGAAGACTCTCGCTGGTCTGCGCAGAGCTCTGCACTGAGGGGAATAACCTCACAAACAGATTTACCGGTCGTTTTCTCTCCTCTTTTGACTCCTTCACAGAGAGAATTGGTTTAGGGATTTAAATTTACAAACCTCCTCTTCCTAGGTGCAGACCCAAATCATTTTACCGTAATTGAAAGAAGCAATGAAGATATCACTTAAGTTTGCCTTTTTGCAACGGAACTTGCAGGATATAACCCGAAATGTCGGTGCAGAGCTCCCTACGCAGAAATATCCAACATGCAGGCATACACACAGAAATAACGGAAGGGAGAACTCCATGCCTTAAAATCATGACAACTAGGCATGGAAAATCCTTTCTTTCTATATGCCTTACACTGCATATACTGAAGAAAGTTTTGCTGTAGCTTATGATGTTGAGAAACCTGGTCTAGAGGAAGGTGTCCCTGCCCATGGCAGGGGTTGGAGCTAGATAACCTTTAAGGCCCATTCCCATCCAAACCATTCTATGATTCTATGTATGACAATGTTCATTTACTCTGACTATGCAGTCCTTTAGCAATCTTTCAATTTACATTTTAAATATTTTAAATCAAATCAATATTCTCTTTCAAAACTGAAGATTATTTTTTACTGAGCGCTTTGGTATTTTTGTTCTCCTCGTAAAGTGCTTGACATTAATAACATCTATCTACAAAAATAGTAGAACATTTTGACACAATTATTGTGATCAAACGTAAGAAAATTTCCCAACAAAAGTAATTCAGGGTTTTCACAAAGAAATACCGGATCACAAATGTTTCTCATAAGACAATGATTTCTGCCCATAAAAAAGGGAAATATCAGCTCCCAAAAGACATGTCTTCACTTTTGATAACTACAACTGTTTAGAATTAAAGTAGCTGACCGGAGATTTCCTCTGTGTGTGTGTACATTGCTGCTGTTGTTTTTTAAGCACTCAAACCCACAGATGATTTGAGCCAATATTGACCTTTAAATATCAGTTATAGCACTTTGAGATAAATGAGTGTTGCTACTTCAGAGCTGTGTGAGATACACAGCGACCTGGAGAACGAGTGGCTGAGTTGGCAGCACAATCAGGAGTAGCTCTGATTAATGAATAAATACGGATGGGACAAATTAGAAAAAATTGAGGGTTTTTTTAAATGTCTCAGTCTACGAAAAAACAAGGGGACAAAGAATAACATTTTTAGCCTCTTTTCCACTAACAGGAATAACTGAACAGTGGCCTCAGCTTGTCCTGTATTCAGTGAAGCAGTAAAGCCATAATGAAGGTGATGAAGAGGATTTTTACTGCTATTTTCTCTGTTGTATTCCATCAGGACTGTTTTAGCTTTAGACACTGACCAGAGTTGCTACTTGCCTTTGTTGGCCCTTCTGGAATTGAGCTCACTTATGTGTGCAGTGTGAAAAATAATTGGAGCTGCTGGAGGAATTGGGCATTGAGAGCAGCTCCCATTCAGTGCTTGTGGTGGCCGTGATGCCAGAGACCTGCAGGACCTGCTCTTCGTCTCAGGAACATTCAAATTAAGTAAACCACAGATTATTTCAAATTTTGCAAAGTATGTGAGGCCTTGGATTTTCCGTGTGACTCTCTTCTGTAGTTTTGCTGCCCACATATTTAATCACCTTTTGTTCATTACTTCATGCATATGGATTACCTGTCTGGGCAAACTGCTGAGGCAATTTCTAGAAAAAATTTTAATTTTGATTTGAGAAGAGTCCTTTGTTTTATATTGTACAAAATTAAGCACTGAATTGTGAGGACCCAGCAACACTAAAAAGCACTACACAGTACAACAACCAAACCCAAAAATATCTGGAGTTTCAATAACAGTAAGTTTTACAATATTGGTGGGTTTTTTGCCCCCAATAAAATGTCTGCAAATGAAGTATATAATTTTACAGGATATCATGGATCAGAAATGCATTTGAGAAATTTACCTTCTGGGCAATTGGTGAAATTATTATTCACTTCAAAATTTCTTGCAGTTTACTTTAAAATCTCTCCTACTTGTTACTACCAAATGGAATGCTGGATGAGGTTGATTCCACAGCTGATCTAGCAAAGAAATTAATTTATCCTTTCTATCTGTATACAGCCGTGAAATATGGCAAAGTACAAAGGTGATCACAGGAATGCAATTAGGAAATAAAATCTTCCAGAGAAAAAAGAACTGTAAAAGATAATTGGTTTTGTGAGTAGAACATATTACACATAAAGTACTCCTACTGCTATTCACACTTCTGTGTTTAAGGTCAAATCATCTTTAATCTGATGTGACACGTGGATAACATGCAAATTCTCTAATGTAATGTTACAAGAATACACATAAATATTTCAGTATAAGTGGAAAGACAAACACAATTCATCTTGTCTAAACACACATTCTCTTTTCCCTGCATCATCCTCAGTAGTTAAAGACCATGATCTACTGTAGACATTTCCAAGACTATAAATCTTGCAGCATTTGCTAATGATTCTCTGGCAATGACAGAGAAAACTAGAAATCTAGCTTTTAAAAACATCCTTTGAGTGAAATGCAAATTCTGTTTTCTTAAGAGTCAAGAAAATGCTTCAGAGATGTGTCTGGAAAAAACTGTTGATAGACCAGTACAGATGTGGAAATATTGTGTTATTTATATAACATTAATTACTCTTATTGAAATGAGTATTAATATCAGATCATGTAACTTAGTTCGTGGATTAAAACTACTCCAATAAATCCTTCCTCTACCACTGGTATGCTGTGCTCCAGGACCAGGTGCAAGAGAAGGGCATACGCTGACACCTCTGATAAGGGGGATTTGTCCAAGGTTTCATGATTAGAATGCAAATATTTACACACTGAAATATTTAAAATACTAAAAGATACATGCACTGGAGATAATATTTACACTGGAGATAAAACAGGAGCTATGAAAAAATAATGGGCTTTATACTGGAGGAATTGCAAAATGCTCTTGGCCCTCGATGTGCCGGAGGAACGACAGGCTCCTCTGGATATGAGTGTGCACCACTCAGAGTTTGCAGAGCTCTATTTTCCCTCTCAGTTTTCAAGGTGGATGAGAATAGTGCATGGAACTGAGTAGGCACAAGTACATCTTTACACAGACCATTTGCAGATATTTCCTAGGCAAACTCGTTAGCTGTGAAAACTTAAATAATAACACGTAGATGTCAGTCTGCTTTAGATCTTGTATTTTCCTGTATCGTCCTTTCAAAGATAGGAAAAAAAAAAAACCCCAAAACAAAAAACCAAAACTGCACAAATAAATTAAGTGCAAAAATTCAACATGACCCTGATTTATTAAGAACATACAGTAAAGATGCCATGGCCCACACAAGGTATATATATTCCACTCAATCCAAAAATTTGGCACACCCAACAAAATGGAGTGACTTCCTTACACTAAGGTTTGAACACAGTGAAAAATATTCAGTTCACAAAAAATTGTTTGATTGTGTTTGATAGCATTATCTTAAAGACATATTATTTATCTCAAACATGTAATAAAATCTCTCCAAAATAATGTTTTTTTAAGGTATCTATTAACAAGAGTATGGTACATTATGAATTCAGGGGTTACAAATCTCTTGATATAAGTTTCTATCTAAGCAGGAGGGAACTCCACAAGTCTCTGACAGTAACTAATGCTAATGTGAGGCGGAGGAGGACAAGATAAATTCCTATACTCTCTTCCCAAGTTTTCTTTTATTCCTGTAAGAACTAATGTGACTGTCACCTTCTCTACTCATCAGAAATGAGCACAGGATCTATCAGCTGCAGCTGATTAGCACTCCAAAGAAGGTTATTTCTTCTCTGTGTTTCAAAACAGAGGTTTTCTTTTAAACTACATCTGATAGAAGAGTGATGGGTTATCAAAACCCTCTGCTCAAGATGAAGAAGCAGCTGCTGAATGGATGACAATAGGTAAGAGAGAAGTACTTACATTTGGGGGCTCAAGTCAGGTGTCTCAATAATTCAGTTGTAACTAAAGTACATTATAGATGTAAGGCTGCAATTACTGTTCAGTGATCCTCTATTATTTGTGTCTTTTATGAGCACTGAGATGTGAGTGCTGATATTCCCATCATGGAACTCGTTAGTGCTGACTGATTGGCAAAGGTAAGTTCATATAAATAAATATATCTCCAAGCAATTTCTAGTAGAAGAGTAACTGACATATTTAGAGAAATTTGCTGGAGACTGGACAGAAATTCCCAATCATAAAAGGTAAAGAATATCTCTTCTGTTATGATTTTCCAAGATGGATAGTGGGGGAAGAAATGCAGGAGAACAAAAGAAAAAAAAAAAAAGATAGATTTTGCCATTTATAAAATAAATTACATGGTTAAGGTGTTTGCAATAAGTAAAATTGAACTTGGTGATCAGAATATTCCAGTAAATCCTACCCTGTATGTTCATCTTGTCATTCAAAATGTAATAAACCTAAGAAAGATTAGACACAAATTACAAACAATTCACCCAAGATTTTATATTTTATGTATTTATATTTCCTCCTGAAAAAAATTTCCTATAGACTATATATCATATATTAATTTTCCTATACATTATATATCAGGTATTTGGCAGAGGACAGCTGCAGAGAAGGTAGTTCAGCATCTCAAATTGTACTGAAATGAAAGTAATCTATTCCCTTTATTATTTAGAAGCCAAGCCAATCTCATAATTCCATGATCATTTTTTTTAACAATAGTCTGAAAAGCCAATAATCAAAACATAGGAGCCACATACAAAGGAAAGGATTCAACTAGATCAAACTAGGTGTCAGGATTTCAAAATCTAGTAGGCGTGTCTGCTAGCAAAACAAAGACAATGGCTAGACTTCTATATTGAAGAGGTGATATGGCTTCAAGTGGTTTAAAATACCACCCTCAAATAATCAAAGTGTTTATAATTCTGCTGATTTGGGGATAATTTAATATATTGAGATCAAAACTGCTCCAACATGTTCTGTAACCAGTATAAGTCAGATGAGCAGAGTCATCTTTCTGTTCTCTAATGGTTGCTTTCCCTTTCCTGTTTGCATTTCATTTTTCCAACTCTTTCTTTTACTGTGCTTCTGTTTTTCTGGTTTGATTATGTTCATCAGAGCTATAAATAAATAAACAAAGCACAATAGTCACTGATTGCTATTTTATATGCTACAATTCTAAGATACAAAATTTCTGAGGCAGAAAAAAGTCTGATCTCCAGGATAGTACTTGTTCTATTTCTGGAGTAACCACCAATAGAAAAAAATCACATTAGAATAACAAAAGCCCCGTTTTTTGCAATGATGAAGAAAGAAATATTCAAACTCCTCTTAATAAAAAGTTTTGTTAAACTCCCAGTTTTCTATGACATTGCTGATGGAATTCAGTGCAAAATCTCCAAGGAGTACTTATATTTCTAAGGAAAGAACACACAGAGCAGAAAAAAAGGATCCCACTGTTCATCTTTGTCTTTGAATCTAATAAACCCCACAAGTTTCTTGACATTTTCACCTTTTCTTTTTTCTTAACTATAGAGAAAAATTGCTCTACTTGGCCTCTCAGCCTTTTGGTCAACATCCTGCAGAAAAGATGGCTGCAGTTTTAACATATTCCTCTGATTTCATGATTAACAGGCCTAGCTATTTTTAACTGAAGTGCTCACTGTTGCTCAGTGCCTCAAGCTCGACATCCAGAGCTTGCTCAAGCATTAACTGGAATCCAACAGGTTTGGATCCTCTCCCAGGGGAGGCACAGCTCTCCAGTGTAGGCATGGACGTACAACCTGACTTTGCTTCTCTTAACTTATCCAAGAGAGCAGGGTCAGAGAAATATTTAATAGTTGAATAAAGGAGAAACCAAACAAAACTATGCAAAACATACTTTAAAAGAGATAACAAGGCAAAATTTAGACCTCAAAAAGAGTTTAAAGTGGATGAGTTCTCATGGAGGCCTGAGCTGTCCATCTGTAACTGCAATCCTTCCTCCAAATCCTCCTTTTCACAGGGGATATCATTTTTGGATACATTGCTGGAAAGCTCAGAAAAGCTTAAGAAACTCAGGAACAACCAAAACAACATCACATGACAGTTTTTTCAGTGCCAACCATGGATGACATGGAAGCCAAGCAATAAATGCTGTGTACAGTGAAATTCTGCCTCTTTACGAAACAAGAGATCACAAATATCATCTGGCAATTATGATGTTGTCATAAGTTCATAATGAGTAAAAGCCCTGAAAGCAGATCCTAGTTTCAGTTTTGTGGTTAAGCAAACCTCTAAATGCAGATGCAAAACAGAGACATTTTTGAAAATCCCATAATTTAAATACTGGGCTTTTTCTTTCTGTTTTGTTCATTAAAAATGTTGTGTGTTCAAGCCTTGATTTTTTTTGCAGAGCTTTGTGTCTGGACTTTCTGGCTTTTAAAATAGAGGCTCATAATAGCCCAGAAGTTCACTTGGATTCTGATCAAAATGACAAAAAATTTAGGAACTCTGAAAGTGAAAACAAACTCTCAAAAAAATTAATAGCCTGTTTGCAGCAGTATTAAAAATGGAATTCCTTGGCCCCTGATAGTGTTGTTTGGATATGTCACACGCTGTTACATCAGTCATGTTCTGTTATGTTAATATGTTGAGATGAATCACAGCAGTGCCACGGCAGCCAAGAAATGTCAAACACCAACACCTTGACACAAAGTGAGAAACAGCCTTTATGTGTGCTCAGGCCTTTGACTCACCATCTGATATTCCACAAAAACACACAACCCAGGTTCCATGCACTTACTGGAAATAGAAAATGAAGTCTTTTTCCCGTCAGATATGTTTTGCTTTAAGTAAAAGAACTGTACAAGTTGAAATACTGTAAGGTTTCATCTCCTCAATCACTTTTCCATTTTAAAGATAGGTATATTTATTCACCCTGTTGTCATAAAAACCCAGTGACCAAAGACTGTAAGAAGGAATGATGGAAAGTCACTGAGAAAACACAAACATGTCCTGTTTCTGTGATGTGACACAGAGGTTGTTACCTCCAACGAGGTAACAAAACAAAAACACTGTGAAATTCTCTCCTCTCTCTTTCCTAATGAATTCTCAGCAACAGATAAACCAGAAAAGAAATTATTTCAAGTAACAGACTCAAATTAAGTGATAAATATATCTGTAATTTTGACACCATGTCAGGTCACAGGTAGAGATTTAATTTATTTAGAAAAATTGGCAAAAAGACCCACCCCACAAACAAGTAGGTATTGTTTTTGGAGTTTTGTTATTTGGTTGGTTTTTTTTAAAAAGAAAAGAAAGACTGCCCAAACAGACAGACTTGTGATTAAATTCAGTGACTACTGTTATCTTTCACTACCTAGCAACCTGCTAAACACAACAGTTCCTGATATAACAACAATCCTCTGTGCTGGACCTACTGACACTACTTCTAATTTAAATAATATCTGACAGAAGATCTTCTTTGAGTCAGATTATCAGAAGATTTACATCTGGAGTCAAACCATCTCTTCATTTTCCTTTAGGGGATTAATCCATTGATCTGTATTTTTATTGCTTTCTCTGGCAGCCCCGAAGCTCAGTTTCTCTCTATCCAATTAAAACATGCAGCCATGTAAACGTTCTCCTCCTGTTGTAGCCCATCTTCTGGGGAACAGACCAGTGAGGAGTCCATGGAACAGACTGTGCAGTAGCAACTTCGTGGAGTCCTTAAATTATTCCACTGCAAGTGTTAACCTCCCACTGCATTTACATTTGGAAAGTTAGGCCTCCTGAACTCACTCCAGGCATTATAAAGACTCAGAGGGCTGGATTTAATAAAAACAACTTGGTCAGAGTAGCTTAAATTTATACGAGTACAAAGGGAAGTCATCAGAGATGCAGTTCACATAAAAGCCATGCATTTATGCATTTCGATTCTGCCCCTTTTTCCACTTTAGCAGAAGTACATGAGAAGAAGAAAAAAAGAAGATCAAAAGCTATGGAAGTTTTGCAAGAAGCCAAGTTAGTTCATAAGACCATATAACAAAGCAATGTTATTTTCTAAGTCAATGTGGCCTTAAGTGTCTTAAGTATGCCTTGAGCTTGCTGGAGGCGAACAACTACTGCAGACCATCCTACTTCTTGTCTACTTTTTGTTCATTCATTAGGAAAAGTTTTCCATCTCATGTCTTACCTACCTCAGTCTTCCTCCTGCTCTGAAAGCACTTTAGTTATTTTGAGAGCATATCTGCAAAATGTTCTCTGACTCACCCACTTCCCTCATACCTGCCTGGGCACACGTACTTCTGGACTTGCACCTTTTTGGTACAAAAATGGGGTTTGTTTAATCTTTCCTTTAAAAACCACTGTTGTTGTGATATCCTTTGCCTGTAGGTTTGCTATGCTTTACAGATTTACCAGCTGTCACTAAATTCGTGTGCTGTTTGTAAATCTAACTGAATTTTTTGGACAGCTGTTCGTCTGGGCATAAACACATTAATTCTAATAGCCACATTAGTTCTACAAGCGTATTTGTTTGGTTGTGATTTTTTAACTTTCACTCAGTATAATTACTTCTGACACTTTCCCATCAAATAAGTTTTCATTGTTGAGAGTTTTCGTACTTTCATTTGTTTTCAGCCAACCCACTACAGATTTTTTTCATAGCAGATGCTGTAACACCACGGACAGGCTGTCATAAACAGATGGACTTACTCTAAATCCAACCTCAAAAAAACATCCCATCAAGGATGAAGAGCTGTTCTCCTGGGAGAATCGATCAATACTCAGCACACCTTCCCCAGTGTTTACTCAGCATATCTTCTGGGCAAATTCCCTATAAGAAACTGTGGATGTGCCAATAAGAGAGGGAAACAGAGGCAATATTTTACCCAAGGTACAGCAATCTGCTCATCTTCATGCATAAGCTATCCATATTGTGGGATATTGATATGGTAACAGATATGGAGACAGAGGTAGGACAATACGGGAAGGAGGGAGCAGGTGAAGATTGGGTTTGGATCACAAGAAGTCACAGAATGATTCAGTAAATGATCATGGAGCCAGTGAGACTTGTGTCTGTCTCATGTACCTATAAATCCAAAGTCAGCAAGAAGAGGTAATCTATATTCTGTGCACAGAAGACATTCTTCTCAGTGCTAAGGGAAATGGGGCACATTTCAATTCTATTGACTCACCAGCATTTGAGTGATCTTCTGCAGCAGTTTGCCTTTCCCTTCTTCCTGAGGGCTGCCGTGTTTCACTGCTCACCAGACCAAGAATGACTACCTGGTATCAGCTCTGGCAGACAGCATAACTCACTACTGACCACAGCAGAGCTAAACAACTTCCTTGCTCTGTCTGAAAAGTCACTGATACTCGATTCCTTGAGAGTCTAGCAACTTGACCATAAAGCATCCATATATGTCTTCATTTTTTTTGGATTTATGGGTGCCCTTAACATCTATGGGTCTGGTGTACTTTGACAGAAGTATCTGAAATAAATTGCTGTGTACTAAAGTGTGGTTAACTTCTCTGTGATCATCACTTCTATAAAATAGAGTGCAAGCTCATAAAGTAGAAAAAATATCATTATTAACTATTATATCAGTCAGACTGCAGAAGAATGGGTAGGAACTTCTGGTTTGGTAAATCTTTCACTTAAACTAGACCACACAATAGGATGAGATAGAGAAGATGCAGAACAAAAATGAAGGGTTTGAAGTATAAATGTCGCTCATATTTCTGTGAACTTGCTTCACTTTCATCTCAGAAGCATGCATAGGTTAAAGAAAAATTATAGAGGGGAAGTAGAGAAAGGAAGAGGGCACTGAAATGGACAAAAGACAGGAAAAGGTGAAAAATAGGGAAGGGTGGGAGATTGGAAGTAGAAAGTGCTATGAGGTGAAGGTGGCAGAATAGAACCAAGAGGTAACAAGGATTATTCACTTTTATTGCCTCCTGATGACGTGGGCCACGTTGAGAGAAGTGCAGACAGCATCCTGCAGGACCTCAGAACACAGCCTGCCTAAAAAGAAGTGGCAGCGAAGATTTACGTATCACCAACAATTCTGAAAATCTAGCAGAATGGATCCACTAAATGAGATTCCCTACTTCCCTGAAGACGCCAGCAACCTGCATAAAAGCTCATTGCATCCTCATCTGTCAAGACTGGCACTCTGTTTTCTAAAATTAGTTTGCTAAAATAATAATAATGTTCCATCAGATCACGTGAACAAATCACAGATGAAAAAAAGGACCAATTGTTTAATACATATTTGTGAATTGATCCAGATAAGAACTCTAGTCATGTTAGGGTAGAGATTATGTTGCAGCAATAGTCATTTTTGCATAATTGACCTCTTTGGTCCTTTTAAAATGAATGACTACTGTAACTGAAAACAACATGAAATACCACATTGTTTTTAAATCTCAATATAAGAGAAAACAGTAGTATGTAATATTTATACACCAAAATTCAGACATGTGATCATCAGCCTGCCTCTGGATGTCACTGTTCTATGAGAGCTGAAAATATTTTAAGGAAGAAAAAAGTGAAAAAAACAAAAGACTGATAAAACCCCACCTATTTTCTACAGACTTAAGATGTAGAATATTCTAAACTCAGATTAAAAAGTATCTGTTACATTCTTCTTTTTAGCTCCACTTCCAGAAAGGTTCTGTTTGGAGGGTGGATATCTGAAAAGAGCTCAGCAAATTGCTTGCATAAAGCCAAGCAAACAGCTGCACTGTAAAAACATTCCTCAGGAATTTCACAGACACTATCTGAAAGAGACGGCACAGAAAAGAGAAAGTGGGTTTTCCATTATTCCAATGCTTTTACTGTGTTCTGATGGACTGTTGTGATAGGGAAAGGAGGCACAAATCAATTTGGATTTTACATTCCATTTAATTGCATATACATTGCAGTGTGTTGAGGCTTTGTGTGCAGTCTGTGAGCTGTCATCAGCACAATAAAGCTGCTTGTATCACTTGCACCACCACGACCAGTTTTATATATCTTTGCATCTGGGAATCAGAAGAGAATTCTTGGCTGAAGGCTGCTAGGCTTGAATCAAGATCCACTAAAACCTTTTCTTCTAATCTGCCATAATGAAATGGTTTAAAGAAGGCAGAATTTTTCCCATATAACTCCTCTTGTTAATGCAGAGATGAAGTAAATATACTGCATCAGAGCAGAATAAATTTTACAGTACTTCAGGCTTGCCTGCCACTCTGGTTGTGCTTTGTTTTACTCTCCAGGAAGCAAAGAAATACAGAATCTCCTGTTTTACCATTGAGGGATCTGGCAGCCATCTGCACAGTTCCAGAGCAGAATATGACTCAAACATCAGAAATACATTATTCATGAGATGTGCCAGGGCTGTTCCATTCTCCTGTGTGAGAGGTGAAAAGCTGTGTCAGCAAGAGGGGCTGCTCAGGGGGGTGAGTTCTGTGCAAAGAGACACCTTAGCAGGGATGTGGGTCCTTGGAGGTGGATCCTAACCATGCCAGGGGACTGCAATCCAACAGCAATGCCATGCTCAACTCCGGGGAGGATCGGGCTGCTTAAAGAATTGTCATCTTTTGCTGTAAGGCGTTCCTAGAGCGCTCCTTATCATCTCTGTGCTTGAGGTGTAAGCGTCCCGGGAGTTTTTTGGTGCTTTATGGTGTTTTATGGAGTTTATGGTGTTTGTAGAGTCAAGATTTGTCACTAATACTGCAGATCACTGAAAATTTAAAATGAAATTAAAGAGGCAGGCAGTGATAAGAATCATACTGTCTGTTCCTAGGCACTTTTTAGGTGTCTCAACAGGATAAAATGCAGAGTAGAGTGATTGTCTTCCAAAAATATGAATTATTCATACATGGTAAAAGAGGTAGTATATCCAAAAAATCCACAGAAGGGAGTTCTGGAAAGCCTCCTTGCCTCTTCACTTGGAGGATGAGAGAGGTAGGGACAGGGAACATTGTCACTAAGATAATTTCTGTGTCTTCCAGAAGTGGCTTTAGCCCTTAGTGACACTAGCTACCCACCACGATTTCCAGGACTGCAGCTGAGGTGAAGTAGCTGTAATTATTTTGCTGTCGTCAGCCCATAGTCTCATAATTCCTATTTTAAACTGGCATTTCATGTTCCAGCTACTGAGAACATAATTTTCTAACTCTCATCAGCTCACAAATCTTCTACACTAGAACCACCTTTCCTTAAATTCCACCATGGCAGCACTCTAAAATATCCCTGGGTGACTGGTTTTGTCAAGTCTAATCATCTAGGATAAGACAGCTGAGGTTTCAATTTGCTCAGGCGTGAGTTTTCACCACTCAAGAAGGCCATTTTTAAGGGCATTGTGTTGACTGCAAAGGCTTGATGATTAAACCACCTTTTTCAAAACAATTTTCAACTTTGCCAGGGAGACTCCCTACTCAGTGACCCATATAATTATTTTTTTCATGAAGATTGAATTTGGGAACTGTTCATTAATGCTCCAAATATATGGACATCGGTGTTTAAATATCCACAGTCACAAATATTGCCAGGAGTAGAATTTCCCAATAGGTTTTGGTTGGACAGAGTGGCATAAAAAATACAGAAATATAAAGACATGAGAAATCAGAAGACTCCTCTTTAATGGAGAGGAGATATTGGTGGACTTGTTAGAGTGCTTGATTTCTACCGGGGACTCAAAGGTGATGACAACCCCGACAGAGCCCAAAGAGAGTGCTCTGATCTCTGGAGTATTGGTTGCTTTTGCTTCAGTGTTTCCCAAGAAAAGCAAAATTTTGTCACAAGCATAACTTATAGAAAGTAGAATACTAAAATGAGTCCAGTAGAAAAATATATAGATATACGTCAACAACTAAAAAATCTAAAACCTCCAAGTCAGGGGTTTTTTTCCTTCTTGGACAGATAATTTCAATTTCAGCTCCCTTTGCTGAGCCCCGGAGACAGAATGGTCAATGTGAGAGGCCAAAGTGACAGGCCACAGCACTCTGCCTTTCATTTTAGGTCACTGCTTCTGAAAAACCAAATGCATTCTTGTGTCGACAGGAAATAACATAAAAATGTTAAAAGCTTTATGAGAGATATGTCTCTTTTATGTATTTTTTTCTTAACATCTCAGTAAAAGAAAGAGCAACTACACAAAGCAGCTGTAGACTTTTCAGTACTGCTAATTCACCTGATGATTACATTTGTCCATTTTTATCACCCAAATAACTCATTCACCCCTGAGGCCAGTATTCATTTTTATCTGTACCTAAATAAGATTTTAATTGGAGAAATAAAAGCCTCTACCTCAGACTACTCATGCTGTGCAAGATTATCAACTGGTAATCTTTTTTTTTTTTGTATGCAATAGGGACCTCACATCATATATTACTCAGTGCTCAGTGTGAGACCATTTGCATGTTTGACATGGTATCCAGATTAAATGATGGTACTTCTAACACTACAAATATTCTAATACTCCTCAGTTCACAGGTATTGAAACAAAGCACACAGAAATCTTGTGCTCAAGGGATAAAAACACCTCAGCTCTGGCCACGAAACACAGCAGAGACAGTAGTGTGTACCCAAGCTGATGAACTGCACCTCCAAGTTCTCTCCACAAGCTCAGGGATATCATCATTAGATGCTAAAAATACCCCAAGCCACCTGCCTGACACAGGTTGAAGCTCGAGAATCTTCAGCAGAACCATTATTTAAGCTTATTGGCTTGGTCTTCCAGCTTTTATGTGTGCAAAGTAATAATACAATGCCATCAAGTGCAGTTCTAATGTGCCTTGCAATTATGGTACCAAGTGCTAATTATGCTGTTATTGCTAATTTTTATGATGAGAATTTAGCTTTTTTTTTTTCTTTTTCTTTTTAGTTCATGGGAATAGGAAACCTCGCAGAAAACCATGGTTGTAAATTTTAATTGCTGAGCCTTAATCACAAAAAATAGTGAGAGAGGGAATTAGTCAAATACAGAGGAGCAGAAAAAAATTGCTTATATCTATGCAGTTTGCCAAAACGAAATCTGGGACTGTCAAAACTGACAGTTTAGACTCTACAGGATGAAACTTTGAAAAATATGTGCATTTTTTAACTTGAGCTAAGCTTAACAAATGTATGTGCTTTCAATTCTCCCTACTAAAGGCTTTGCAGTAGGTTGTAAGATAAAGTCATCCACCTCCCCACAACCAAGTTAGAACTTTAGTTGGTGAAAGTTCCCACTCCATTAACTTCAGTGGATAATATAGGAGAATCAGAAACAGTCCCAAAAAGAATCAATCCCAAATAAAGACATGGGTTTTACCGGATAATATTGGCCTAAATATGAAATTCAAAATGGGAAGTAACTGGAATACTTTGGTGTTCACGGAGGAAAATCTATTCATACAAGGAATGGTTCCATTTGCCAGAGTTTTAATCCATTTGATAACACTTTAAAAAAGAAATTTTGTTTTTCTATTTTTAAAGTAGTGAGCTGCTTTCTGTGAACACCAAAACCTGTATTTAATTGTAGTTCCAGAAATGTATGTCTTTAACCACTATTTCTATGCAACAAGTCACTACATCTTTTTTTCCTGTTGTATGCTGGACTATACCAAAATTTATTTTAGAACCATGCATCATTTTAAACACTTTTAAGCCTTAACAGCTGACATGAGTAACTTAATTTCATTTTTTCACATCTTCTAAAAACACTAGAGAAATTTTGATTCAAAGTCCATTTCCTGAAAGCTATCAATTTACTGTTCTCACAAGGATGATTTTTAGGAGCAATCACCTTGGTACTGTTGAGAATTTCCTGTTCCCAAAGATTTCTCCAATTCAGAGAAGATTGCAAACTTCAAGAGGAAAAAACGTGACAACAACAACAAAACAACAACCAACAAACGCCACAGTAAAGGTGGGGAGGAAACAATAAAACAGAGCCCAAAAGGTATAAAGTCAAGCATTACAGAAATAGTAGAGTTCCTGTGAGAGAGAAGTTCCCCAGGTGTTTTAGCACTGAAGGCAATGCAGGACTATTTAGATGTATTTTATGCTTCCTCCAGAAGAGCAATCCAGTGCTTCCCCCGTTCCTGCCTCGCCTGTTTCCCAGGAGTGCTGCTCCATCAGCAGTGCTCCCAGCTTAGGACACAGACATCCCTGGTCCCCGCTCCCTCACGCTTCCCTGCTCCCTCCCTCCACACAGCACATCACCTGCATCCCTTCCAACCATTCACGGACTCATCAAACGTCTTGTCAAGCCTCATAAGCCTCACCAGAGGTAAACTGCTTCTTAGTACTCATTCAACATTTATTGCATGAACCGATTTTTTTCTTTTCTTTAATGGCCTGAATTTGGAGACACGCACAGTCTTGCTGTTGCAGTACACTTTATTTCACTAATACATTTTATAGGTAAGACATGATTAACTGCTGGAACAGTTCTACTTAAAACTGATAAGAATGTGCAAGCAAATATTAGTATTATAACCCCAATATTCAGGACAAAAATGCCTTAAGGAATTTTTTTAGCTAATTGCTCTGCAAAAGGCCTGGATTTTTTTTTTTGAATATTTTTATACTGTAAAAGAAAAAAAATATATTTATGCTTCCATATGCTTGTCGCTATTAAAATCATAAAGAGATATGTAGTTTTTTTATTAGTAGAATCACAAAATGTGTTGGAAGGGACTTTAAAGATCATTCCAACACCCTACCATGGGCAGGGACACTTTCCACTATCCCAGGCTGCTCCAAGCCCTGTCCAACATGGCCTTGGACACTTCCAGGGACGGGACAACCACAGCTCCTCTGGGAAACCTGTGCCAGGACCTCACCACCCAGTGACGTTTGATCCCACAGTAATTTGACCCCTTTCAAAGATTAACAAATACTGAAGTTTGCATGAAATTTCTTTTTATTATCCTCTAGTATGCAAATAGAGGGGCTATTTACTACTTCCTTGTCCTATCAAACACTCTATACATGAAAAAAATACAAAAAAGACAAGCTGGGAGGTCAGAGATGAGACAAAAGTACTCGCTGCTGAAGCCTGAGTTTCGAATCTTTATCTGGGCTGCTGCTACGTAGAGTTTCCCCTGTGTATCTGGAATGCTTTACCCTTTCTTACTGCATTTTCTATACATATATTCATTACAGCTACTTCACTGCAAAAAGTCACTGATGCTGAATTCTTCTGTCTCTTGCGGACACTGCAATCTATTATATACAACCTTTTGATAATGCTTAAAGTTTACTCATGAGACAAAGTCTTGATGTGAGCTGGTACACAACCCTAAAATGAAATCTATTTTCAGCTGCTCATGTGAGGGATGAATTGAAATCCAGATGTACTAAAGCGCAGCTGAAGTTTGCAAGGCAAAATGATCAAAGATTTCTTTTCATTCATTCTTAGACAACTTTTCTGTTATTTCTAACCCAACTCAGTACTGTTTGGGTTTTTTTTTTACCTTCAGCCCTTAAGAATGCTGTATAATATTAAAAAATATATATCATTAAGTTAGAGTAGGGTCTAATTCCAGCTTTTATTTAATCATCTGCATTTCTTCTGCTTCATCACTGCGCAAATTTAGGAGTAAGCCAAAAGTTTAGTTTCAAAGATGTTGGTCTCATAATTCTATATCAGAGCATGACAGAAATCACGCAAAGATCAGAAGAAAACCTCAAAAGAAGTGATCTGAAGGAACAGAGTTTCCAAACCTGGCAGTATTTTACATTACAAGACGGGACATTAATAATATGTCACAGGTGAAGTGCAGGTGAACAATTCAAGTTGGAGGGTTGATAACATCATTCCCACACCAGGTTAGGCAACCTTGGCCAATTTGCGCTGTACCTGTGCAGCCACGAGAGGTCAAATAGTGAAACACCCCCCAAACACTGCTTTTTCTTCCTCTGCATGAGAAAGCGTAACTGAAAGGGTGAAGTATTTCATATGGATAACCAGGATATTGTGAAAATACCAAGTTGCATCAAATATTTGACCTTCTCTATCTCATAGCCAATACACTTCTGAGCAAAGGCCTTTATATCTAAAGACATATTTCCTTGCACTACAAGTGATTAGGAAAAATAAAATCTGCTCTGCTTTACATCTTTCGAAGGATCCAGAGAAAGTGAAAACATTTTGGAATGTCATTGTTGTGAAACAGGCCACAAAAGGGCACCTTCCAGACACAGAAACTGATACCACTACATCATGGGGGTGAGCTGCCTTTCTTTTTACATGAGAGGGATGAGATTTTGAGAACTAGGTTTAGTTTTGCCATCCTTGTACAGTCTCAGCTCTCCAGGGGCCGGTCCTGTCCCTGTGGGTAAGGCAACCACACCCCTCACCTCCTGTCCAAGCTCTGCCATAAACCATCACCTGGAACCTCCTTTTGCTGTGCGCCTCCCACCCGGACAAAAGGAGCAACACTAGATAATTTACTCTATAAGATGGCACATTAAAAATGATCACATCAATATCTCAAAAGCAAATAAAACTCATCCCATGGCTAACTTGTGTACTACTGCTTTTAGCCTAGTGATTAAAGCCTTGAGGGATCAGAATGGGAAATATTCTGGCTCCCTTCTCTGCAGACAACAGGGAGTTTTAGTTCTTACTAATTTCCAGATATTTATACTGCATTAAAAAAAATAATTTTAAAAAATCATTTAATAAGTGCCTGAGCTTCAACAGACCACAGTCAAATTTCAAGCTCTATGAATCTCAGCACAATCTCTACCTACTTTAATTCAAAATGATTTTATTAAGTCAGTGGAATTCCAGTCACTTACATCAACTGTAAAATGCTGAGGGACAAAACTGGTGAAGAACTATAAAGGTCTTCAGGCCAGGAGTTGAACCTCAATGATCCTCGTGGGTCCCTTCCCACTCAGGATATTCTCAGTAACCAGACACAGCAAGCCAAACATGTCACATGGCCTCACTGCATTTTCACAAGAAAGAGATGAAGTTCAGTCATTTTAACATTCTTACTGGGTTTCTACGAAGCAACTGTAGCAAAATAATGTGATGGATCACATTAGAAATTGTTGGATTAAAAAAACACTAGATTGAAATAATCCCTTTCCATCATCTTTATTTTAACGTGGCGTGCGGAAGATGAACACAACGTGAAATGCTGAGTAAAAGAAGTGGGGCATATGTAAAATAGGTCTTCAATCAAAATAAGCAAGCAATGTTGTTTTGCTGAACAACTCCAGCAGTCATGGTGGGTTTTCCTGTTATCTGATGCCATAGCAACAATAATCCATTTTAAAACTCGTAGTAAGGTAATACATTATCATGACAGCTGCGTTGCACTGCCTCTCCTGTGTTATGCTCTTGACTTTACACAACAATGTTAAGATGTTTTTTAACCAAGTTTTCAAGTTGAAAATAACATGGTGTCAAAATATTTTTTTCGAACCAATCAGCACTATTGAAAAACATCACTGAGCTTTGCATTTCCATGACAACTCATCTCAAATGTTACAAAGCTGCACCAAATTTCCTTACAAAGAAAAGTTCTTACAAGAAAAATTGGTTCATGTAACTTACTGTACCACACAAACCCACGTATGTTTTGTATGTTCACAACAAAACTGTGTTGGGAATGTTTAGGTTTTCCAGATTTACATTTCTTGTAGGAATTTTTCATAATTGGTAAGGGCATATTTTGTTACTACTCTGCTTTAATAAAATGCAGATTTAGCTATGAACTGTTGATGACAAAGTAGATGCAAAAAATATAAACACAAGAATTTGAAACCTTTACTTTCAACCAAACAGAGCTGGGGCAATTATGATCTGGACAGACATCTATGGAATTAAAATGAAAAAAAAAATAATTCTATAGTTTTCCTGTGTTTTTCCCCTGGGAAACCACCATCAGCAGATAAGAAACTCAAAATCATTGCTTCTTCTAAAGATAGCTCATCTTGTGATTCCAATGATTTGTGTTTAAGGAAAATAATCCCCTTAATATACTGGCAGAGATGTCTTAACAAACACAGTCTGCTATGGGATTAACAATTTATTATCAAATCTAAAATCACTCAGATTAGTGACATAGTGTGATTAGTGGAATAAACATCACAAAGCATTATAAACCTAAAACTAAATTTCATTTGTAGTGGATTTTCAAATAACCAATTACAATTTACAATCCATTTACAAAGGATTATTGCGTACTTTAAGGAGGTTTTTTTATTAACATGGGGGAAGAAATATTGACTTTCCAGTACTATTTCACCTACCCTGTTAGTTGCAAATTCTTAAAGCTCACAGTAAAATGAGAATGGCAATGCTTAAATGAGGTATCCTTTGACAATTAACTCCAACTTCCAATAGGGCAGTACTATCCTTTTTCAGTAACTCCTACCTGCATGTTCAGGGACTGTGAGGACTACAAAAGGAATGAGAAAAACCTGTGTGGAATGAAGGGGAAAGTCAAGCCTTTAGAAAAATGATTAACTTTTATGGTTACAGAATACTCTTCTAACTCACCTTTCCACAGATGTGACTTTCTTTTGATTAAAGAAAAAAAGAATTTTGATGTCACTGAAAAATGGTTCAAAGTTGGACACAATCTCTGTTTTAATTGGTTGACATAACCCAAGCTGGTACTTCATTACAATATGGAGATCAAATCAAAAATAGATGTCAAAGAATAGCTACATTTGATTCTTTATTAATAGACATTATTATATCTGTCATTCTTGTGACCTCCACTACAAACATTAAAGAAGAGTATTTTTCATTGCTAAAATAGAATGAGAAAACTCTGAATTTGTGAGCTTTATCCAGAGGTTCATTTCGTGACTGGTATTGCTTTGAGTACAGCAATCAATCTTTCAGAGTGCCTTTAGAAAGTGATGGTTACATTTCGCTCTGGCAAGGAAGAAAATTCTGGGAAAGATTGCTGAAAACTCTGCTAATGATCCCAAATGATTTCTGTGTAAATCATTAAATGAAGAGAGATACCCAAACGCTCACATTTTCGAGTGATTTGTCTGCCTGGTTGACAAGCTCCAGTGAAAGACAATTCTATGGCACAGAACAGGATCCCATGAAGGCCACTGTGATCAATCTAAATAAAGTGTGAAATGTAAAATGTTTCCCTGCATTGATTTCACTACATCTGGCAATAATCATTCCAGCCTCCTTGATTGACTCTTAAAATTACAGCACACATTTTTCAGAGCATGTCTATACCATCGAATGAGTTCTGGCACAAAGCACTTGTTATTGAGTACCCTTCAGAAAGTGACGTTAAACCCCCATAAAAAATGACCAGATAAGACATATTCAGGTCCTGGCTGGGTGATAGAAAATAGCAACAGCCAACCCCCACACCGAATGGGGAATTCTGAGGAAATCACATTGTTTTAGAAGGATAAAAGGAAGAATCTGGTATTGCACCTTGGCTTGACATTAACTTGGCTGCTCCATCGGCCTCCCTGACAGATGCACACGAGGTCCTCGCTCTGGGCAAAACCCTTCTAAGCTTATGAAGAAATTGTATTAATTTCCTTCTATTTAAGACTTATGGTCCACAAACCATTCATTAGTTTTCAAGTAATTAAGCACCAAAGCAGTCACTGTGAGTTAGCTCACTTTAACCAGACGTGCTCCACAGATGGAAGAAAGAGGTAAAGACCCCAAACCCACTTTTTTACAAGATGGCAGCATCCCAGAATAGTGAACTTCACTTCAATAATCACAAAGCTGAAAGAACTGCACTGGAAACAATTTGAAAGGTTTTCCCTTTTCCCTAACTCTTGCCCAAGCCCAATGAGCCTGGCTTTTCATTGCTGAGATGCAAAAGCAACCACGTCCACTCCTAAACACAAGGAATAGGTCAAGTCAGGTGTCAACAACGACCTCTCAGGAAAAGTTCGTGTGTCACTCACATAAGATGAGACAGTTTCCATTTTGGGGGTTAAAAGGATAGCCAATATCTTCTAAAAAACGTTTTAAGAAATCAAAATAAGTAGGGATTTAAAAACCAAAACAAACCAAACAAAATTCTGATACTGCTGCAAGCTTTTAATCCAAAAATATATCACAAGTAAAAAAACAAAACAAAAAAACCCAATTTTCTGATAACTCCTAATATTTGAGATTCTTTTGGTTTGTTTTTTTTTTTTTTAAGAATGGAGCTAAAGTTTTCCAAATGTTCCAATCTGTTAATTCATTTCACCAGCTTAATGATTTCAACAACAAAAATGTCATCCTCCTGAACCTCCTATGGAAACATGGCACCTATTCTCTGCCCGTGCTGCCAAGAACAAATGTGTTGTTGGGTTTATTGATGTTACCTGAAGCAATCTGTTGGCCTCACTGCCTCCAGCAAGAGGGAATGCCAAATTCACAAGAGTAATAATTATTTTAATGTATCCTCTTGTTTGGATCTCCATTTCAGTAACTGCCTTCCCTCAAAATCTAATAGAATAATTTAACTCCCTTACTAGCTGAATATTATAAAAAGAAATAAAATTAAGTAAAAGAAGAGCAATTCCTACTGTTCTTTCTCAATCTTTTCAGCAAGGTACATAAGCAAACAACAAACTTATTAAACCTCTTTTACATGCAGGTCATTAAACTTTTTTTACATTCCTCAAATGACTCAGCCCCATCTGTACCCTTGCCAAGCCACTAAGACAAATTAAAGAGGGAGGTACAAATTTTCTAGGAGACAGCTTAATATATTCTCATGTTTGGCCTACACAGGACTTTTACCACCTTCTCACAATTACTCTTTGTGATAAAACAGGACCAGAAGGAAGGGCTGGGTTTTGGTTATTGGTTGATTTTTTTTCTCCACAAACAGCAAAATTTTTTCATCAGTTTGGCCAGACAGTCTGGTCTCCACCCACCAGTATCTAGTATTATATTTCTGATATAGTAATTAATTGCCAGAATTACAACCACACAGACGTAAAATGTAAAGCCAAATGCCCCCTTAAAAATTTTATGCAGGGTTGCATTCGCTGCTGTCTGGATTTTTGCAAAGGGATTGGAAGGAACACCCACCCTATTGCCTGCCCAGTGCCATCACCTCAGAGCTGCCTCCTGAAACTTTTGAGGCACAGATGGAATTCTGCAGAGACATGGAAGAACATGTGGAATAGGCTGAAATGAGCTTAATGCAGAAACAAATGTTTGGCAGTGCAAGATAATGACTGTGTAGCTTTTTGTGCAAATTAAGCACTTCTCAGGGTTGATTAAGGCTGCATTTGCAGAGAATTCATAGAGACATTCATGAATAAAAATCACTTGCTGGACTTTGGTCTAGGCTAATCACTGGCTCTCTGGAGAAACAACAGTAGAGGCAGAAAAAATTCTGCAATATCATATGTTAAGCATCTTCAACATTTTAAACTCAAAATATTCTTAATCCCGCGTGCAGAATCAGATGCACAGTAAAGTCACTGTTTTTCTGCCTTTCTCAGGCCTTCAAGTATGGCCAAGCAATTGAGAGAAAACAGCTTCAATTAGAGCAATTTTTATAGGCGAGCCATAAATCTCTGAAACCAGGAGTTTATAACAGCAACACTGACATAACTGTAATGCAGCTCCACTAAGATAAATCAGTCGCTTGTCCTGTAAGTCACGTTCCATAAATCAGAAATTTGGAATGTAAATCTCAGCACTTATTCATAAATCAGCAAAGCCGATCAACACCAGGAATATTACTTTGGCACATTTGACGAAGATATTCCCCTGTGTTAGTTTGCTTAAAAATGGTTTCAAGTCGTATTTCAGGGGTTCTCCCTGCGGGACCCCTAAACCAGAGCAGACCCAAGAAAACAGCAGTGGGAGAGAGCTCTGGCTGCCCAGGGGGAAGGTTGTAAACATGGTTCTGTCACAGTTAGTGATCAAAACAGACTTCTGAATAGTTGATAAACACTCCAGGTGTTAATTCTGCATGTCTACTCCAAAAGCCAGGGCTCCTGCTGAATGGACAGGTACAACAGCAGCCATGGGATGTGTAAGGTAATGCATGTAATGGGGTGAAACAGCAAGGCAGAAAGACAGAAGGTTTCTATTCCTGAGTTTGTCTCATTAGTTACCATCCAGCTTAATGCTACAGCTCTTGTATCCCCATTTCTTCATTAAAAACTACAATTTTCAAGTGCATGACAAAAGTCTTTCTTTAAAAGGAAGGAAATAGAATGAACACAAGAAGCATTCGGGCTTGTTTTCTGTTTTCCCTGTGCAAATTTGTCAATGGTTTTCTTTAAAAGAAACAAACAGAAAAAACCCCAGCAATATTGAATTTCCAACTTGTAAACCCTTTCCCTCTACAGAGAGAATGGCACTTTCTAGATAACACTTCTTCCCAGTACACACATTTAATGTGATGTGTATTTCTAAGTGAAAGCTCTTTATCTCTTTAGTGCAATCAGTAAACAAACACATGTACATGTTCATTTAGAGCATTTTAATAATGTTCAGTGTTTACTGAACTCAGAAAGCGTCATCTGGGTTCAAGCTTAACTTGTGTTCCAGCTTAACTTGTGTTCCCTCCAGCCTTTGATATACATGAAAATGAGGGAAAAGCTATTGGTTTTCTCTTATGTGCAAGAAATTATTACTGAAAAATACAATTCAGCACCAATAAATCGAAAATGCAGAATGAAATCAGTTTTTTTGTTTAGCAGAACTATTTAATCCTTCTAATACAAAGCAGTGCAATCACTGACACTTGGACTGACTGTGCTCAGCTTCCTAAACTACACCTAAATCTGCAGTTTCTATGGATGTGAGATGGTGAGTTCTCCTGAGGAAATATGTCACTTCCAAAAGACCTGATGCCACAAGAGAAAAGAATGCACCAGAAGAATGTATTTTCTACTTTTAACACTGCTGTTTCTCCTGTGTAAAAGGACAGTGCACACAAGCTGAGGTGATCAGGGAATGAAGTTAACAAAAGCAACTCATCTTCTCTCCATCTACCTGCAATTCTGGCGGCTAAAATGAGGAAAGAAACTGGTGTCATTAAAAACACACCTCCAGCTCTCCCAGGAATTTCGTACATACAGAGTGGGATTCCAGGAATGACAAAATGTTTGCCCTTGAAGTGCACACTCCAACCACTGCCTGCCACTGTCTCTCCCAGGGCACTACAGAGGGAAATAATGAGCAAATAAAGGGCAGGGGGGGATCTGTGGAGACATTAATCTTAATAACATGGTCTTGTGCAGTCAGCCAACAGCTGGGAAGGCCTGATACATTCCTTTTGCCCCTGTACCTTCATCAGAGGACCCCCTGCACAAGCATGTATTGGGCAAAATATTTCACAGCAGTTGTCAGAAGTGAGGAATTTGGACAGGGTGTTGTAGCTCCCTACCCCAAACCAGTGTAGGTTCATGCTCTGGAGGAAGAAGAATAAAATTTCTGTAGGATTATGGACTACAACTGCAGAATTGATTTATCCAGAAAATTAATGCACAAAATAGATAAAGATAAATTAACTAGAATATCATGCAGAATCCTTGTGTAATTACAAGTTCAGATAGCAAGAACTGATACAAAGTCCCTAGTTAAACAGTGTTTTCATATTGGAAACAAAGTATTTAATAGTTATTTGTTATTATGTCCAGACTTGTGAAGGATTTTAATAGCATGATATAATGTAAACTATTTCTACCATATAGGTATTTCCAAAGAATTTATCCAGGATTCTTGACCAATCTCTTATAATTCAATAGATTATAAAACTGTTTCTGAAGTACAACTGGAAATGGTTAAATGTATGCAACTGTGAACAGGCAAGATATTTCCTTTTGCAAGCTGATTTCTCTAGCAAAGGTTGGGTTGCTCCAGTTCATGGTACCTTTTATGCTCCAGAGGTGACTTTTTTAGTATAGTATCTAAATGAACCAAAGTTTTCACGTGTGTGAAAGACAGAGCAAGAGTACAATATTAATGTAAGCCCCCTGTCACCAAGATGTTAACTTTACTTGAACTTATATTTTTTTCCACACAGGTGGTCATTTTTGCTGAGTTATTCCTCTATTGGATTAAAGAAATCAAATACAATTTATGAAGGAAAGCAAAACAAAGTATAGAGCAACGGGAGTTTTCTGGAAATCAGATATTCACTTATTTCCCCCCATCTCTCCATGGCTTTACTGTGCAGGATACACAAGGCTCTTGAAATATAATCCACATAAACAGATAAGTATTGGTGAGTTCCCTTCTGAAAGTTCAATACTAAATTATAAATAAAACTCTGAGGCAGATGCAACTCCTCTCCTTCTCTGAATGTAAAGTGGGATAGATAAACATTGGTAAATGTTATGTATTTCAAAACACACAAAGTTTAATCAAATTAAAGCTTTGTTCCACATTCTTTGGCTTTACTTCCAAGGAAATGTTCCTATTCTAACTAGCTGTATATTTATTTTAATATACAACACTGCAAAATATCATCTTACTTCTTTTATTTGCCTGAAGGAAATTCATTTCAAATATGAAACTTTTACACAATATTTACTGTTCAAGTATTGCAGCTTTTATTAAATGGGGCCAGACAGGATGCCAGGGGATTTAAAGAGAGAATTAATAACAACCATTGCTAATTTAGGCTTATGCACTACTTTATAGCAAAAGCAAGAATGAGGAGAGGAAACCAGGGATAATCCAATTGATACTAAACATTTTGAACCTATTAACTGCATTTGAACAAAACATTTTTTAAAAGAAGGCTACATAGCTAAAATAAGATGCATAATCCACCAGAGATAGCAGAGAAAATTAATCTTTTCCCTTTTAATTTGGGTAAATTTGCAATAACAGTGTACCTTCCTCACCTTCACATGATCCACACCGATTTCAGTAAGATCACAAATGAAAAAACAACTGTATTTTACAGAAGCTCAAAAATCAGATTTTGATTAACAAATCTTGTAAAGAACACTGAAACAAAACCAGGTCCAAGGGATAATTCAGGTTGAAAGGGACCTCGGGAAATCATCCATCCCAACATCTGGCTCAGAATGGAGACAACTCCTGCTCAGATCCTGTTGCTCAAAGCTTTATCCAGTCCTGTTTAGAAACCCCCAGGAACGGAGATGGCACAGCCTCACTTGGCAAATGTTCCTATGTTTGATTGTACTCATCCTAGGAGGGTTTTTCCTTAAATCCAGTCAGAGATACTGGACTGTAATACAGCTATAAGAATTCTAAATTTCTGAAATAAAATACAATTCATTTCTACAGTCAGTCAGGGTGAGAAACGAGTTTGGTTTCATTTCACAATTTAATGCAGCTGTCTGCTATTATAACACCTCCGTACAGAAAAGGTGAAAAGAAACCCTAAGTCATTGGAAATCCATATCATTAAGGTCTATCTTTTTCAGTAGACAGGGTGGATACAATCTTTTTAATTCAACATGTGCTTTCTGAATTCAACACAAACCCTACTGACTTTATACAATGACCATTTTGACTTAACTTATTCTGTCCTTAGAGTTACCTGTAATTTGTAAGTGAAAAAACAATTTTGTTTCAGTGACCACCACAGAACACTTCATTCAAAACCAAGAGAGGCCAATAGATTAATCTAAGAATATCATAAAAGAAGTATGCGATTCAATTGATGTCAGCAGGAGAAAATAAACTTTTGGTCCATATCCCTTACCTTGCCTTATCTTTCCCTGGGTCACTTCCTTACCCTCCTGTGTTTAAGTCAAACCATTCCCTCCAACAGAAGGAGTGTAAATTCCTACCCTTTAGTTCTCACTCTTGAAACCATCTCTCACATTTAATGGCTTCACAGGACAACAGACAGGCTAGCAAGAAGGAGCGCTGCAGGATTAGAAGGTGCTTAACACCCAGATTTTTAAATATTTTACTTTTCACTCACCCTTTCAGGACATGTGTATGATGAGATAGTTAAAAATATCATAGTAAATTTACATTACTTTCTGTAGGGACAGCAAAGGGGGCGATGTTCCAAAGCTAAAATAAACTTATGAGCAAGTTTCAGGGTCATTCTGCAATTTTTCTCTATGAATCCTAATATCAGAGCCATTCCACACCATAGAACACTTGAAAACAGTGCAGTTTCTCAGAATTACCTATCATATCATCCTCAAGTATCTTAGACAAAAGCCCTTATATGTAGTGATTCCTAACTCACTATGGAAAAAAAGCAGAATATAACAATTCAAATTTTCCCCCTCTTCCTCTGTGCAAGGCTTTTCTTATGACGAAAAAATGGTTAAATTCCTGCAAGAATTTAAAACCAACCCTCTACAGGAGACTCAGTGCCATCAAAAGTTTTCAGTGTGAATTCTAAAGCCAGCAGCAAAGATGGAAACCTATCACAGAAAGTGGCTGGGAATCTTCACAACAAATGGAGTTACAGCTCCTTTAGAGCAGCACATATGTGCTGCTTAATTAGTATTAATACTAATTATGTATCTGTTCCTCACAATTTATAATAGCAAATATATAAGATAATTTAATGCAAAAACACAAAGAAAAAATACAAATATCCTTGCATTATGTAATGTAAAGATTACTGTCATCATAAGTCTATACAATGTGATATTTAAAATATCATCTCAGTTTTCTTTTCCTTTTATTGCCTGTATTCATGGAACAGATTATTTACAGTTGCTCTCTGGGAAACAAACTCTCCAACCCTGTGCCAGGCGCCTCCAGCTCTGCCTCTGCTCCCTGCTCTGCTTTCAGCAAAGTCTCTGATTCCATCTCACTGGTCACTTCAGAATTGATACTTCTTTTATCCAAATGGACCTGTCAGCCATTTCTGGCACCCCCCAGACACTTTATTTTCATGATATCTTGCCATCATTAACTTCTGTGTTTCTATTCTCCACAGATATTTGTCAAGCATTCCAACACCATTTTCCAGAGGGCAATGAATACAACTCTGGATTTCATCCCCATTCAGGATCCTACCTCAGGGTAACCTCTCAAATTAATTCTCTGCTTTATATGACTATTACAGCCCCAAAATCCCACTCCTGTGTAGCAGCATAAGCTGAAATCCCATAATCTCTGCACCACATTTAGTTACCTGTATTTACGTATCTACTTAAAAAAATCTCAAACTCTCTAATGAAAATTGGTGGACATCAAGTCAAAAGAACAACTCAGTTTTTCTAAATTTGAGTTTTTATTGTTCCTCAAAGCTTCTCCAAATACTTTGGTGGTCACTGTGGTTTCTGTCACTGCTGCTCTTAACCTGTTCCACAGACCCATAGCATAACCATGTTATTGTTATGACTCCATCCTCTCACCACTTACAGGGCCCCACTCACTTTTCTTCCGTGGCCCTAAATACAAGCTTATCTCCACTACAAGCTGTTCAGATGAGGAATCATTCTCTAACAGTAAGCCCACTAAAATAGGGAATATTGAGGAAGATAAAATTATCCTCACCTTGCTGTTCCATGGAGAGGCCAAGTTACAGCAGAAATATCACTTTTTACACAGAGGGATCACTGACCTTTCAAAAGATTTCCACATTCTCTCATTTTTCCTTCCTCTTGATTAAATGGCAGGAAGGTAATTTTTTTTTTAATAAGAACCAAAAAAAAATCGTATTAATGCATGAAAGCACATAAAAGTGCAGTGAAAACAAGTAGTCCTCTGCTGTAAGGTAGGAAAAAAGCCATACCCAAATCAAACAAATAAATACCCAGCACTACACAGAACAGATTCTGCCCAGCAACAGATAGTTCCAAATAATGTAGAAAATTTAAATGTAAAATTAAAAAATATGTGTGATCACCATCATAGGAACTGCAGGGTTCCTTTATGTAGAGCCATTCTGTGAACCTCAGGCCAAGAATTTTTCCATGTGTGTATGTACTTCCCTATGGTAAAAAATTCTGTAGATATTTCCATAATCAAAGATACCATAATTGAAATGACCAACAGCAGTTATAAAACTTTTCTCTCACATTACCATCATCATTCCACAGCCTCACTTTGGATTTGTGGGGTTATTTCCCTAATAAGACAGAAAACAGTTCAGTTAAAACAGATATCTACTGTTCCAGCATCCCCATTCCAAAGTGTCTGCTTCTGGTTTCTCAAGAAAAAATTTAAAACTTCAGGATGATCAGACATTTTCCATTAAAAATGTCATTTTGCTCAGTGTTCAGCTTCCTTCAAAAAGTTTCAGTGACTAATTTTAAGCAAATTAAAACAAACTGAGAACACAAACGAAGACATTCAGTGAAGACTGATAGCTTGTTTCCTTTAAAAACTACTAAGAATAACCTGTGCTAGTTCTGACCATATTAACACAAACAACACAAGAAATTTTTATTTCTAGAAAAATACAAAATACAAGTCCTATGCTCGTTCTGATTAAAATGTTTCAAGCAGCAGTCTTGACAAACATAAACTTTCCTTCTTTGATGATCTTTTAGTCTGCCACCCTGTACAGATGGCAAGTTACAATGGGTGGGATCATATACTAATTTGAGACATTTCCAGCTCAGATCATGAATCAAAGTGCTGGCACTCTATAATGAGAGATCGATAGTGTTTTTGTAGAAAGACCCTATAGAATTTTATAAATAATGAGTGTTTAGTAGAATGTGCAGGCAGCAGAGAACAAATTATATTTTCTCCAGAGGGGTCTTTGAAACCACACCTCAAATGTGATAAATGTAGCGTGATGGAAAAGACTGCAAATGTTAAAATGCTCTGCAGCATAATGTGTTCAGAAATTAGAAACCAGTGCATTTATTTTCTTCTATTTAATGGTTAAGCAATCCATTCAACAAGACATTTTCTCTTGTTTCAGTAGCAGTGGGTCATAGCTGGCATTTCTCAAGATTTTACAGACTGCAGCAAAACAGAATAATTTCTTTTTTTTCCAAAGAATCAGGATATTTTAACATACTTGTACTTTGTTGAAATGCACTGCATTTGAAACCCGTAAATATCCTCAGCAACTCATTACACCTGGCTCTAAAGTAATGAGGGGATAGTCTTCAGCTAAGGCACCATCTGGGAGGCACAGAAATAGCTTTAATTAGTGAGCTGAACAGCACAGGCTCTTGGCCAGCACCTCTAACACCTGGGACAGGGGCTGGACATTCTCCTTGCTTCTAATCCATAGGTCTCCTCCACCACTGCAGTCGGGAGGTGTTTGGGATGACCTTACACTCATCCTTTCTGCCTCCCTTCTACCTCACAGACCTCACTTCCCTCTCCTTCAGGAAAAGAATCAAGCCTTGACCTTGCTCTGGTCGCTTTTCTTTACTCTCACTAATACAATATTCCAGCAAAGGAGAAAGGGACAGAAAGGAGCACAGAACTCAGAAGGATCTGAGATAGAAGCAACACCTCAATTACTTCTTCACAGAGAGAAAGTTCAAGCAACAGTTACTCATTAATCTTGAAATGATCCCTTAAATCATGAACACATGAACAATAAAGCCTGACAGAACACCCAGGTATAAACCAGAATCAGAAAACAAAGTCTAAGCCTCTAACCTGGGAAGCAATCCCTGATTTAAGGATTTTTCCTTTAGTGTTTCCCATACAGAGGTCCCAACACACCAGTAAGACTCACTCCTATCTCTCAGATCTTGGTCTTGGTCCCTAAAACGTATGTGCTCAAGAGGGAAGGGAATGTGTGGAAAATAAAAACGCTTTTCTACCATTTCAGTGTTTGTTTCAAAAACTGCCGGTTGTAAGTAGAAGAATTTCCTTGTATTCTCTTGTATAAGCTCTCTTACTCTAGAAATTGAAGTGTATGTTAAAAGGGACAGGTCTCTGGGCAGTTACTGCAGGAAACTTCTCTTTGCTGCTTTCTAGGCCTGCGTGTTTTGTCTCTCCCTCTCTGACTGCAGTAGGAATTCTAGCCCCCGTTAGTCAAAGCCAGACTTGTTAGCTGTGCACAAATCAATACCAGATCACTGACCTCCAGGACAATCTTTATCAGTTCACATTTTCAAATGGCATGTGGAAAAGAACGAGGTGTTCTCTTTGAGCAGAATTTGACTGGAGAAAGCTTCAGTGGGTTATGTGAGACATGAAGGCTTACTGGAGTTCCTTTGCAGAGTCTGTCAGTCCAGGCTGGAGTGCCTTGCTATTTTAAATACTGTCAAGGAGGTTCACAGCAAATAATGGGTGTCTTTCTATGCCACCTTAAATCAAGCCAAATAATGAATAAAAATAATGTTCTACTTCATAGAAGTGAAGTTCTTTATACTCTTCTAATCAGCTGTAACTCAGGAAAACATGAGTGCAAAGACTAACTCTACGTCTAATGCATCCAGAAGATTTAAGGGGAGAAAAGAACAGTGGTAACCAATAAACAAGATTTACCTTCTTGTTGTATGGCAATGTTATTTAATGCACATCTGTGTTTGGAAGCTGTGAGGAACATGGCATCCTTTTCCTGGTGCTGTCAAGGTCGTTATGGCCATTATGCTCGAGACAGGAGTGGCCCAAAGTCATGCAGTTAAAGTTATTGCAAAGCATTGATGTTAATTCATCTAAACGAACACCTATTCATTTTGATTTATTTCTGGAAGGGACTTCGTCAACTTGGAGGCTACAGTAAGTCAATAAATTTCATCAGCAGTTATAATCTCTTGGCATGGGCTGAAAAGGAAAGATGAACTGACAAAACAGAGTCAGTAATGTGAAGGTGCTAAACCAGTGTTACAGATCTACCCATCTCGACCTGCCTTGGACAAAAAGAGACACGTGCCCAGTTTAGGAGTTAAGGATTTTAGTATCCTTGCTTTGCTGGGCAGTGTAACTCATGGGACCTTCTACTCTCCTTAAGTTTCTGAAAACATGACAAGCCAGATGCAAAATTCAGGAAGTTAATGAGTTTTAAAATCAGCTAACCCCAGAATCAGTGTTTTATGTCTATAGTTCTCTGAGTAATATTTACATAAGAAGGTAGAAATATATGTAAGCACACACACTTAGCAATTAAATTATTGAAATGAATAGTTTTAGTTTGCGTGTATGAAGCCCCAAGCTTAGCTTTTCTCTTACAGAATAAATTAAAATATACACAATGAAAAATAATTTCCTTGGGAGTTTCTGGCCACATATTGGCAAATGCAGCTTTTCTATTTTTCCTTCTTCAGCTTTCTCTTTTAACAATTGCTGTTTGCCAGTCCCAGGATTTCCAATCTAAGGACAAAAAGTCTCTTATTGTCAGTGGCCATGAGCTGAACACTCTGGATCTTATCAAAGAATTTTGCTCAATCATGGCTCAGTCTGGTCACTCTGTTTTGTTCAGGAGCTGTCTGAGTTGAGATCTCACATGATTCCCACCAAACAGGCAAACAATAACAATTTCTCAAGCTGGCAAAGTGCTCAAAGCTATTTTGTGATGATCATGAGACCAACATATTTATGATATTCTCCTATTGTAGCAAAGAAAATTGAAATATTTCTTCTCAAGGTCCCAAACCCTTTGAATTCTGACTATTCCAATGAATTAGCTTCTGTGATTCTTCTGTTTACTAAGCAAGCAGCACAGATTTCTGCAACACTACAGATGAAATTATAGTAGATAAACCAAGAAAAGGTACTAGAGATAGATATCAATAGAGAATTTCAACTGTTGCAGTATTATAATGTTTATTCATGTGCTATGACAAAAATATTGGCTTTACTGTTCATTAAGCACTGACTGTTGTTAATGGTTTTGATTATTAAAATACTAATGCCTAAGCAGGTACCACGTGGTTATGTTAGAGAGCTGAGTGGGAATGGAGACAAGTCTTTCGAGAGATCATGTCTCATGATATACAAATGCTGTTCTTTAGGACTGTCATCCTCAGCAAAACAGGAAACCACATTTGTTTAATGGAAAAGGAGTAGTAAAGGCCATAAGAAAGCAGTAGGGGAGTGTCTTTATTATAATGTTGCTATTACCAGAAGAGTACTCAAAAGAATTTGGGGAATTTATTTCATTATGTCCTGAATAATTTAGTTTAGAGGAACATGCTCACATGCACAAAAAACCACCTTTACATACTTTTTAACAGAAGGAACATGAATTAAATAATGCAGAGGAAATTCTTATCATTGTTATTACATCGATTTTGATATCTGTTATTTATTTTATCATTCTGTGGAGCCTGCAGGACAGAATAACATTGGAAAGGGCAGAACGGAAATTAAACAGTTATGCTGATGTGCAATAAAATTCTATGTGGGGGACTAAAATTCCACTATTCCACAGAACAAAAATGTTGTTTAACCTAAAACACAACAACGGCCCTTGCATATGTCATCTCTTCAATATAATTCAGGTCTAAAAGACCTTCACATTCTGTCCTTGCAATACAGACCAGATCCTTTGACAAATCAGAGCACTTTACATCTACTTTAATCACTTAGTATTACTAAGTACCCTCATATTTCTAACAACCAAATTCAGGATAAAAACCAAAACAAAAAGCAACCAAACCAAAAACAACTTACTAGGTTTGTTAACTTACTGTACACCTTCCAAGTTACTGAGAAAGACACTCTCAAATGAAGGTTTACAAACTTTTGTAAAGGTTAAAATCTGTTGTACTCGGTACACAAATCTGGATTTATATCTCTACTAGCCACAGTGATTTATCAGTGGAAACAACGTCTTGAAAATAAAGACAATAATATAGTTCTTCTCTATCTCTGATTTTCTCTTCCTTTCTCTCTAGTTCATTCGAGAGAACTAGAGCTGTTCACTAACACGTGGAGCCTGGGGAAAGTATCTGGAAATTTGTCTGTAATTTAACGATAATGTTGTGTTTCTATTAGCTGAGTAAGTACCCCTTCTGCTATTCCAGGACACCTATTCCAATATTTTGGAAAGCACTGCATGCAGACAGAGAAAATTTCACCTCTCTGACAAATTTCCAAGCCATATCTCTCAAGTGTTGAGAGTGTCTGTTGCTCCTGAGAGGGCAGTAAAATGCAACAAAACCCATGTGCCTTCATATAATTACGAGAAAGACAATAGTCTCCAATTATTAGTACAATGAAGAAATATAGCATTTCAGGAAATATTTTATCACTTTTAAAGCTATGAGAAAAAAAAATGTAAAGGCATTTTAGTATGTGGAAGGAATAACATGCACGTGGCATCCAGAAGAGTTACTATATAGTAACTGTTATGTTTAGACATTTAAAAATTATCTGCTTGGAACAGGTAACTAACCCAGTAATTATACATACATATTTAGGTTGGACATTTAGCTTTCAAGTTAATTACCAGCAAAAAAATTAACCTGGGGTGTCATAAGGAAATTGAAAAAAAAATCCTGATGTGTTAGAAACACAAAGCAGAGCAGTCTGCTTCGAGGCTCAGATCAATTTAATTTTTTAATCACTGTCTCACACATTCTTTCTATTACTCATACTCATAATGCATTCATCCCAAGATGCACCTGTGAAACTGCCAGATACTGAAATTTTGGTGTATGGACTTTGGAAGAGGTGGGATATATTTACTTTGGAAGGGTATGTGGTAAATAAATCATAGAGCAGTTTATCTGTTCTGATCTGGATGGTGCACAGCTCTCTGTGACCACACTGCTCAGGTGTTGCTTGCTGTACTTCTGTCAGATGTTGCACATTCCATTAAATTCTTTAATCACTGGAGCTGTTTCTGAACACACACACACACACACACACACACACACTCATATTCACTGAGCATCATCTCCAAAGCTCCTGGAATTAAAAGTTCTCATCTGTCTTTGAATCAGTTCCTGCAATCCATGAGAATACATTTTCTCTGTCTCTCTAAGTAACACCGTCCCTCCACCCCACTTACTCCACATCACTGTGGGACTGTCACCTTCCTCCTGCCTGTTGGACACAGCATAAACTAGAAAAATTCTGGGGACATGAACACCTCTACCCTGTAAGTTTGCTCCAATTCCTTTGTTTTCCTATGTTTGGACACAGATATCTGAGATGTATCTCACAGCCCTTTCACTTTCCAAATGCATTAGGATTTGAAAACCAGGATATCAGATATGTTAATGAAATAGAAAGGCAGATTCATTAGGCCTTTTACCCAAACCAACCTGCCACAAGTGACATTTCCTTTTAGTCCTGAGATTCTCATGCAATTTATTTATGCTGCAATCACCTTCTTCTCTCCTCTCTCCATGCTTCTATTCAGAATTCTTCAAATCACATACCATTGTAGACAGTATTTCAGATTGTCAAATGTGTTCTGAGAGGAGTTTTACAAAACTCATGCCATGGAAAGGCTGAGTGCTGAGAAAGGGCTTTTCCACACTTTATAAAGAATAGATTTTGATGCAGATCATGCTTACAATCTTTTCTTTATTTGCCACAGAAGTGGGAGATAAAACGTCTACCTCATACAAGCACTAGCCCACTCATCCACTAAAAAATTGTTTAAGTTTTTGTAATATTGCTTTTCTACAATGATTTCTCTAAAAACTAATTTCTGAAGAAAACATAAGATATATTTATTGTTTTAACATCGTATTTTTCATACAAATTGTAAATAAAGGCTTTAAGGTTGTCTGATTTGCCCAGTTCAGCAAACAGAGATCTATCTAGAATGTGAATTAGGAATTCTAAGATTCTAATCTTACAAAAATTTTTGATCTCCCAAAAGGGACATAACTAAAAGCTTGGAGCGATTTGAAAATTGAGAGAGATAAATGTAGTTAATGAAGTCTGGAAAAAAAATTATTTTAATTACCGCATCTTATGTTTTGTCATTCATTAATCATGTCAACTAAGTGAACCAAATTACTTTTTTATTTTATATTAAACTACTTTTTCATGCTTATGCAGGTCCATTGCAGGTGGTTATTTAGTTACAAAGAATTTACCGAACAGCCAAGACACAGACCACTAGCAATGATGTGAACAGCTCCAGTGTTTTACCCTCAAAAAACAGGAGTCGTCTTTCACTGGAATTTGGCTGATACTCAGTGTTCTTGCAGAATACGCTGCCAAAGCTTAAAATCTTTGATCTGTAAGATCTTTAGGTACTGTCATTATGAAAGAGAAGTCATAGAAATTGAAGATTTGGCATCAAGTCCTGTTTTGGCCCCTTCTCTTGTACTCAATCAAAGGCCTTAATGTAAATAAAGATAACTGTGTCTTGCCTTTGTGGTAGCCAACTCTGCAAATCCTCCTTTGGGGGATGGAGAATACAAGAATAAAATTTGAGGTGTTTTTTCCACTAACAGCACTGGGAGGTTGTCCAAGAGAGAACGAGGCCCAGAACCTGAATGACTGATGGAGAGTGGAGATCCCACCAGCCCCTGGCACTTCCCTTTGCACAGGTCCCCATCACTCTCCAAACCAAATATTAAAAGGAAAAAAACTTGGCCAGAGGCTACTCAACCATAATTCACTCTCTCAAGCCCTGTCACACCTGCCACTTAGAGCACTTAAATTAGAAATTTCATCTTTCAACAGATTCTTTATTGAAACTACAGTGTCAGTGACAGATATGGATTCTACATCCCTCCTTTCTTTGTTTCTGGGTCTGTTTGGGTTTTTTTCAGGGCAGGTGATACATTACAATTTTAGATTATAATTTTATAATACTGAAATATGTTACTCGGAAGTCTGGAGTTGGCACCCAAGATGTGAAAGTACCAATTCTGCTTCACAGATGTAATTGCAGTGCTACAGATACGCTGCTCCATCGAGAGCACTGAAAAGTGCGTGTGGAAAATGTTATGGAACATGCAAAAATGGGATCTCCTTCTTTGGAATGCATGGAAAAAGATCAGAATAACAGACTGGGATGCTATAAAGAAACCTGAAATATACAAAATAAGAAGAAAGGGGTATCTTTGTTTACTATTATTCATCTTACACACTGAATTTCTTAAATGTAAGGTGTGCATGAAAACATTGATCCATTACTGCATTAATCCAGTGCCATGGGATGGCACAACTGAACACAAATTGAGCCTCACTGGGTTATTATGATCCTGAAATGCTCATTAAAGGAAAAGTGCCACCATATTTATCACAGATATTTAACATTTGTATTCACTACTCTCACACCCAGGTTCAAGGACAGTTCAAGAAGTGCTCGTGCCACCTGCTTACCTCATGACTTTTGAGTGCTTTTTTAAAAATATCATCTTTATTATTCTCTGGACTATTTCTATTTCATAAAAAGAAACCACTTCAAGAATCAAGGGGCTGAATCATTCACTGCACAACCAAATCTGACATAGAGCAAATTCTTCTGCCCATATAACAGTGAAGAGTAATAGGTCATGTTGAGGTGAAGGCTCAATATTCCATTATAATAAAATAATGCCAAGACTTAGTATGGCCTTCCATCCCAAAGAATTTTATGAACAATTATTAATCTTCATACTTTGCTATGAACCTGCTTGGACTAAGTGAATGAATTCAGTGTTCCTTCCTTTTTGCATTTCAATGTTTTAGGATTAACTAAAAAATAGTATTAGTCTGGTGGAGAAGCAGAGACTGTAAACTAATAATAGGTGTTATATTTACAGGTACATCCAGCTTTTAAAGAAACATTATTAGAAGGCCAGAGAAACTCCAAGGTATAAAGAGTCTCCTGTGTCATTCTTACCTGTCTTGTAATTTTGATATTAAATACTGAATTATAAGAAAACTAATTATGAAAATACCAGCATAAAAAAATAAATCAGGAACCCAGTAAAGAAGGGAAATAAAAGTCTGACAATACCAAATTCTTATTGATGGGTTTTTAAATGTATAGATATTATTTTTCATTACTCAAGAACCAGAAGATAGATAGGAATAATAAGTAGCAACAGATGTTTGTATGAGATTTCAAAGAAAATTCCACATTTTGAGAAGAACTGACTGAATTTTCTGTAAATGATAGAACAAGCAGCAGTAGTTTAATTTCCCTGAAACAGACACACACCCAACACCCAAGCATTATATTTCAAAGAATTTTAATTAAATCTATATCACAAAAAAGAAATGCTTCACATCTTAATTGAAAAATCGCCAGCTAGAGAACTGAGACAGTGAAACAGTCTGGTAAGCCTTGAGACATAATTGAAGAAAAGAATAGATGAGAATATTTCAAATGGTCTCACTAGTCAGCAACTAGTGTAAATACTGCAATTCAAATAACGACGTTTTGGTGATTAAGAGAAGAAACTAATTTCTATTCTACTGCTCCTTTGCTTTGAGAATTATGCCTCATGTTTGAGAATGCCTGACTGAACACAAAACTCCACCACATCCTCTACCAAACCACGAGGCTCATTGTTGGTATGAGCACTCTGCACGATCTAGTAGGGCAGCAGCCCACACTCAACACAAGATAAGCAGGTGTTTACGATCACTTTTGCAGCTTTTATCTGCTTTATAAAATTCACCAGCTTCTCAAGGGTCCTTTTAAAAGCATATGGAAAGGCAGGGAAAAGCCTGGTATTTGTGCACAGTTACACCAAGCGGCTGCTGCAGGAACAAGGCAAGGCTGGAGCTTGACTCCAGGATGTGAAATGAAGTGGGTAAAGTTTTAAGATTTTGACATGGGAAACGTGCCAAGGCCAGATGGAAACCTCAGCTGTCACAAGCAGAGGTCACCGTGACCTTCCTTCCCAGCACAAGGTCTTGTGAAAATCCTGTGTACTTTTCATATAAGCTTATCAGATCTATCCTTTCTAACTGGGAGCTAAAATAATTTGCTTTATATTATTTTCTTGTTATTCATTGTCTTGTCTTTGTTTGGTTCTACTTTTAATTATAGAAGTCCAGCAGAGATGCCCCTGAGGTAGTGCTGATAATCTAGGCTTAAATTTCTAAGGAATTTGTTTAAGGGAAGCTTGGATAAGCCTTAAAGTGAATCTTTGATAAGCCTTTGTTCTTTTAAATTATTTTGTCATAAGACAACATTTTCAGAAAAGACAATTTCTTGCTGAATGGAGGAGAGGTTTATTGATGAGACTTTTCTAGTGGAGTTTTAATGGAACTGCTTATAAAATATTTTTACATGGTCTATTTAACCCTCTGAAACTGTCTATAAACAACTCTAATTACCATCTATGCTTAATGTTGATAATGTTATCTACCAGAGAAGCAAACAGAAACACCTCTTATATAACTCAACATGATAGGGTGGTTTATACCTTTCTTTATTTTTTAATTTTTGTACATTTCATGTTCTTTGAATGCTGTAGACATAAGTAGGGAGAAAATTTTAAACAATACCAGAGTAGGACATGAAATAGTGGATCTAAAAAGCAGCAAAGGAATGTTACTAAAAAACCAGAAAAATTACTTCTACTGGAAATAACTAAGTAGTAACTGAATGTGATTTAGGTCTCCTGAACAGATTAAATGTACTACTGAAGTACCTGTAAATCCCACTGTCTATACGCAGACACATGTGAAATTTTAAGACCATTCCTACATTTGATGGATTTTTCCATAAACTTATTTCCTTCTTTACACCTCATGGGTTCAGTTGTACAGCAAAAATCAACTGCAGCTTGACAGTCGTGACGTGCTGCCAGACACTAGAGTTTAGAGTGGCATCAATTTAACAAACTAACCACACCAAATCTGCATGAGAGTGAAATTCCAAACCCAGATTGGAGGAATCTAATGTTAGTTTATTTTGCTTGCCAAGGGGAAGTGATTTGTGGGATCCTGGCTTGCGAAGTCTCTGATGTTCCCTGCAGGGGTGAGCACTGACAGTCCCCACCCTTGAGCCATGTCCCCTAGGTGAAGTCCTTCACAAAAGGCTGCCAAGGAAATTATTCAAATGTAAGAAGAGGGGTCCCTGCACGGAACCAATTGGTAAAGGCAGGAAGCTGAGACTGAGAACTCTCAGAATTAAGGTAGGACAACATGGAGGTGGTGGTAGCTGAGGCTGGGCCCTACAAATCTTTTGCAGTTTGGAAGAGATGGGTAGAACTGGCTGCTCTCTCCCTTTCGGTACAGAATTGAGAAGGATTCAGAAGGTGGCAGCACCTGCTTGGATCCAAAAACTAATTAAAATATAAAGAGGGAGAAAGAAGAGGGGCTTCTTGACACAAGACCTCCAGTGCTTCTGCTGAAGGATGCTGCAGATGCTACAGTTCCATACATGTTCTAAAAGCCTAACTTTTCTTTTTATGAAGTAACTAAATACAGAATTAAATACAGACATTAACTAAAGTTCAAAGTTAGTGAGGTGAATCCATCTCTAAGATGGTTGGTCTCAGGTGGAGATATCATATGCCTGGCCTGTCTTCCCTTTCTTTTCCTAGACTTTTTCTATGTCTCTTTCAGAGACAAGATACTGAACTTGATGACCTATGGTGACATTCCTATGTTTTCAGGTTTATGTCAAGTATTTTTTGTATAAATTACTGCTCTAACTTGAGTAGGATTTTTATTTCACTTTTAGCACATACAATCTGCAATTATACCCCAACTACTGTAGAGAATTCGAGCACTGAAAATACCATACAAGGACTATTTCTAGACTAGGTTCCATCACTGTGATGACACACAGTTGAAGCAAAGTAAAACCCACTCAAATCCATAAAATATTTTCTATGTTCTGTCATCAACGGTCATGCAATTTTTTTTCAGCTTTCACTAAAATTGTTTGAAACTGCACCAAAAGTCCTTTGCAACTTAACATGTATTTTCTTAAAATTTTAGAGGTCACTGGACATACAAAAAATGCTTTTAACAGTCAGATCTTTGAGTTCTGTCAAAAAAACATGAGGAGAGAAAAATTGATCTCAAACTTCATTACACAAGACCTGAAAAGTTCTCATAATTCATTGTAAATGACAGAAAATAATGTTTTTGTTAAGAAATTCACTATTTGCTGGTCACTGATGGCAATAAATTTACCTGATGCCTGAACATCTGCATGGGGAATCACAATGTCTGCCCTTCCATCTGTAAAGAGACAGAAATCAAAATTCTCCCCATGTCCTGCTATCTCGCAGATGAAAGTGGAGGGAATAGTTTTGAAAACCCACTGGGTCAAAGGAAAAAAGCCAATTTATCTACATTAACACATCCTGTCTCTCCTCTCACACAGTCAGTAACATAGCAGCATGTCACTAATTGAGTAGCAAGTAAGTCTTCACATCGTTATGAGAGGAGGAGAAGTACTTTGTGCAATTTTAAAAGTACTCACCATATGTTCCCCTATTTGTAAGCATTTTTTTACTTTCTTTCTTCACAATCCTGTACCTACACCTCACCAGGTTGGGAAGCTGCATGGTTATGTACCTGACCTGAACACACGCATTAATGTTTGTGCCAAAAAAAGGAATTTCTTTTTTTCAAAGGCATTTTAAGGTTTGAAGAAAACTATCCTCCATCTCCTGAAAAGAGGAAAGGGAAATGTCTTGGGCGCAAAACTTTCTATTAGTATCAAGTTTACTTCCAAACACTTTGTATATCTAAAGCCACCTGCTGTCAATTTGAATGTGCCTGATGGACATGGGGTGAGAAAAGATAAGATATTCTGTCCATGGCCATCACTACCTATCACAGTCATCAGTAAAGTATCATACTAGAACCAAAATACATTGTCTTTAGTGTAAAGTTAATATTTTATCCAATATTAGTTTCATAGTTTCCCCTTTTTCCTTTCCTTCCTATATGAACAAACACCTATAGGCATTTAAACAATACAATAATACGCTGGGTTTTTTGTATTTCTACATTAAAAAAAAAAAAACCTAAAGAAAAATAAGGAAGTTGCAAACCAACAGAGTGCAACGTTCTGCAGAGGGCACCCTCGGTACAGCTAGAGCTGATCACCTCCTCCCACTGCACCCCTCCTCCAGAACTTTAAATACATCCTATCACATTTACAATTGTCAGGAATATACAATAGGAAAAGGCTTTTCCTGATAGCAGCAGAACAATGCCTGATGCAGACCTATGAAAGAAAACAAAGTATACCTCCACAGAGCACAGACACTCTGCTTTTCAAGTATCATAAATGCTTTTTGGCTTAATAACTTATCATGAATTAATTTGCTGTCAAGAACCATATACTCATAGTAACGACAGTGTCTATCTGCTATTATTACTATTATTATTAAATTTTCTTCTGTATTGTTTCTTTGAAGGCTTCTACTTATTCAGAGATACAGAGAAGCTTCTACATGAAGTGAAAGGAGGATTGCAAGCAAACATAGTTATAGCAGCACATATCTGATATGGCACAATATTAAGACTTTTCACTGCTTTAACAGTGAGTTCTCATAACCAAGACAGGAGCTACTGTCTTCATTGGAGGTGTGAGAAAAAGTTCATTTAAATGTCATCAAAAAACATATTCTCTTTGAATTTTACTGCTCAAACTGTTCATACCCCATGCACTGTGCTTTCTGCTGACACAGCTGATTCTTTTCCAACTCTACTGCTCATATGACCTTCTCTCTTTTTTTTTTTTTCCCCCCACCTCTTTCAGAACCATTTCTGGGCAGTTTCACAAGAATTTTGATTGCTGTTGTAAAGTTTATATCACTGCCATCTGACAGCTGTTTGCTGGCCTTTGTGAAATGAGTTGATGGTCTCAGTTAATTTCCGAACAGGCAGGTGTTCACAACTTAAAACATCACCTCTGCTGGCACAAGGACTCCCAGCCAACAAAAAATATAAGTATAAGCTCACCACTGGGTGAAACGCATGTTTAAAGGGAAACACATCTTGAAGTGCTCTTGAAGGGAAGGCTGAATTTCACAGATAGATAAAAATTAACAGAAAGTTAACTCTGGTAAATAACCCTCTTGCAAAAGATCTAAAAGATACTCATAAGTGGAGTCCAAGCTGTGTTGATACACTTATATCTATATCTTTATCAATATCTGTATCTATGTCCATACAGTAAGACTGCTTGTGAGCGGGGGAGAGGAACATCTGCAGAACCACCAGAACTTGAACACAATGTTGGGAACCCTTCCTTTGCTTGCTACTCTAAAACTTAAAACACTACACTGTGAATTAAAATATGTTCTACAACAAAGCAGTCCATAAGGCTGCTACATCTTCCCCCTCTGTGTTTTCTTTACTGATCAGAGCCTTTGAGCAAACAAGAAATTGTTGGTGAAATTGCCGAAATTCACCGTGATAAGGCAGTTTACAGATGGGCACATTAAAATCATTTGCCATTAGGAAACTCTCTATGCAACAAACAACATGCGGCAAGTATTAATTAAGTAATTTAAGAACATTGCAAGCTGAATCTTTGAATCCAATTAAAATCTGACCTTTCTTCCAGAAGTGGTCAGGGGTAGGGTTTAATACCCCTATAAAACCACTAAGATATGGGAATTAAGATGAGTAGCAGAATTTCCTCAGGAGATACAACCATTAGCATTGTATCCCTGACTCCATTTTAGCTGAAAATGAAAGCAACTTCACACTGACTGCAGAGCATTCTTCTGAGAGTCACTTCTGCTACTTAATCTTATTTCCAGTGTATTTTTCTCAGACTCGAGGAAAATTACTTGCTCTTACGTTATGTTGATTAAATCATGTCAGGAAGTGTTTTAATTTATGTGTTCTAGGTAGCAAAGCAGAACAATTTTCATTCTTGGGCAAGGATAATCATAATTAAAAACACATTAGCTGATTATACCAAACATCCATCCTAAAAAAAATATTCTATATCATGATTTATAAATTATGATTTGTTGACTAACATGTTTTGAAATTATACAACTTTATAAGCTGATAAATAGTTTCAGTAATACCCCCACTACCCAGGGCTTGGAACAACCTAGTCTGGAGGAAGATGTCTCTTCCCATGGCAAAGGGGTTGGAACCAGATGGTTTTTAAGGTCCCTTCCAACCCAAACCATTCTGTGATTCTATGAAATTTATTTCCAATAAGTTTCTAAAATAAAGGTTGAAACCCTTTGAAGCTTGGGCGATGCTTTGCCATCCAAGGATGGAAGAATCTCCTCTGAAGCAGACTCGGTAGTTTCTATTTCTGTATGGTAAAAATACCTTACTGCTATAACAAGGAGCCTAATATTTCCTCACAAATCTAGTCATTTGATCTCATGCTCAAGTTTTTGACATCTTCCACAAGCAAATATATCCCATACAGGATGTATTGCTTTAACAGGTATTCATTTTACTGAGCTCCACTATAATTTCTTAGTCTTACATGATGCCTCAAGACGTTTCACACATTCTGAAAAGGAAGCTAAAAGGGAATAATTTGCATATATTATTTAAGTTGTGCATGCTGTAAATATTGATCTGCTGATAGAGAAGAAAGAGAAGAAGTTGTTCAAAAATCAGCACTTGCATTTCAATAGTTTTTAAGAAATATTTTTCAGGATAAATTTGGTGAAGAGATCACAGCTCTGCTCACCCCTGCAGCTGAAGGTTATTTGACACTTCAGTCCATGACATTCAGTGTACATTATGGCAATTTACAGATCACGAAAACTCTATACTTTTACTCTTTTGGAGTTATTACCCATTCAGCACAAACTGTTCAAACCACAACTACTGCTGTCTGTGTTATGCAGAGAGTGAAGTTGCATTTCACAGCTATGACCTGTTATTTTAGCCAACTCCCACTGACACTCAAGGATGGTGCACAGATACTCTTGTGCAATGTTTTGAGTAACTTTCAAGTCTTTTCTCCCCTCAGAAGTGAGAAGCTGTAATTTATCTAACATCTGAGAACAAAAAGAAATAAACAAGTCTCGATAGCACCTTCACACCAACCTCCACAATCACTCTTCATTTTGGAAAGGTTCTGGTAAAGGACTGCAAACCTCAGTAGAAAGGAATAAGCATAAACAGGATTCAGCTAGAGAAGTGATCACAAGATATATCTGTTCGGACTAAAATTTTGATCATTTAAAACTCCTGCTGTCTGACTTGACAAATCCATGAGGCCTGGGAGCACAAGTTCTCCTCCTTTCACAAGCACAGAACACATGGAATGGTCGAGGCCAGGGCACCATTCAGGTTAGCAATGCAATCACCACTGTTCATTTTAGCACTAGATAAAACATACCAAGTGTTCCACACACTGCTCACTCCATCAATATCTTAATCACATAGTGCAGAATAAAGAGGTGAAAAAACATCTTGGGGACAAATATGTAACTCCCCAAATGGCAAATGACTCTTCCACATTAACGCAGGTTTTTGTTGCCCCAGTGCCACACATTTTCCTTTCCCTCCTTCCTTCCTCCTCTTCTTCCTACAGAGTTTTCTGCTTTTTCTCACACTTTTCTATGCCCATCTCTCCTCCTTAAATGACTGCCTATACTGAACTTACCAACACCTTCACAGCTCCCCACAAACCCACATGGTTTTCCCATTCTCTTGTAGGCTTCTTTTCCTAATTCTCTCTCTCCTGGAACAGGCAGTTACAGACCATAGGAGAAATGCCTCCTAGCTGGCACCAGAAGAAAGTTATTTCATTTTTAATTTAAATTAAATATTTTGAAATGGCACTAAAATTCCTATGAAAACCCTACCCTGCTCGTGTTAAGGCCAGACAAATAAATAAACCCCCGAAACTAAGGAGAATTTGGTGCCATTGCAGAAGGCAGAAAAAAGCCCCATTGTCCTGAATGTAAGGGATTCACCTCTCCTGGTTAGGTGTGGTTCTGTGTCCCTCAGCCTTTTAAGCACCCTGATTCAAGGCTGGGGCTGGGCAGCAGTTACTGGGTTTGTTTTCAATCTTTGTTCAGAACGCAGCACTGCTGAAAATGTCCAAAGTGCTATTTCACGTTACAACAGAACAAAACACTTTCTTCTACGAGAGAATACTGCAGGGCCCAATTTTTCATTGCTTGGATTTCTATTTTTAAGGTTTTTCCACCCAAGCAAATGCTTTTGCTCTGACAGCGTTTAATAACTAGTTTGACCTTGGAGTGTGTAAGTTTAAATGATTTCAGAGAACGCTGCAGCAGAAAATCAGGGGCCAGGGATTCTTTTCCTTATTTGAATTTTATTATTTTGGGAGAAGGGGGAATCCCTTGTTTCACAGAAGAAATTACTTTTGAGCCACAGTGTGAAGACTTTTTGCATGAGTGCATGAAGAGCCACAACTTTTGATGTTTCCTGCAGTTGATACAAAACTGTCACCATTGCAAAGCAACCTTACTGCTTCCTCCTGGGACTATCCCCAAAAATACAGTAAAGAAATCTGAGAACTGGCTTGTATTTAATATGTACTGGAAAAATAATATTATCCCAGCAGCTGGGACACCTTGAGCCCCAGGCTGTCCCTTCCTGACAGCCCTGGGGACTGGTCCAGGTTACAGCAGCTTTGTGAGGCTGTAAACCAGACCTTGATTTTTCCAGTGGATTCATGTCCAACATTCCCCCTGTGGAACCCATGCTCATTATCAAGCCCCATTACCAAGAAATGTGCAGCTTGTATAGAAGAACTGTCATTGACTACAGTCTGCTGTATTTTATGCGTGGATTGAAATATATGCAATTCTTTAAAGCTGAAAGACCAAACATGCAATTATTTGATATAGATAAACTCACCTAACTGATCTTGTTCACATATTTGTTTGGTTTTTTTTATTTCTCAATTTTCTATAAGCACCTCACAAACTTGCAGAATTTATTAAAGACATATAGAGTAACTACTTCATTTTAATGCCAAGTAAGATTGAAAAATAACTTTTGTTGATGAATTAAAAAAAATATCCTGTGGTGAAAAAACCCACTGTTTGTCTGGGTTATTGCATAATTCAAAGATTAAATTACCTTTGGCTAGAGCTGTAACAACCTTTTCTTCCCCTTAAAATAATAATATCCCAACTACAGTGGTGTAGGTACAGCAGTGGGACACGGCTCCTGACAGTCTAATCATGGGTTCATCTAACAATATTCACAGGGAGGCAAAATGTTGCTGTTAAATCACTGCCCTTCCCTATTCTATAAAGCCACCAGGTGAGCTGTTTCAGTGGCAATAACACTGGAAAACACCACAAAAGGATTTATTGTCAACAGATCTGCGCAGAAAAGCAACACTGCAGAAGCAATATTGATTTCTGTAGGAAAAAAATTCAGGTGTACTCTGTATTACACTTACACAAACCCTCTTATGTAACGTGCAATAATGTTACATTTTGTGGACATTCTATTCTCATTAAAAAAAAATCTCAAACTCTGCATTATCAATTTTCTGTAGTGATCTACAGCAATTTCAATCTGTATGAAATGTTCACTACAATAACTATTACACAAAGAACAGACAGTGATCTCCACAGAGGATCATTTTTTTCACAAATATACACAAAGTACATGTAAATTCTGCAAAAAATTCTATTCTTTTTCCATCATGAAAACTCATAAATTGGACAAAAAATAAGATGGAAGAAAAATTAAAACAAAACCAAAGACAAATCAAGTAATTTGATCTTTTTGTTTTCTCTCTTGGAAAATAAAGGTGACAAAATATGTTATGACTCTTTCATTGTTCATAAATCATCTGCTATTTGATGTGAGATTTCACATTCAAACCTCTCAATAGTTGTGATTTACATGCAGAGTTACAATTTGATTGCCATTTATGAATGTCAGTGGTAAAAACATAAAATTTATAGTGACCGTCACTAGAGATTTCCATTTCTAATGAAAGTATTGCTTAAAAAACATCAGAAGCTTGTGCATTTAAAAATATTGACATAATTACAAAGAAAAAGCCATAGATGAAACCAAAGTCATCAAAATCATTGCATTTATGAAATATTTTTTAAACTGTGTATTTAAGTCAATTCTTGCAAAAACCATTAACATTCATATCTGACAACTCTTAGCTCTTCTCTGAGCCTCAAAAAAAAAGTGCACCAGGGCAGTCATAGCACAAAGTGCCACGTCCAGCCCTTTGTTAATATTTCTATGGAGTTTCTTGTATTTTGGTTGAGTCTCACTTCCCCTTGCCACACCCATCTTTCGTCCAGTTTGGTATTTACACACATTTATAAGATTCCCTCCCCAGAGCCTTCTCGTTTTGAGGCTGAACCCGCTTTCTCAGCTCTGAGGACTGGCCCTCCCAGTTACAGGACTTCACGCTCCACTTTGGGGAACTTGGAGACGTTCTCTCTTGCTCACTTCTCCAGTCTCCCAGGCCCGCTTTGGACAGCACCACGACCACTTCACTTGGTCGGAGCACGGTGCTGATAATGCCAGGGGTGTGGGTTTAATCCCTCCATGAGCCATTTACCTTAGAGTTGGACTCCACGATCCCTGGGGGCCCCTTCCGACCCAGAATATCCCAGGATTCTGCAGCTCCCGGTTGCACCCTCACTCCCAGCACATACAGACCACATACAAGCCTGACAGCAATGGCACTTCATTTCATGAACAAGCTTTTCATCAAACAAGTATTACTGTCTGCCATAGAGATAATTTATTCTTTATGTATAATTGATTTGTGCCTGCACTTAAAAATGTCTTTTGAAATCCATATTATAACTAATGCTGTCATATAATAAAAAGCAACACTTTTAATTTAAAGTTAATTATTTTCCATTATTCAACATTAGTAGACAAGGCAAGAACTCTAGCTTAGTGCCAGAACATAAAAGAAGTTATTCTGAACTTATAATACATGGGTTTAACAGCTTAATGTCAAGAAGCAATACCGTAAATTAAAAAGTAAAAGGATTATGGTATCGCATATTTAGAAATTTCACATGACTACAGATAATTAAGGCAAGTGAAATATTTTTGCAGCATTGTCCTGAAATCTGCAATTATAAATAAAGTATTTTTATAGCAATGGCACAATATTCTATAATAACACTTTAGGCATAACATCACTGTGGCATCTGAGACTTATTGCAATACACTGCTGCATTTTTCAAGGGTTTGTAGGAGGTATTTCTATTTCTTTCTTCCTTTTATCATTACTGCAAGACAGCTCACTTCACCTACCTCATCTAAACCCCAGCTGGAATTGAGAAATCACAGGTATGACAGAGAAAGGGAGCCTCAAACACTGCAGGTATGTAAAGGTGCTACTTTTGAGGCCTCTTCTAAGTGACTGTTTCAGAAATAGAAACCACATGTGGGCAACACATGATTCCTTGCAGCTACTTCAAATTTGAAGAATAAAAACACTTCATAAGACACATGAAATTATTTCAGTGTTGACTTTCTGCAAGTGTAAAAAGATTTCAAAATGAACAAAACACCTGGAAATGAGCATTATCTCATTTTGAAGGTATTTATCCTCCAAAGAAAAATCATCCTCACAGTAGGCTGGAAGACAGCTAGGATAATACCAAACTTCAGAGATGGAGAACTGCAATCCCTTATGGAGATTTTGGAAGAAATTTAAAGACAGCTTTTCCGTGTTTGTGTACTCCTTATGCCTCAGATTATGGTTATTCAGAAATCTGTCAAGAAAGTCACCCTCGGGAAAGAGCTCTTCCTGGAAAGTTCCCAGCAGAGAATACAATTAGAAGTACTCCACGGCCTGCATTCTTATGTGGGTTTGGATTTGCACTTACCATTTTTTCCTTACCAGCTTGGAAAGTATTGGCTTTTGTGATGAGTCTTCTTTTTGGAATGCGAACTACTTAACGTCCCACCTCCTCCAAGAAGTGTCCCATTCTCTTCTTCAAATGATTATCAGGAGCTCTCCTAATGGGAAAAAAATTGTATTTCACTGACCTAATTATGTGTGTCCTTTTTTTAGACTAAGACTTATTTCCAACAACCCTTGGTCTCAGTAGGATGTATGATAGTGCTCCTTCCTCCCTTCCCCAGCCCATTTGCTACCTTTTGGAACATTTCACTGGACTTGAGTGTTCTCCATCACTTGAACATCCAAGACATACATGTGGGGCTTGATTTGATACGTACACCTCATTGCTGGCTGTCGCCTGAGGAAAGCCAAGCCATGCTGGCACTTTCCTGCTTTGGGCTGCCTGACTGGAGAACTCTCAGAGCTCCGACGGATATTTAAAGAAACCAACTCACATTTACTCCTGCCAAAGCACAAGCCTGCAAGTCCACAAACCCCGCGACATAAATCACTACATTTGTGGCATATGGTTGCTTTTTTCAGTCAGATTTTTCAGTCAATCAATCGATTCTCCTCTCGCAGATTGCAATCATTTCATGCTCTCATATTCTACATCCAATATAGCATCACCACTGATTGAAACAACCAGCTACAAAAGGTTTTAGTCTTATTTTGAGAATATCCACACATACCCCACATACACAGTGTAACAGACCATTGGCAATATGCTTAACGAACTTTCAAAACACATTAATTAACAGCAAATAAGCAGTGCAGCTCTATGCCCACAGAAGCCATGATATCCCTGCCTAGAGAAATGAACCATCACATCCAAGTTCCTTCAGCAGGCACAGGAAGTTTTCAAAATAATTGCTCTTTAGTCATTACAGGACTACTTTTATTTTAATAGATACTGGTGTGTGAAGGAGAATATAGAAGCAAATTTTATTTCTGAAATGTCTGCATCAATAAAGGTGCCTAATTAAGGTATTCATTAAAATATACAAAGTTAACTTAACAGGAAAAAATCTACAAAATATTATTACATTTCCCCATTAAACTAATTTAATTTGTTTATAACACAAATTCTAATAGGATGATATTATTAACTAGTTCAATTTCAAAATGTCTTCTCGTGTTTATTTTTATTATGTTACTAAGCAGAGTAGCAATTGACCTAATTTATTTTATTAAATAACATTTCTCAATCTAAAAAGAGGCAATGGCCTACATCTGTCCTTAGGCCCAGAGTGTGCTGCCATTTCAAAAATTACAGTAGAGTTCAAGTTTGCACCAATTTCACATAGCAGCATTCAAATGTACGTATACCTTTTTACTCAAATCAGTAATTTCATCTGCAGTGATATAATTTGTGAGGTTAATATCTATAGTCACTTGTGAATAGGGAACAGGTCTGAATTTCAGTTGGGCACATGCTCAGTTGGATATTTTTGGTTATTCTTTTCGTTCAGCATTTACAAACATAAATATGACATTTCCATTAGTATTTTAAAAGTTTATTGATGAAAAACTACAAAGCTATGTTTAAATCTCCCAAGATGTATAGAGAAGAATTTTCTTTCACAATAAATCAAAGTAATTTGACTTTCTGCCATGATGTTATACTCAGATCATAATATATATAATATATATGGTTCCAGTGGCAAATTCACAGCATTCTGCACGTAGTTGGCTAGCACAAAACACTTATGTAAAGTCATGCAGCGTTTGCTAATTCCAAGGCTTCTGCATTTAGCCCCAGCAGCCCTCAAACACCCCCTGTGTACCACCAGCAGTGCAGAACTCAGCATCCAAACCAGCAACCCACGGAGACACATCATGGACTGTGATGGGAAGGAACAAGACATCACCACAACCACTGCCAACTTCATTGTCTGGTAAAGGGGTTTTTAACCTTGTCTGAACACTCTGGAGCAGGAGCCTAACACCGAGAGCCCAAGAAAGAACATGCAAACTGCTGTAATCCCTGCAAACTGCACAAAAGGACTCCTGAACACGACTCTGTCTCTTGGCAGTGTTAATTTTCACCTCTGATTCCTCCTTCCTTCCCCTGTTGGTGCTGGCAGGTGCTACCATCCCTCCACCTGCAGCTTTTCCACTGCACATCTCATCTCTCAGCCAGCTCCGCGTGGAGAAGCTCCGTGTTCTGTGTGCTCGGTCTCATCTGATCTGCTGAACACGGATCTGTTTAACACACTCTGTGCATCAGAAAAGTCAGTGCTGACAACGTTTTGTAGTCCAACCTGTAGCTATGGTTCAGACCCCAGACTGTCAGCAAGAGGGTTTATTCAGTGCCAAACTGGGATGTAACCTAGTAAAAAACCAAGTTATTTCTGTGAGTAATGCACAAATAATTCTCCTCCCGAGACTAATCAAAAAGCCAAATACTTTTCTAATAGCTAATACAATGTAAGTATATATTTGCTGAAAGAGTAAAATAAACATTAAAAATACAAATAAGCATATAAAAATAAATATTTGCATAAGCCAGAGTTGTCCACTATTCATAAATTTTGTTATAGTTCAGTGCAGAAGATCTCAAAACTAAACATTTTGGTCACAGAGGTCATATCAGTTTAAAAGCTTCCCTCTGCTCTGCCACATTGATTTTCTAATGCATATAGCATGTTAAAATGAATATGGTCAATAGTTCAGCAGACCATACAATTCAGAGGCCAGAAATGCTGCAAAGATTATCTTGATGCTTCACCAATCACAAGTACGGCCTAATGTCAGAAGAATAAAGGGATTTAATTCAATGTCAAGGGATTAAGTTTTACACTTTATTACAAGTAATGTTAAATACTACATAAGCAATTACAGTAAGTGGAATATGCCAGGAAACACATAAAGCTAATAATTTTGAAGAAAATGGTATTTCAAGTGGAAGGGTGTGTATCAACAATTAAAATCTTAGGCAATCTCACCTGCACTTCCCCCAGTGTGGCAGAGAAGTGGGAAAAGGATGACAGTGTGAATGGTAAAGAGGAAAACTTGTAACAAAACTCCTCAGAAATCTATTCATGAGCTAGGCATAATATTCTTTTATAATCTGGTCCTTTAACTGTAGCTCATACAATACACCTGTTATTTGTCAGAGTCTAATTCTAAAGAAAAATTTAGAAAGCCAGCATTACAAACTTGTTCAAACTCAAAGTCTTAATAAACTCCTTCTGCTACAAAATTAATTGTTAATTTTAAATCTAAATAGGATTGTTGCTCAAAGCAGGCATTACTTTGGTTTTTTTTTTTTTAAGGAAAAAGGATACCAGGACCAGTGTTTATGAAAACTACACCACAGAGTTTGCCTGACGTCACACGTCTCTGAGTGACCATTGTCTTCAACAGACTCTACCAGCCTCACTGCATAAATAATCATCACAGATTATCTGCACATGAGAATTAGAGATTTCATCCGAGTACTTATTATTGGTTTTGTTTTCCACCTGTGGGAAATGTGAATTTTTTTTCCCTCCAGTGGAAGTTATTCTAAGTGTCTTTCCCCTACTGTTACCTAGCTCAGAAAACCAATCAGAACATAATTATGGTTTTCTGATTACAAAAACTTCTCCTCATACTCTTCTTTTAACAAAAATTCCAAAGCAGCAACATAACACCAGAACCTATGAAACAAATGTTGATTTAACTTCCAAAACCTGAATCTGGTTTTGCTGTTAATTAACTCATAGTATACAATGACTCTTACAGCATCTTCCTACATTGCTTCTCATGTATCAATGTATGAGAAAGTAATGAGAGAAATTTGCTTGTTGATGCATTTATCTAATTGTTCATTATCATCAAGGGTCAAAATATTCATCACCCTCATGTAACAGGAAAAGAAAAAAAACACACTAGTAATACAAAATAGATGCTAGCAATTAATGGCACAAAGATGAAGCACCTGAACATACAGTGAAACAACCTCTTGTTCCACTGAGACACCAGCTAAGTATCATAAAACAAAGCCTAGTTACTAAACTTAAAATAAAGAACATCATCAATGATATTAAGTTTAAAATTAGAAGTGTAATTAACTGAGAACAGCTTATGTTGTGTCTGGGCTGACTGCATGGATCTGCAGTTCAAACATTTGTCTTACTGCTTGAAGGCAATGCCTCTAAACTCTCTCCTGTTGCTCTGGCTTGCCATAAAGACTGATGCTGTGGTCACTTGAGATCCCACTCATTTGTTTCCACTTTTTTACTCCCAACAGATGAGAGGATCCAAAATTTGAATTTACTTCAGAAATTGGCATTAAATACCTGAATCCATAAGGTGAGTAATCTTTGTTGTTAAACCAAGACCAGAGCAACTCTTCACTTCTGTGTACTGCACAAGGACAACTGGTTAAGACAATACACATTTATTTTGATATCACGTATGATCAAATCTCCAGTTAACTTCACTGATGAGATCTAGATGTTCGCTTCCAGGAGTGGTGGAGTGAAAAAATTTGCTCACAAAAATTCACTTGTGTGAGCCTACGATGGACAACACCCGTCCATCACAGTATTAGGTATTTAAGACAGAAAAAAACAGCAGAGCCTGTAAAATACTACAACAAAGCACCGATAGATTTGAAAGCTAGAATACTGCAAATGTTGATTTATTTTCCCAGAGGGCAAATTCAACATGGAATATATTTCATTAAGTAAATGAATGTCAACTTTCCAAAATACACAAGATACACTAGTGGTTCCATATTTTTTTGGCTGTATCTTAACCAGAAGGTCTCAGAAATATTGGTTCTATCTCAATCCCTGCTCCAAACTCCAAGTGACATGGGCAGAAGTGTCTGCATCCCACAGACTCTGTACCTATATAAACAACAGACATTTTCTAGAAAAGAGAAGGGCTCACAGCGAGTCTGGAGGAGAGGGAGGAAGAGCCTGACTATCATATAATGAAGCAGCAATAAAAATAATAAAATATTAATAATAGCATTTCTCTAAACTTCCTTAGAAATTTGAGTTGCTTGAATGCTGCAGATGCAATACTGATTCTGGAGGTGCTGCTATAACTCCAACATCTTTATGTGGCACGATACAAATGCAGTTTACACCAGCACCAGATTGCATCTGTTCACAAAGATTGTTCAGTGTCTTCACTGTTCACTGATATCTGAATGCTCTGATCTGCAAGGCCAGCAAACGTCTTGGTGATTCACCCTGGTACAACTTGACTGGCAATTCTCGTTTCCCTCTGAAGTATTTTAACCAATTCCTTAAAATAGATTTTAATATGCGGTTGGATTTTTTTTGTGTACAAAATATCTACTGCCGACAGAGTTGCTGTATTTTTTCCCTAAGTGTTTAATCTCAAAGTGAAAAGAAGCCCAAAGGAATGGCTCTGCTTACAATTGAGAAGCAATGATCAAAATATCTCTTTCCTTCAGCATCCTCCTTAGAATTTTGCCCTGCCTTTACAAGTATGGGGAAAAAGTACTCGAAACTAGTAACAGCAAAGACTTTTTGTTGTTGACAAAGTTGTCAAGATTTCTCAATTAAATAAAAAAGGAAATAATTTTTTTCAAAACAAATAGTATCTTTAACAAAGCTTTGCACATTGAAAACTCACTTCTTACCCTTTAGTGAACAATTTGTTATGGAGAATTCCTGTCTTCTAATTGACACATTTTTTACATCCACAGTGTTTTTCTCTTTCTTTGAATATATCCTGTCAGGCAGGACTTACATACAAAACAAAATTAATTTGGTTGAAACTCTAATTTGATTCTGTTGATAAAAGAAAAATATTCTGTCAAATGATTCAAACCATTCTGTCAACAAAACAACCCCGGCTACTTTCAGATCTTTTCTGTGGATGCAATTTGCAAAAGAATATCTTTGCATGAAAAATAATTCATAGTTTTAAAATGGGTGTAAGAGCCTTCTCTCCTGAAGTGTTGAATGTCTTTGTGAACACCTTCAACTCCCTCTGAAGGCCCAAAGCTGTGCATTTTGCAGATTTATGTTCTGAGCCATCACACGAATTACAATGTGCTCTGTCACACGTTGTCTCTTGGTCTGTCTCTGGCATTTCCAGCTTTTATTACTGTATATCCTAGAGAAAGGTTTATCAGTCAAAATAGGCTCTGGTTATCTATTGGTGGCTTTAAAATAATAGCCATATTTACAAATGAGATAATGTTATCTATCTTTCTGATTTTTGTAAGAACCCATCATTCTTGTAAAATTTCATTGCGCCCTTCAGCTTCTCCAGCAAATTGCTGTTCAAGAGAATTAGCTCTGGGCAAAGCAGAAATTCCTTGGTATTTTAATATGGTGAAACGATTTCGCAAAATTGCACTTTCAACGTATTTGGTGGAAACGTTATTTATTTATTATTCCCTTTGCTTTTATTTCTGCATCAGAAATTCATATTTGAGATAGGAAATGATAGCAGAGATCAATGTTATGGTCATTTCACAAAGCCAGATTGTATTATTGGAAGTATTCATTTTAAGAGGAAGAGTCTGAAAAATGAAGCAAATTCACATCCCCTTATACACAGCTACAGTGGCTGTTCAAAACCCTCATCCAGTGACAATTTTCAAATTTTTTTTTTTCTCATTTTGAATGGTACAAGGGAACAGTTGGAAGGAAATTTAAATATGAATATTGATTGCACTGTGCATTGAAAATCTCTGCAAGCAGCATTTGTAAGGGCTCCAAGGTTCTTGAACTTTATTTATGTCTACAGCATTTCTTTGGCACAAATATATAGGATATTCATGTACCTTACACAGCCTCTAATTTATGTCTCAGTTTTTAGAGTTATAGCTGACTGCTCTGATTTTTTTTTACTGTTATTTCTTTAGCTCGAAGTATAGCAGACACAGCTTAATTCTGCAATTGAGAGGAGATACATTACCATCCTCTAGCAATTAAACTCTTAAATTTGATGCTGTCAACAAGGACATCATGGTCTTCATAACTGCTTATTATAGCACTCTATACTTCATATTGGTGACCCAAAACTACAGTTTGTTTTTCTTTTAAATTCATGCTTTTTTTGTTCTTTAACTAATGGTTTGTTACAGCTCCCAAATGATTAGAAATATAAATGCCACAGACTCCAATGAGGCTTCCACTCATGAGTCTGTGGACTTAGGGAATGGAACTACCTGTACAAACTACATATATTATAAATATCACACCCTTGTAAAGCTACTCCTGCCAGCACAGTGAACCCTTCAATAAAAAAAAAAAACCCAAACAAAAAAAACCAAACACCAAAGCTGCAAATAAGAGTCAAGAGAAAAAAAATAAAGCAGCTGAGTTAATAGCACTATTTAAATCACAGCAGTTCTGATGAATTCAGTAGAGCAAAGCCAACCCAGAAAAGCTAAAGATCTGTCCAAATATATTGGGAAAAATCAATCAAAATTGAGTGCTGTTGTTTTCTCACACATCATAAAAATATGATTTTAAATCATCTGACCTGATGCACTTAATTAATGCACAAAACATGTTTACACCGGGGAAAGGAGGACAATTCTATTGATCATGAGATGCTGAGATAGTGCTGGTTTGACACTTCAGGCAGAATTCTGAAGGACAGTCTATGCTCTCCCAGCTTCACAATGTGATAAAGATATCCTACTCAATACAAAACTTTTCTTCAGGGCTTTATCAAATCCCCAGATCCCCAACATGTCTTTACAGAACCCCATCAGAAAATAAGACTAGAAGAGGAATACACACATCCCTTCACAAAGAAAACATTTGCTTTTATGTTCTGCCTGCTAGGAGGAATAGTGGAAAATAAATGCTCTGTGGAAGACAGTTGTGCTGGCCTCTTTATCCTCATCAAGACTTAGAAAGGGAAGGCAATAATACATGGGAAATCTGTCAGGAATTCTCCAAGGTGGGATTTTGGCCAAGATAAAGTTACACAACTTAAATCAACCTCTGCTTCTGGTCTAGTTTTGAGAAGCTCAATGACAACTGTGACATTGTCTATGACATTAGAGATGAAAGGTAAGAAAAACAAACTGGGTGATATTCCTTTCACCTCACCTATTTGTTTTATTTCAGGAATCCTTAGGGAATTTTGTCACTGCTTTATAATTTAACAAATCCAGAATTAGTTGGTCCGCAGTAACTGTTGCAGTTCTCACCTCTTTAGTCAATTTGTGAAAACATTCTCCAAGATCATATTAAAAATATTTTTTTATTTTAACCAAGCTTAGAGTTCTTTGCTTTGTCTTCTTTTATTTCCCTTCTGTATTTTAACTATTATCAACTACATTAATAATATATCATTAGGCATTACACAAATAGCAGTGTTCAGTAGATTTAGTGCCAGGGCTGTACTCTAAGTCACTCCTTGCACAACAGCCACATTTTTAACTGTGACACTTTTGTCACAGACCAAGGACTACACTCATGAGGATTTACACTCACACCTTCAAATGGCTCCATTTAAAGATAAGAGATCAAAAATGGCAAGCACTTCAGTAAAGGAACCACAGAAGACACCTCAAGGTTTCTCATATTTCTTGACTTTATTGCTTAAAGTTTATTTTTCTCTCATTTTGGGTATGCAGAGAAGGGCAAGAAAAAGCAGTCTCTCTATTCCTGGGGAAAACTTCTCGCAAAACAGAAACAGCTTCAAGAGTTATGGCAGAGTTCAAAATCCTGAAGTGTAGCTCAAGGAAATATGATTGGATTTACAGCCTTAGACTTCATGACCAGACCATGTTAACCTGATCTAGAGTAGATGATCTCACCAGTAAGAGACTGAACTAAGTGAGAGGAGAAAAGCTGTCATGGAGGGGGGGGGGGGGCGGCCGGGAGAGAAAGTAAAGCAAATAAACAAACAAATTTTAAAAATGGAATCTTCATTTATCATACAATCAAAATGACTTTTATTCAACTGACTTATGGAAATAGAACCATTTATTTACAGTGGTGGATAAAATAGGCACAAGTGTTTTGAGTTTCCAAGACACCAAAACTCTGGACATCTATTATTTTTGTCCAAGTTGGGTTTGAAAAACCCATCATTATCATCACTGGATTGCAGAAAGAATTAGTTTTCCATATTTATTAAAATAATTTAAATACTGAGATAAAGTTAATCAAAAAAAGAAGAAAAGCAATGAGATAAAAAACTAGAAAGAAACACCAAATTTGTTTTACATTATATCAAATCTTTACTTCCTATAATGATTAGCTGAGTCTAACTGTAAGTCATTTTTTAATCCAGAATACCAGAGCCACACAATTTAAAATAATTTCTAACCAGGCAGTGACTTGGTGTCATATATAGCAAGATATTTCATGCTCTGTAGAGTAAAAAATGTAGGTCAGGACCCACAGGCTATAGTCAAGCTATGCTGCTGTGAGTTTAACGTATTATTCTTTTTGGAAAATAATGAAACAATTTAATTTTACCAACACAAGCCAATGATCTTCAAACATTTCATTTTCTTAAGAGTAAAAGGAGACTGACACCTAACGCCTGATTGGTGTGAAAGTCACCCTACCAGATGCAAAAAGTTTTCAGTAAGAAAGGAAGTACAAAATGCTGAGGTTTTGCCTTGCTTGTAAATGAAAGATGTTACAGCGGGTCCAGAAAATTGAAATTGATGCTGAAAGCTGACAGTCAGCTCATCCACCTGTACATTGTGCTTTGCATTCCTTTACTAAATCAAATATTTTTGGTCAAAAGAGTGGTTGAAAACACAGAATCCTAGAATGAATGGTTTGGGTTGGAAGGGACCTTAAATCCCGTCCAGTCCCACCCCTGCCATGGGCAGTGTCACCTTCCACTATCCCAGGGTGCCCCAAGCCCCGTCCAACCTGGCCTTGGGCACTTCCAGGGATGGGGCAGCCACAGCTTCTCTGGGCACCCTGTGCCAGGGCTCCCCACCCTGACACTAAAGAATTTTTTCTGATATCTAGTCTAAATCTGCTCCTTTCAGCTGGAAGCATTTTCCCTCATCCTGTCACTACATGGTCTTATAAATAAACAAATAAATAAATGTAATGCAAAAGAGAAGAGGCGAGGGTAGGAAAATTCAGACAACCTCATAGTCCAATTTATTTGTTTATGCGTGTGAATACTGCAGTTGTGTGTGGGACAAATGACATTTTTTAAATGTTGGAAATGCTATATGTTTTGGTAACAAGCTCTGCCCACTTGTGGTCTTACCTGACAAATATCTCAAACAATAAGCACAGCTGAACTTGAACGTGGGTCAGTTTGTATTAACCTCGCACTTCAGGAAAATACTCATTTCTTTCAATAGCTTTCTCCCAGAAAATTGGTGATGTGGCAGTGAAAGCAGCAAGACCTGTACTACATAACCAGCTTTGACAGGAAGAATGCTGCTCCATCTTACAACACACAGTTTTAGTCTGATTTCTCCAGGGATGACAGCTCAAGGGAGAAAACATCAGAACAGGAAAGGTTTTCATGAGAATTAACTTTGGGACCTGCCTCTGAAGTTCTGTTTAGTGTTCCCCTCTCCCCACCACTTATATAAGGACAGACCGAATATTTCCTGTAGCTGTGAAGATCTCAGGGGTAAAGGTGTGCACACCACAGAGCTGGAGGACAAGTCATGTAGTAATGGGGAAAATACTTTTAAAGGTTTATTTTACACTGTTTATGGCTGCAGCATATTTACACAAAATACCAAATAATAAACAGTATGCTGATCAGCACTACTCCTCTACACAGCAAGAACAGAATATAGAGTGTCTATTCCATTACACCAATACTGTAATATGGCAAATAACATTCTGGGTGTGGATTAGTATGTAATATCCCCAATGCCGCCTGTACAAAATTACTTTTGTCATTACTTGTGGTCATATATTTAACTTACAAATTTCTGCAATCCCTCTGGTCATACCATAAAATAAATCTGCAACAGATCAAAAAATCTCTGGAGTTTCACCTGGGGATGACAGAGATGACTCTTACATAATTCAGATTCCCGCTAACTTCCCAAAACAGTGCCAAGACACTGCCACACAAGCACCAGTACAGGGACCCATCATGGCAAAGCCCTGCTGAACATACTCTAAAATACTTCACTAATCTAGTTAAACTCAGGAATAAAGTTCATTCATTAGGAAGCTGAAATATGGCCTATGAAAAGCAGCCTGATGGGCCTTTTGTTACTAAGAAGTTTCAGGCACAAGCACTGCAGACAGTTTNTATGAAAAGCAGCCTGATGGGCCTAAACAGAGCAGTTTCTTGAGACTGTTACTAAGAAGTTTCAGGCACGAGCACTGCAGACAGTTCAGACTACCTAAAGCAGTAAAATCAACCAAAAAACCGCTGCAAACTTGCAGCCACAGTTTACCAGGTAAGCTTCTTTTGGGCCTGACAAAGGCTGTTTGCCAACCTTTTCTTTTTTCTAGGACTCAAAAATGCTTAAAAACTCACGGATTATGCCATGGGTCACACAAGTTGAGCCATGCAACAGCAAACAGCAAAAAATGGGGTATTAAGAAAATTTTCATTAAGACAGCACATCCTGGTTTGTATTCCTCAACCAAGCAGATGTAGTGCAATCTAGGTAACCCACCTCCTGGTGAATCCTCAATTTAATCATCAAGCTACACATTGGCGAAAAAATCCTCTTCAAAAGACCTTACACTAGCTTTAATTTCTAATGGAAAAATTAACAAAGGAAGTGAGGTGTACAGAACCTTATGAAAAAGGTCTGTTTGAAAATCCAGATTAAAAGTTTGGTAGGTGTTTTGGGGTGATAACCAGTAAAAAACATAATGGAAATCAGAAAACTATGCAAATAATGGAAAACCATTGAGTTCATAATTTTGCCATCAATAATAAGATATTATCATTGTCTTTTTTTTTTTCCTCGCTATGATCATAAACCAACAGTGGTACTAAATTACCATTGGAAAAAAGTGAAAGACATTAAGTGTGAGTAAGAAAGCACTCATCACACAAGCAGTAACAAAATTAATCTTCTACTTGATTCACATAAGGATTCATACTTATGCTTCTCAGAAAACCCATAGGAAGGAGAGTGGAAGAGAAAGGAAAAACATTCAAAAATACAGATGGTTTCATGTGCTCTTTTTCTTCAGTTGGTGGTTAAATTCAGATATCTCTGTGATTTAAAACTTTTGGGCAGGAACATGCTGCAAGTGCCAGACAGTATGAGCTGGCTACTTATGAGACCATGTCACATGAAATAGAAAAGGTTTTCCTTCAGGTGGTTCAGACAAATATTGCAGTACATCCTAGCCATCAGATGAAGTTAAGCATGTTGCTCTTTGGCCATTAAAACGAGCAAGCTTCCCAATCTATCCTCTCAGTAATTTAAAGCCACTTCATTACAGCAGTGCCTTTTAAAAAGTAATAATATTATGAGTGCTTTTAGTTAAACTATTAGGTTTGTCTCTTCTTCCAATTAAATTTACTCACTTAAAAAGAAGACATGAGCACATCTGAAACTGAAATTATCCTCGTCCTAAGAACATTTATACAGTTTCTTTTCTGAGAATGAATTTTAACACTTCAACAAGAAAAATCTGCTCATGTGAAGATAAAATCCAACACCAGAGCAACATGAACATGTGCAAGGTCACTGTTCTTCTATGATTCAGAGCACTGCAAATTATTTGTCTAATGTGCAAATTGCAGAGTCGCTAATGGCAAGATTCTTAACATTTTTAAGCACAGCAAAAGCAGATCTCCAGTTTCCTTGGTCTATGAGCCACAAACTGCAGTCAGGACATTGTCACGTGCCCTTAAAAATTTCACTTATTTAAATAGCAAGCGGTAAAAATATCAATACCATTCCCTAGAATCTTGGATCCATAGAAGGGACATTAAATAATGTCTTATTCCAACGCCCTGCCCTGGGTAGGGACACCTCCCACTATCCCAGCTTGCTCCAAGCCCCGTCCAACCTGGCCTTGGACACTTCCAGGGATCCAGGGGCAGCCACAGCTTCTCTGGGCACCCTGTGCCAGGGCCTCCCCACCCTCACAGGGAAGAATTTCTTCCTCATATCTAATCCAAATCTACTCTGTCAGTTTAAAGCCATTTTCTGTCACTCAGGCCCTTCTCCTAAGTCCCTCTCCAGCTCTCTTAGAGCATTTTTAGGCACTGGAAGGGACTCCAAGGTCTCCCTGGAGCCTTCTCTTCTCCAGGCTGGACACCCCCATCTCTCCCAGCCTGGCTCCACAACAGAGGTGCTCCAGCCTTCTGAGCACCGTCATGGCCTCCTCTGGACTCACTCCAGCAGGTCTGCATATTTCTTATGTTGCGGGATTTTAAGTTTTCAGTTCTTTCCTGTAGTTTGTTGCAGTAAAAGTACCTTAAAATATGTATATATATATATATATATCTGAGGAAAAAACTTTAAATGCTTTAAATAGTGTTTCCTTCAGTCTTACTAAATTATGTCAGCCTCAATTAAATCAATTTTTACATTTAAGAATGCTACTTTATCCCATTTCTTTCTCAAGATAGGTGAGCTTTGCACCACACACGTTGCTCTCAACACTTGGACAAAAATGCATTTGCTAAGAATAGCATCAATTATGTGTATGTATTTATTTCATATGTCAAACACACTTAAATTCACTGAATAAATTGCCAAAAGGATAATCACATGAGATCTCAAAAAATTAATGGTTACTATCTGAAGACCTGACAGCCTAAATAGAGAGAACTGCTCTTAGGAATGTAAGTATTTTTTTAATGACATCTTAGAGTGCCAGAGGAACTCCATACATGCTCTAAAGGACAGAATATTTCTTCCAGGATTTTTCAAAGCAGGATTAGCTTCATCTTACAACAAAGGATGCTGATGTGAAGGACATTATATGACCCAGGAAATTTCTCATTGCTAGTCAAAGCAGTAACTAGTAACAAGGACAGTAACAGGATCCCCTTCTTCTGTACTTTGAGCTCCCATTCAAAATAGCCCCTTACCCCTGGTGAACATTGAGGGGAGGGGGGGAAAATTTGAAAAATCAAGCATTAAAAACGTAGGCAATAACAAATAAAATTCGGGGGTTTTTTCAAGAGGCAAAAAGCTTCTGCCCTGACTGGAGATAGAATTCTATTCAATGTGTTTGATTTATAACGCACAGAAATTTGCCTACATCCATACATAAAATGAATACTGTATATAGCCGATGGATTTGCATCAATACATGGAAAAGAAAGAGTCAGACATTAAAAAACCAAGTGGTCCCTGGCCTTTGGTCCTGAGCTTTGTACAAAACAGAAGCCCTATATTTCAGGGAGTCTGCAGAAGTGCTGATTAGAGAGAAGTCAGTATCTCAAGTCCTATGGTAGTGCTTGGAAATTAATTGCTAAGTTGATATATATCAAATGTTAGAATCAAAATGCTGCAGAGGTGGAGATGAGTCACAGCTACAGAAAATGTGACTATGGTGTAGCCTGGAAGTAAATGACCAAGTTGGCTGTTGATATAAGCAAGGAAGATCTGCTGACTGTAGCACAGCTTGGGCTATATTTATTATATGTCTGTGTAATGATTGTCTAATATAAAATACCTATTTTTATAAGCAGAAACTGGGATTCTCACAACTCCATTACTCTCTGATTTACAGGACCCAGTTATTCTGCCTAGAAAAGAAACAACAAACTGACAATCAGTTTATTCCAAGATGTTCCAATTATGTAGCCACTTGATTTCAAGCTTGAATAGTTTGAATATTATATAAGAAAAGGGGTGGAATGGAAATAGTTGTTGACAGGCTCCCACTTATGAGAAATAAGAATCATATCTACTGTTTTAGGGTATTGTTATGAAAGAGCCACTCGAGCCTCCAGAGCCTTTTTCAGGATTCCAGGGAAATACTGGAAGGCTCAAACTTTCTTTTCTCCAGGGTTTTTATTAGAAGACATTCATTCGAATTCAAACACTCCAATAAACAAGCAGGCAAGCACAGTTAGTTACAAGTCCTCGAGGTACTACAAACTACGTGAGTGTTTAGTATCTCAAAACTATTAAACTCAGCACATATTCAGTCTTTAGTGTAATGTAATGCAATCCTTAATTACTCTTTTTTTTTCTTTTTTGCAATGCTATGAATTCCTTTAAAAACCACAGGCTCTAGAAATTTCTTTATACAATAATCATTATCAAACACTTTTCATCAAAGACCTGTGTGGCTATCCAGTAAATGAACGTCTCCTGTATTCCTTTATACCATTTATTACTACATACACTTACGAACACCATTAATTTAAGCAGCTATTTAATAAACAGAGATACTGAAACAGATTTTCTTTAACAGAAACCTTAATTCAACGTTAGGCACATTTTGAGACGATTTTAAAGAGACGGGGTTACAAGTTAATATGCACAGAAAGAAACCACTGAAACAAGCATTAAGAAAACTACTTTATAACCAGTAGGATACTTTGCTAATAAATAAATGTTTACTGTCCTACTGATTATAAAGTATCTCTGCTGATGTTTTTCTCAGTTGCTTATTTTTTACTCTGCAATTGCACAATGTCTGGCACAATGGGGTTCTGATCTCAGCTGGGGCCTCTCAGCACTGTCATCACAGCAACATCAAAAGTGGTGACACAAGTGCTCTCAGTCTCAGGAAAAGATAAATGTGTGTAAATATATATATATATAAATAAATATATATATGCATATATTCCTGAACCTTGGTGCTCCCCTCACCTTGATTTCTTGAAAAGACAGTGCTTTAAACGTGCTTTTGGTTATCAACAAAGTAACAAATAATATTTATATTTTAAGAACTTCTGCCCAAGATTCTCAGAGGAGCAAAAAAATGACTTTTACAAAACGTTAATGAAGCACACCAGGAAAGAACCACTAAGCTGCTTGGCAGGTGGATGAACTTAAACAATGCTTTTCCAAATATTATCAAGAGGACAGATGGAATTATGAAACTTTTTATTTTCAAAACAAAACAGACAGATATGAGATAAAAACACAACTTCCATCATAAGATTTCTGGTGCGATTTTTTTTTTCTATTTAGTGCTCTCATAAAGATTGTGTAAAATTGTTCAAGTGTCACATATTGTTCTTATTTCAATGAGTTGTTCACTAAAAAATTGCATTGACATAACGAATTCATAAGGGTAAAAATGAATAAAATTTCTGTTGGTTTTGGTGTGGATACATAAAACCACCGAGACAGAGAAAGTAGAAAGTGCTTTTAAATAATATAAAAAGGTAAAAACATTCTTCAAAATGAATACTCCTAAATTTTGAGTATAAGCATCATAGTCAGTCTCTTAATTGCTCAAAGTCCTTATATCAAACGTTAATATCAATGTTTAAGTCAAAGAGTATCTGTCAGCAATCCAATTTTGTTGATGGCAGCTTTAGCACCTGCACTATGGTTTATATGATAACAGTGCACTGAATAACATTATTGCCAGTGGACATTTTTAAACAGCTTTTTTATTGGAGGAGAAAACATCTTCTGTCTTCCATTAATGCCCTTCCACTACTAATTTTAAGCGTACGTTAAAATGATTTTTTTGTCTCACATTTGAAGCTTCTGTGTTGATAATGTTAATCACACTTTCTCCATTTCTTTCACACTATTTAATTCTGTTTCCATTTTCCAATGATTTTGCAGCAGATATTTTCTTTGATTATTTAAGTGTATCAAAGAGAGAAAAATCAGGTAGAACATTTGTAATACATTTTTCAGTTTCTATTTTCTGTATTGATTTATGTGTTTACCATGATTTATTTACTTTTGCAACAATGGACTTATTGATAAATTGACAATATAACTTTGAAGATCAAGTGAAGAAATTAATTTCTATTGTATTAACTTAAACACTAAGTTTAAGATCCTTTTGTTCTTGATATAAACTTCTGGAAACCATTATAAGATAAGATAAATTCAATATAAATTCAAATGTCACAAATCTAATGAACACATAAACCTCACTGGGAATAGTCTTCAGAATTTATTCTGAGTTGTCAGGGCTCAAACAAACATCTTGATATTTCATAAAGGAAACTTCAGTTTACATTTCTTTATCTACTGCTCAGTCTTGACTGCCTTGGGCTTTCCTTGGGTGGGGTAGCAAAAGATTTCCTGCCAAGAATTTTCCTAAAATCTTGCAGAAAGAGTAATGTGCACATAAGTAAAGAGAATGTATGGGCACATGGTAGCAACAGCTAATAGAAGGATGAGGAAAAAATGCAAATAAGAAATATATAAGAAATATATAATGTATATTGAGTAACTCTGATGCAATTAGAAACACTGAGAGCACTACAGAAAACAGACTTAAAATAGTGCTTCTCTCCTTCTGTCCTAAAGTGATACTTCATTTTATTAGGTCACAAATGAAATACATTATAATTGTTTTTCATATCGCTACCAAAATGCTTTCAATCTAAATTGGCTTTCTGGTCATAAATTAATAATTTTTTCAAAATAGGAATGGCATTAAGCTTAGAATTTGAGAACAACTTGAAAAGAGACATGCTGGACTTTGAAAAAGTCCTTCCAGTCTCTCTGAAAGACAGCAAGGCAAGCATTTTTTTCTACTTAAAGTAGAAATAAAAACTGCAAGACTCATTTTAAAAGTCACTTGAGTACAACTACTGCACAGAGACATTTTACCTTCAAATTTCTCCTCCCATGGCCACTGCACATTCAGACTGCAACCAGCTGTCTGACATCCTTCTTTGTGATGGCTCCTTGGGAGGCATCCCTGGAAGTCCAACTCTCCCACTGCTACAAGTCATCTTTATCCCCCTTCACTTGGTTATACTGCCCTGGTGCATTACAGAAGCTGCCAAGGAACTATAGGAACCTTCCGGAATGAAGCAGAACTCCCTAGGGCTTGTTTATATATGAACATTGGGCTGGAATATCTCAAGATGTGAATTTAAACCATGGAATCAAAACTAGCAGAACACAACTTATTTTCTTATTTCATTGGGAGCTGCCCATTAAAAAAAAAAAAAAAAAACCTGCAGAAAATTACTAGGTGTCATACAAAAATCAATGTGTCCGCCCGTGTATTGGTTCAAGTAACTCACTGCAATACATCAGGAAAGTGGGAAATGGCAGGGACTGCTCATTCAGATGGATTTGAACAGGCTGGAGTATGAGGTTACTTGGGAAGCTCTTGCAGTTCAACACAGGTGAGTGCAAAGCCTCGGATCTGGGGTGAAACAGCCCCACGCAGCCACACGGCTGGGCAGGGACCTGCTGAACGACAAGGTATTATTCATTCTCTCCTCATTGGTCTGCAGTTCCACATAACATCTGATTTTTCTCTGCTGGATACATTTCCTGTCCATTTTGTTCCCTCTAAAGCTGGTTATACCCTGCTCTCCAGGTTGTTTTCTCTTAACAACCTCTCATTGACTGCACACTTGAGTCATTTATAGCCCTGGGGCCTCTGGTGTCATCCTGTGCTTGATCATGGCCAGCCCAGAGAGCAGCGTATTAAATGTCAAGGTGTATGTGACACCATGTCCTCAGATAACCACACAGCAGAAACAAATCCACCAGCCTGCAATTTCAGTAATTTCACTAACTTAAAATGAAGCTTTTTTTGGAGCACCTCTGAATTCAGCCTTAAGCTATAAGGGTACGTTCATCCACTAAAGAAAGTTTTCCAGCCCAGGAAATTAACTTACTCTGGCATCATATTTGAGATGATTCTATAATCATTCTCTTCCTTGCATAATGTGTGTCTGATTACAGAATCCTGATTACAAGGGTAAGCAAGAACTGAGGGCACTGCCTATCCTCATGTGCCACAGCCAGACAAGATCTTCCCTAAACATAAGAAGCTATCAAGACTAATGATGCCAAGGAATGGATGAGTCTGGACACATCAGATGTGAGAAGGACAAAATTTACCTAAACCTGCTCTCTTCAAGGAATCTACAGGAACAGAGCACTGCTTGCAAAAGTAAAAGAAAGGGAACACAGGAATGTTGAAAAAACATAATTTGAAAATCTAATATCTAGTGTGAAAAAAAGAGGTGAGGGTTTTGTTTTTCTCTACATTTATCAGAACTGAGTCCAAAACTTATAAACTATTCCTATAGGAAACTTGAATCATCAACACAGTATTTTGTTGCAGGTGATGTCATCTCTATGATTTTCTCTCCTCTACCTTGGAATTGAAAATTCTCTCAAGAGACGTGTGTAGTGACTCAGGATCTTAGTTTGATACAGTGTACTCTAGAGGCGTTAAAGATTGGGCTGATTTTCCATGCTCTAGGATAAATTTCATACAAGTTTAAACTTGTTAAAAGTTAAGGTCTTCTTGAAGTATTGCAGAGGCTTTTTTAGTCCTCCTCTAACACAATAAAGCTGACATGGCCAGTGCTATTATTAGCAAAAAGCAAACAGGGGCACATCTGTAACAGTATATGTAGAACTCTCTGTCCAAATTTCAGATTCAACAAAATTTCATAACTTGTAAATGTTAACTGATGTGTTTTTTTGAATGTGAGGAAGAAGCTAGCTCTGATCTTCTGCCTCTCGCACCAGAAGAGTTTATTGTGACAAAAATCATATTAAATACAGTAAATTATTTACCTTCTAAGGCTTCAAACTACTATAAACAAGATCTTTATTTCCAGAATAAATCCCACTTCTCCCAGCTTAAGCTGTGAAAGACAGGGTTATGTTAAAAAAAAAAAAAATCTGTTTTTCAGAAAGTTTTTAAAAACACAAAAGAACATTCTTTTTTTCTCTGTGAGACATGGCTACTAAACAGAGTGGCCTAATGTATACTTAGCAAAGGGATAGGCAGTAAAAACCACTCCATGGAAACAAGTAATATTTCTTTTTTAAAACAGGGGAGGCTCTCTTAAATAGGCAGAATCGGGAGCGAAGTGTGCTGTAGAGCTTTTGTCAGTGCTTATTTCAAACCACCTGAATAGCTCATCACAGCTCTGGCAGTCCGGAGCAGAACTATTCCAACAGTTTGCTAAACCCCTTTGTATCAAGCACTGTCATGCATTTTGTATAGCCCACCTGTTTTACAAGTCCAGTTAGTGGATAATAACTACAGCTGGGTGAAGGTAACAATGCCCGTTCCCCATCATGTGTCTGTGGAGATAACAATCACACTGGGCCAAATTAGGAACTGTGCCATAAATAGCCCACAAGTCTCCCTATTTCAGCTCTTCGGTGTACTGGGTTTCTTTAATAAATGCAGAAGTTTCCCACCATTTGTGTCAAATGCAATATTTCAAAGAAGCCCTGCACTACAGAGCAAAGCTCCAAAAAGGGAAATATACTTCCCTGTGCAGAGAGGAAATCAAGCCTGCCCAGTACAGCCTGAGCTGTACTTTGATGTAGCTTTATGCACTCCTCTCTTTCATTTACCCAGAGTTAACCAACTGATAAACAGAAAAAAATGTATCCAGGAAACCAAAGATTATTCACTGGGGAGAACAAATTACAAAACTGTTTTTCGTGCTCAGTAATCACTTAAATCACAAACCATTAGCAGCAATCACATTGATCACATAAAACAACCTGCAGGCCCAAGAAGCAGCTACAGTAATCCCTCAGAATACAGACTATTAGCAGGTGTATGATTTAGTATTGTTAATAAATAGTGATTTTAAATAGCTACTAAAAAATAGTATTGATAGCCACTTTGACTACAGAACAAACCAGTATTTTAATTAAACAGATTCAGCGAAGCTCCTTAGATAATAAAGGTGTATTAAGAATTTGGTGCATACATACTGCAGGGACTTCGAATAAAATATATTGAGAGATGAAAACATTCAACTGCAACTTGTAAGTTAAATGTTCCACCTGAACATCACAAAGTACTGCTGATCAAATCACTGGTTAATGAACTGCCAAGATGCATAGACATATACACTTGAAATTGCATATTCATTTCAGAATCCCAAAAAGCCAGAGGATGCAGCCACTGCTGTTCATTTCCATGTTATAAAGAGGTTTTTTAGGATTTTCATAAGCATCCAGTGAGATCCTCCCCAGACGACCTTGAGAAATTGTTTCATTCCATCACTTTTTTGTGTTCTTTAAATTGTTAGTATAATATGAGGCATCCCAAAAAATTACTAGAATTTTTAACATAACAGCAAAGAGCTTTTGTCTGTTTTGTACCTCACCCCCTGCTCTGGGTGCTGATGGCATCCATCTCTGCAGTTGGTACCTGTGCAAGTGCTTGAACTTAACAGCAACACACTGGATCAAAAAGGAAAGCAAAAAAATGGGCCTCAGGATAAGCCAACATAAATAAACGCAAATAGAAATGAAGCATGGGGGGAAAAAAAAAGAGAAGAGAGAGTCAGAAGAGAAAATAGCAATAACTGGTGAGAAAAAGTATCTGAAATCATCTGATATATCTACACAAAACAGCATCTTCCATTCTATCTCTTCAAATACTTTGAAATACTTTAAATATAGGTCTGCCTTTCCTGCAGTCCACCAGATACAACAGATCTGAGTTGACATCACTTAGTAATCTGGTATTTGAATGCTACATTCAGACACTCGTGGATAGAAAAGAAAATAAAGATATATAACACATCAAGTCTGAAAACCGTAAAATAATCTTTGAGAGTAAAAAAGTAGAAACAAGCGGCTAGTTACAGAAAATCCTGCGAGTCCATAAATAATCATCACGGGAATCAAAGTCTAATTTAGTGCCTTTGACGTTTCTGTGATCTGATCCTGTTCTACACTGCTCCGCACAAAACCGGAATTTAATATTAAAGATAAAACCAAGAGCCTCCTATAACCACATTAAGTCGAATCAGATTGGTATTTCTGTTCTTCCTGGTATAGGCCGTTTGTTACAGCAAGCAGTTATAACATCCATGGCTGAACACAGGGCAGTCCCCGGCCTGTGCAGTGCTGGGAGAACAAACTGGGGACAGAGACACCAGTGCTTGCTCTGAAATCTCCCCAGTGTGTCTGCCCTGAACATTCCACATTGACTGTACTCACTGTCCCTATTATTCCATAATCCTCAGTTTTCCCCATTTCAGCTTTCTACTCCCCAAACTGAACAATTCCAGCCTTTTTAGCCTCTACCTATAAAGAGGCTTCCCCCATGCTCTGAATTATTTTATCTGTGATCTACAACTTTACTGTGTCCTTCTCAGAACACTCAAGATACCAGCATGAGGTTTTAAATAACCTTTATCTCTTTCTCAATACTTTTCCTGATAATGCCAAAGACTTTTTTTGAGAACAGGTATTCACTGAGCCAGCGATTTCAGAAACTGTTAGCAGTGACTCTAAGTTCTGCTTTCTGAAATCTGTCAGCATCTTATCAGGTTTAGATAAGATTTTTTTTTCTCCAGACTCATTACGTTAAATTTATCTACACTGAAACTCATATGCCACATTTCTGCTCATTCCTTACACTTTGTGTAGTCCTTTTGGCACAGCATTAGACTACCCAAAAGAGCTTGTTCATCTGCAGCCTTGGAGACTTCACTGCATACAAAATCACCAGAATTTCATTTTCTCCTTTGCAATTCAGTCTGTTCTGCTAATTTTTATGAAAGGCATCCACTGAAGTCTTCAGCATTTTCCACAATTATGCTTATTGATTAGAATATGTTTGGATTGGAAATAACCTTTGAACTCTCTGCCTGTTTTTTAGGCTACTAAAATCAGCTCCAACTTACTCTTAGCTAATATTAAATGCTGAGAATAGCCCCAGTATTTTAGACCTCCTAGGTCTTCGTCTGTACCTCAGACTACAAAAAATAATGAAGTGATGATGTGTGGGACTTTTCCCATAGGCATTCTGTGGCTGAATTCCAGGGAAAGTGAGGCTTCAAAAATGACTGATGTTGGGTCAAGGCAGGGTCTAATTATTTAGCTGAGTATCTGAAGCCCATTGTACCTATCCTAGCATCTCCAGTGAGGAAATCAGTCAGGGATTGCCAGCAAAAAATTTTTAAATTACAATTTTTCTTGCTCTTTTCTGGTTATTTAAAAACAATTACAATGGATACATTTAAGATTGGAGAAGGTAAAGACATACATAGTTTTTGAGAGAAACTTCAGGTTTTTGAATTGGCTAAGTAAATTCTAATAATTTCACTCCCTATTTTTTTCCTCCTCTCCGTGCTTTGATTTTATTTTTTGTTTATTTATTTGCTTGTAGCTTTTTGAGGAGAAGGAAGAGAGTTTATTAATCATGTCTGAGTCATCCCAACACTTAACACTTGAAAATTGTTCAATGTCTTCACTCAGTGAAGAAAAAAAAAGAGCATTACAGGGAATATTTTAGCTCTGAAGACATTCTCAACACGCAACTGTGGCTGTTGTTGAAATCCAGACCAAAACCAAGTTCTCACACCTAATTCAGTCCCCTGGATCCAGAAGTGCTGCTACTCTTTCGGTCTCCATGGATTTGGGAATACAGTCTTGTTTTTTCCCTTGGATACAAGTAAACAAGTGCACAGTGAACGACAGAACCGACATACAGTTAACCATAACTAGATGTTCTAGCAGGAGCAGCAACAATCAATTAAATAAATTTCCTGGAGATCAGAGTTCAGCAACAACGCTAAGTGACTTCTACCTTATTTCTATTAAATCTTGGTGAACAAATGCAGAACAGTTTGTGTCCCTCAAAAGAGCAGATGCACATCCCCATCTCCACCCTGCAAATTGACAACAAAGCTTTCCCTCACCACAGGAAGGCAGGGAGAAGACTTGTGCTCTTGGAAACCCCTGGATGGGATACAAACCTCTTTGCCATTACAGCACATCACATCTTCTCAGAAGGTAATTTTTCATCTTCTGGATGCTGTAAAAACTCTCCCATATAGAGCAAAATGCCCTGAAGCCCTCAGAGTTTGGCAGTGATTCATTCCTGTGGCACAGCTTTGTTGTCTGTGACTGCAGGACCAACCAGTGACCGCTCCTGCAGACAGGGGCTCTCCTTGGTTTTGTTTTTAACGAGGAATGAGGCTTATCAGCTGCCAAAAACGGTGCAGCTCCCAAGCTACCAGCTTGAGGGATCGCTCTACGTTTGATGTTACCACTCTGCTAAGTTTTTTTTAATAGAAGGTAATCATCCTTCAATTCAATAATGCAGCTGGGTTACTACTAATCAAGGAAAATAAATATAAGCATGCAAGCATACATTAAAATAAAGGAAATAGCTTTCCATCAACACAATGCAAGTCCAATTCTATAGACTTTTCTGTCTTAAGATCTTTGCTGCCTTTTTTTTTTCCTTTAACTGATAGTGGACAGGTTCTTCCACAAAGCAATCAGCAGACAATAAATATTATGTTTCTTCACAGCTATTAGCTTAATATAATTTTACATTTCTACTCTAGAAGTACCATTTTATGCATGAGGCATAACCAACCACCACCGGCAGACTGGCATCCAGTAGTGAGACCAAAGGCAGAGCAAGAGTCCCACGATGAAATGGTGCACCCAGGCATGGGGAGCCTCCCCAAAGCCATCAGGATTTCCCTTGCAACCAGGCATTGGGCTGGAACGCTGCCACTCCCTTCTGGAATGAACACAAAGCACCACTAACTTCAAACAGCTGAACTGACCATTGCTCACATTATGCTAAAACCACTGAAAAAAAAAAATCAAAAATTGAAGCAACAGCTTTAAAAAGTAGGGAAACGTAATGTATATTCATTGTCATCTTTAGTAATACTAAAATCAAGTGGAGAGGCACTAATACTGTACAAAAATCCCCCAACAAACTGAAGAATAAAGATAATGCTAAGGTTTAAAAACTGGTCTTTACAGTGAACCCAGGAGGAGAGGGGGGAAATATAAACAAGTAAACACTTTTCAGAACAACTAAAATATTTTTGCTTGCAGAATTGCATATTCATTCTTAAAAATTATATGGAGAAGGTGACTTCTGAAGTTAAATTGCAAAAAAGAAATATCTTATTCTCCCTACCCCAAAACAATTTCAGTAAAATAGAATTTTCACAGAATTGCATGTTCTGGCAAAATAGTTTCATCTGCTTCCCCCAGACCCACAGTCATATGTTAGATTATTAAATAGATTTAAAAATTTTAAAAAAAAAATCTACAAGAGGAAGTTAACACTTTCACAAAATATGTTTACTAACCACATAAGAAAAACTATTCTCAAGGGAAAATTTCATTTTAGAAGACTGAAATCTAATTTCTTTTCCCAGAATCTAATGCACTAAATCACTGAATTGTATTTTGGCTCAGGGCTAAATTGTTGTGCAGGTAGACACTGCAATACTGATTCTAATTTGAAGAGTTCTTTGGAAAATTCTGCAGAAAGACTGATCATTTTTAAGCAGAAATTCTGGACATGGAGAGGAGAATTTATTTGAATCTCACCTCCCTGCAAATTAAGCTCCGAGACTCTCCAGTGATGGAATAAAACACAGTCCTGTTGCAGACTGCAGTGAGTGTTCACCAGGATATTTCTGACTACAGTTGAGACAACTGCTGGAGAATTATGGTCAGGATAACTGCAATCAGCCCAGGAGTCAGCCTGGTATTTATGGCCATCCCTCAACTGTTGCTCATGGCATGACACCTTAACCAACCTTATAAAGATGTCATTGCTGGAAACAGCCACGGGGAGCTGCACACCCGTCAGCTCCTCTGACACTGCTGGGAAGAGAGGAACCCACCTCTGCCACAGCCAATTCAGGTTATTAATACTGGCTAAGCTGCAAGGCTTCGATACTTGCCTCGTCAGATCTTTCTCTAACCTCTGCTTCCAGTTTTATGTTCTGTTTGATGGGGAAGCCTTTTCTCACGTGTAGATGGTAAGTGCTCTGTGGAAGGGAGCGCTGCCCTTGGAGCTGCTTGGAAAGGACGTGGCGCAACGATTTCTCTGGTCCTGCACACTGCTACAGGCAGAATTTCAAATCGGGAATCAGGGCAGGCAAAAAAGCAGTTCAATTTTTGCCTAATTTTCTTCTAGTTTTTATACTAGAAAATTTACATCCTTCGCTCTTTTTGAGAATTGCAAGCTGCCTTTTATAGAATCACAGAATCTATGTTGGAAAAGACTTTTAAGACCATCAGGTCCAACTGTTAACCAGCACTGCCAACTCCACCACCAAACCATGTCCCCAAATGCCACATCCACACATCTTTTGAACACCTTCAGGGGTGATGACTCCCCCACTGTCCTGGGCCACCTGTGCCAGAGATGTTTGCTACTGTCTCTCAACATTATAGAGTTCATAGTCCAAAGGAGTTAAGTGAACCACAGTTCAAATCCTTAGATTTAGGTTCCCACTGATTTCAGTGTCAATTGGATAAGAGAGAGTTTTCAAATTGTTGTTATGCACACTATCATCTCGCTGTCAAAGATGAAATGCCAGGCAAAGTTTATGAAGAATACTCTGTTGCAGAACCAGGAAAAAATGTCCTCACTGCTTAAGAGAAAAGACCCTTTAGGCACTGATAAAGTAGGGTTTAGTGTCAAGCTTTTGTTTTGGATGGATTGCAAGGATTTGGATGGACTTTTTCATCGGACAAATCTTAAGTCTTGATCAGTGCCAAAAAGAACTGATAAGTGAAACAGAACTCACAGTACCAGGCCTCAAAAATGTGGTTAAAAGCTATTCCCCTTTCTCTTGTAGACTTTTCTATAATCTTTAATTAGACTTTAAACAAGACAAGGGCTTTTTTTATCTTTTCCACTTTTGTTGTCTTTGTGTAACTTTACATTCATGACACGAGTACATAACGCAAATTAAAGAAGTTAACAGTGATGGAAACAAAGGAAGAAAACATCATTTATAAAACTATAAAGCTCCATACAAACCCTTGAGATCTTACCGCAGAAGGTGATATTTTATCTTTAAGAAATGTTAACTGTATCAAACATTAATTGCTTCATGGATAGGATTTTATGGTCAGCTTTATTAGAAGGGTAAATGAGTTGCAGTGATGGGCTGGTTGACTTAGGAGGAAAAAAAATCTTTCCCTGAAATCAATGCAGAGAAAATTAATCATAAATAGAGCAAATATTCAAGTGGTAATCTCTACAAATGAAAGTACATAAAAATGTTCTATTTGTATTAAAATGAAAATTCTGTGTTCAACAGCTGGAGCTTGTAGCATAGGCAGGGAAAACCCCCTTAGGCAGACGGGGAGCCCAAAGCTGAGCTTGGCAGCCTTTAGAGTGCAATGCAGCAGCCAGAAGGATCAGCAACTGCAGTGCCAAGGCAGTGCAGTCACGTGCCATTATCCTTGCTGGCTTCACGCTTGGATTTTAACTCTCCAAAAGGAGTTGGGCAGCCTTGTACTGACAAGAGGTGAACTGGTTTACCCTCCAAGTTTAAAATCAGAGGCAAAAATTCATAGTTGAGTGCACACACTCTGTGTGCTGGGGAATACGAATGCTTATCAAATTGACGTTTCTTCTCAAGAATGGTTTGTGTACACCTTAGGAGTGTTAAATACTGTCTACAGCTTTTTTTTTTTCGATAATATTAGAGTTGGCAGAGTGAGGCTTCTGTATCCTGGATGGGGAGTGTCACAAGCAGAGTCTGTGCCCAGGGACCAAAGCTGGTCTAATGACACCATATCCTTGTGCAGAAGTCAAAGAGCACCAACAACATCCCGGACTAGATAGCCATGAGAAAATTCATTAGGTCTAGAAAGCTACCCAGACCTAATTTGAAGCTATTAAAAGATGGAAAATGCATGATTAATGCCCATCTTCTCAACCACAAATTCTGCATCCCTATTAAATCTCATTATTAAAATCAGACAAGGGACAGGAAAAGGACGACTGAAGAAAACTCAATAAGAGGAAGAAAAAAAAAAAAGTGCATTTCCATTGTGAAGCACATACTCTCTCCAGCTGTCTTCCCTTCTGTGGTGCTAAAGTGTGACAGCACAAGGCTCCCCATGTTTGGAGAAAAAAGAAAAGTGAAGGGCTTGCTTCAAAAGATCACAATTGTACTTGAAGAAAAATATGCAAGGAGGAGACTAAGGAGAAGACTTCATAATATTATTCAGAGTCTGATTTATTCCCTTCAGAATGAGTACATCAAACAGTCTCTTGGTTGTGAAGACAAAAATAGGAAGATAATTTCTCTCAAGATAAAAGTTAGTTTTAATGAATGTTCTTCCTTCTCAAGAGGAAAACACAATTTTACCTGAAATAAAGAATTAGACTATTAACAAAAACAGGGAGATAAAAAAAGAACTAAACCAATCTAAGTAGTCCTAGAAATGTAGCACAAAAAGCAGGAAAAGCTATTTTACATGACACAAAGCAGAGGCTATGAAAAGACTCCTCTAACCTTGACTTGAAAGTTAATGATACCATAATACTGGAGTTATTCTTAAAATGTAAAAAAAGACACAGCCCCTGCGTGGATCACTTGTGTCACTCTTGCTTCCCATGCTGGGACCAAATGCTGCACAGAATTAGTTTCACAACACAGTAATTCATAAGCCAGACAGTCCAACTGTGATCTATGTCTTGTGCAGCAATTATTTAAGAAGTCAGAACAACTCTGCTGTGACGTAACATACGAAACTGATCTCCACCAAATCCGGTCCAAAACTGTAAGCAAAGGAGAAACTTTAGTTGTGCTGTTGGAGAGTTATTTTTGAATTTGCAAGACATAGAGTTTGTACTGACTCCAATTAGCCACTCATAATGACCAAGCAACGGAAATAAAACTGAACAGCTTCAGTGGGCTTCAGAAACGCACATTCCTCTTCCCCCCGCTCAGCCCTGTTTAATATGCAACTGCACTATAATGTTTCTTGTTAGGCAGACAGCTTAAAATTAAAATTGTGGGAGAAGTGATTGATGACCTGAGATCCCACAGCCCTTTCAATGAAATATATTCCATTTCCATTTCAAAATATGTTTATTATGAATTATTGGTTTGTCATTGGACCTGATGAAAGTAAATTTACATGAGCAACTCAGACCTCTGCAAGGGGAAACGCTTTAATCAGGTAACCTTTTCCTCAGTGTTTTCCACACTTTACAGAAACAGACAACCCAGCTGGGATCTTATTCTTTGCATACAGAAGTATTTTATTGATTGAGCAATGTTTCCTTGTTTGGAAGCCACTTACTCAAAGTCAGAAAATGTTGTGACCTCAACCTCTCACTCTCAGAATAAATCCTTAACATCAGCGTCTCAGGCAAAGATTTATCCTACTTGTGCAGAAGGATGAAAAAGTATCTGAATACCAGATAAATATTTTTTCAGGATGTCCTTAGAAAATTTTCAAGCAGAATGGTCACTCAAGAAGAATCTGGTGGAAAATTTTGGACTAAATATGCTTCAACTTCCAGAATTCCAGTTTCCTAAGTAGCTCTAGCCTGAGGTTTACTGTTCAAATCCAACACAGAAGAGAACACATCCTGGTGAACTACGCAATCATTCCACCCTTTAACCAATTAGTATTCCCTGGAGGACAAGGATCCCCATCTTCCACAACACAGCTGTTACCCTGTCTGTGCTCAGGAAATTGTGTCATAGCAGAATATGGCTTTTGTCACCAAGCCTAAGCCACAAAACAAGAATTGTGTCATTTTATCAACAAAACAGAAGGTGGTTATGGAAATGTTTTTCCCTGTCCTATAACAGCACTGGAGATGCAGGCAGGATCTTTTATTTTTAAAAAGGAACCATAAGTATCACTGTCCCTCTTCACAGGGACTCTGAGGGCCATTCAGTGAGAGGGTGGGAATATTCAACACACAAGAGCCCCTCAGCCATCATCTTAAACCCCTCCAATTCCTGGCAGCAGTTGTTAAGTCAGCAGTTCAGCTGACCATAGATCTCATTTAAAGTAGAAACCATTCCTTGCCAGAGTGTGATGAAATGATTTCAAGGTCTGTAGCAAATGATAAATTAGATTGCAATTAAAACCATGCAGGAATCAGTAAAATGCTCCCTATGGAGACATTAAAGTAGCTTCTAAAGTCTAAGGTCATTGCATGGTATTGAAGGTCCATGTCAGCACAAACACTGACACATCCTCAGTTTCTTTACATTTTAACATAGACTTCTGGAAACTCCCAGTCACTCTTGACCCATAACAGAAGGGGAAAAAATAAAACAAAAAAAATTGAATTCTCAGGGCATATTTGTAAAGGACAATGTTACCACGCTCCTCATTTCACTAACCCATAAATGCAATACCTCAACTGCAATGAAAACAACTTAAAATGGAACAGAAGTGCTGATGCTGCCACTAGATACTATTTGAAAACAACAACAGAAATACCAGAATTGTGTTACATTGCACAGTGTCTTTCACATACAGGGATATTATTTTCAAAACTGTATCCACATTTTCATTGTCTGTTGTAGGTTAGAACTCAAATCCTAATGGCAGACGACAAAGAACAGGCCCGGGTTACATTTTTTATTAACTTGAGAAAAAAATCTCCGTGCTACCATTAGTCTACCTCACTGGTAACTGTAAAGATTCTCAAACCAATCTCCGTGTATTCATTTAATTTTGCTCTCACAGTAACAACCAACAGCTTGGCCAAAATGGCCTAGATTTTTTTCAGTGAGATGCTCTTCAGCAGTCACCCTCAAAACCTTCCCCCTACCTGTGAATCAGTTCTAATTTAAGTCAAGCCTGTTTCTTTTTCTCCTGTTAGTCATGCTGTACTGATGCATTCAGTCACTTAAGAAAATTGTGTCCTCTTAAGTGTCCACATGCTAAACTTCAGGCCAGCAAAAGTGATCTCAACCAGTCTGAGTGTCCTTTAGATGAATATAAAATTGATAATGTAACAGTAGTTGGAGAAAAAAAACCCAATAGTCACAAAAAGAGAGCTTCAAGACTCAAACTATTCTTTCTTATGGTGATTGCTACATCTAGGGCAACTTAAAAACTAAAACCAGTACTTCTTGAATCTGAAGAATTCTAGGTCTGAATCCAATGTCTGGCTGGATTAGATTTTTCCTTATAGAAAACTGGGACACCTTCCTGGTTTTGTGATATTTCTTTACAATCACCAATTCCACTTAATTTGCCAGTAGTCTTCAAAGCCATTCTACCTACTAAAATTCTAGATAAGGAGTGTCTACAGAAATATGTTATTTAGAAATTAAATATAATTAAAGTGGAAATACACTAAATGTTCATTATCCTCTATGAGAAATAGTCTAGAACACTGCTGGAAAGCTTACACCTATCTTACAGGAACGGCAGCAGTATCTGAGCTCCTAGAAATAGAGATTTTTTTTTTCCTAAAGAGTTAATTTGGACTCGTGCTTCATTAGGGTTGCATATTGCAGTTCCTGCCTGGAGTTGATTTGCTTAAGCACACACCAGAGTACAGCCAAGGCAAGGCACTGCTTTGAGAGAGCTACTAAATGGTCCAGTAATGGTCTGAATTCCAGCAAAGTGGACATGATGGATAGTAAATAGGGAAACACTTATTCCACAGACAGCATGACTTCAATTTTTAAAAGAATTTCTGATATGAAGAGAATCTGTGTCTTTAGTCACTGGCAAACAGCTGCTCTCAATTAGCTGTAGTAGGAGTCCTGCTCCCCTCCACTACAATCTTATAACCAGACTGATATTTCATGGGAATTCTGCACCATTCCTAAAGTTATTGAACATTTTTGCCCTTCCTCCCTTTGTTCAAAGCAGGCTGCGTGGCCTCAAACTTCTCCCACATAAAGCCACATTCACACTCAGGAAGTGGCAAGGAACAAAGGGATGGGAAAAACTGGAAATGATAACCAGAAAGGTAGGCATAATTACCCAGTTCCTTTCATTATTCACCCGACTAGAACACGTGCATATATATGTTTGCATATTTTGCTAAGTTCTCTCTCCATCCTACAGGAAAACTATGGAATCTAACATTTTTTCTGGCTCTGCATTATTATGTGCCTCTGCCATGTTGGGTTTCAGCCACCTTCTCTCACAGGTTTGTGGCCAGACAGTGCAAGAAACCTGATTTACTCTAGAGGGTGATTTGTAGACACCTAATCTTATTTCTGTAAAAACTGAGTGGTGTGTAATTTTATCTTCTATGCTGTGGGCTGCAAATGTACAACTAACACAGTATTCCATACCTGGGTACAAGGGCTGAAATCTCTGAATACATCACATATAGAACTACCTGTTCATCTGAGCACAGAGTTCAAACAATTTTGCTTCCAAGGTCTACCTTGTCATCATTCATCCATTAGAGAAGCATGAAAATTAGACCTAAATCTACACCAGTAAGAATTAATACAAAAACATTAAGTAAAATATAATGTTCCAAAGAAACTTATCTGTTAGACAACATATACATGTACAGATGCACACGCAGTTTAGCTCTGTGCCAGTATTTTCCACTAAGTAGCTTGAATTTACCTAGGAAAATACAGTAATACACCTTAGTGCACAAACCTCAATGCTCACTCCAAACTCAGTAAGCATTTCCTCCTGTTTAATTATCATGAGGTGTGAAGGCTGAGCTGAACTGTTTGAAAGCCAAGCAAAAACAGCGCCTATTACAGAACACCCAGTGAGCTCCAGTGCTCAGCTGAGAAGATTTCATTCCAGTGACACGGAGTAGTCCCAAGCTGTGAAAATTGAGACTACAGATCTTCTAGGTTCCCCAAACACTGAGAGAAAACTAGTTTTGCTGTGCTATTGTTATACCTCTAATCAAGGGTAGTTAAGGGTAGAAGTCAACAAGAAAGAGGTTCATGAGTTGAGAAAGGAACTATTTCACCCCTCCTCTATGGCTTTGCTTGTTTCATATCTTTAATGTCCTTACGTGGCTACCAATAGTACAAGATTCTAAAAAGATGGGTTTGACTTCAGTTTCAGGTGTCAGTTCCAACAAATATGTTTTTCTTCAGATAAATACAAGACACAGGTGAGGTACAGAGTGGTGTATAAGCAGAAGGGATTTGATATTCCTGAGAATACCATCAACAGAAAAAAGAAAGCACAATTTTCCTCTATTTTGGGGTGGTTTTTTATTTGAACAGCGCAGTTAAACAGATTTATTGCTGGCATGTATGTCAGCAGAAGTGGGAGGGAGCAATGGATCAGCATTCACACCTCATTTCCCATTACATCCCACCAGAACCTGTGACCTCTCCTGCCAAACACTCAGCTGAGGGACAGGACCAGACAAAGAGAGAGCACATGACCAAAACAGAGACATTCCTTTACTTGCTCTGTCACAGGTAAGAGCATAAATTTTCTTCCCATATGTACAGAAGTGCTTGTTTGCTTTGAATGTACAAAGCAGCATTGCCACATAATTACCATCTGCCACTTCATCAAGGGAGAGAGATGCAGCTGTTGGGGTTTTTTTCCTTTTTATTTTGGTTTGCAGCCTTTCTTCATGAATTTCATGCAGCACAATGTAAACCTACATCATGTAAACTATTACTAAGTGATTTTTCAAGTCACAGTGACCAACACTTTTATTTAAAAGGCAATTTCAAATCTTCCACAGTAAAATTTCAATCTCCAAGTAAACATTGCATCTCAAGTGTTCCCATATAAAAGGCACTGATAGTGGGGCAGGAATATTAAAAAGACCAAGTAAAGAAATTATACTGACACTCCAAAGAGCCAGAAGCCCATGTACTCCCCAGGCCGGGGATCACCTCCGAGCAGAGGCCCTCAACTTATGCATGGAACAGCAAAGACGTGTTCTACAGTGGGTGAACATTCTTCAGTGAAGAAATTGAGGGGGGAAGCCTTGGAGCTTAATGCATGTAAAAGTTGTTTGATGCTGTTCTGTAAGCTGTAGAGTTAATTAGACAAGTCATTTGCAGCACTGAGGGCATATTCCAGCTGCAGAGAGGGGCTTCTGAATTATAAAACATTGTTCTATGCTTGAAAAGCAAGTTTTAAGTTAATTAGCCACCTCTGCTCAGTCATGAAGCTTCACCAGTGATTACGGTGATCTAACTAATAAAACATGCTTGCAGTAGAGGTTTTTATTTCCATACCTATGCATTCATAATTTATATTTCTCATGCAACAAGTATTGTAAAGGTTTTGTCCACTTTATTAATTTATTGTTCCTCTCCCTTTGAAGCAGTGACCTTTCCAGACACAGCAGGGGCAGAGCAGCAGCATCACACCCCTCAGAGCTGACTGCTTGCTGTTCCTGGACAACAGCCCCCAACAAAGTGCACTCCCAGAAATGCCAACAAAAAGGAATTGCACTTTCCGGTCCTTCAAGGATGCTACTTTTCTTTGTGCTTTTAAGCATTGGTTAATCTTTGAATTATCTCTAACCTCTGACCTGCACTCTGGAGTGTTTTGGTTTGGTTTTTTAGTTTTTTTGGGTTTTTTAAAAAATCAATGGAAGCAGATTGTTTTAACCCTCTCAATGCTCTGTGAACAATGGACATTCAGAACAACAGTGTTGTGTACCAGTACAGTCTGATCAGGACGGTCTTTTAAATACGCACATTCTCTCTCTCTCTAGGTTGTTCTGGTTTTTTATTTTTTTCAATATCAGGAACTCCAAGAGTATTAAAGCTACTATAAAATCACACTGAACCCAATGCTCCCTCCATCTCCTGGACTTTCTCTCGTTAGGCCTTTGAACAAATTAACTCTTCTACCAGGACCCACAACAGCAGAAATAACTTGTATAAGCCATGTTTGTAGACAGATCAAAAGTAACTTTATCATTGGGGCATCAGCCTGGGCATTCAAAACATAAGAAATCAAAAAACTGATAATTCATGTTTCTTTCATATGCAACTGACATCAATTAATTATTTCATTTAGTTCAGCTTTCAGGAAGAGCTGTCTGCAACCCCAACAGCAGTTGTCTGGGAGAGGTCCCCAAAGAAACAAAAGGAGGGTTTTAGGAAAAGAAGTTTTTCTATGGAAGTTGTATCAGCTACAGCATTGACCTGTGCTCTACCTTTGATAAATACAACATCCAGAAGTGAAAAGAATAACTGTGGTACTTCAAAACATCTTTTTCATCATCCCAGTCTTTGGCAGAGACGCGAAGAAAAAAGAGGCATCTTGTCTAGCCGTACCAAAAACTCATACACATATATCCATTCTAATCATGAGAAAGGTGAGAATAACAAAGTCATTTAATTTTGAGTGGCTCTACTCATAACAGATTTCTTCTGACAAGAATTTCCTTTAGAAAGAATGTAGAATTTCTCCCAAGGGAAAAAATTTAGACATCCACCACAGTACCAGCTTCATTTTCATCTCCAATCTACACCCTTCAGGTACCCAAATCCATTCATTTCTTTCCTATATAAACATTTATGTAGTACATATCTCTCGTAAATGAAATCCCAAAGCAATGATGAGCTTGTTATAAGAACAACTTGATATAGATTATTATTCTGCAAGGGTACATACAGCCAGCAAAATAAAACCATCTTAAAACCAGCATTTGGCAGGGGCTATCAAATCCAGCTTGTTACACAGTGTTACCATCGTTTATAAAAGTGCACTCTAATTAAGGTAAATGAGGTAGCAAGAACACAGTGACATTGTTAACTTAATGACCCATAGCCAAATTATTTAAAACTTCAAAGAAGTTCAACTTAATTGTAATAGATATAATATTGAAGAATTTTTAAAAAGCCCTGGCTGCCTTGTAGAATAACCTTAATGATGCTTTTCTCCTCTCCCTTATATTTTTGGTGTTTGCGTGCATGTGTTTAGAACACTGCTTATAATCCTTGTATTTAGTATGGAAGTGAATTCCAGTTTATAGCTGGTGCCATCCACACAGTAAAATGACATCCGTGTTCTCCAAACCCCTCACGATGCCATATTTTAACCTAATAAGGTAAAGAACTTGGCAGCTATTATGAGAAAACTCTATCTTGACCAGATTTCAATTCTGTCAAGTGGGATTTTCTCCATGCAAAGAAGAATATTTTTCCATAATCTAAAGGCACTTATTTTTTTTAAGTGTTCTAAATACAAAGCACGCAAAAAACCACTTTAAATTAATTACCAACATAACTGTATTTTGCCTTGTTCTAGAAAGCAATCTCAGAAGCACCACAGTATACTGTGGGCTTCCAACCAAAACAAAAGCCATTAAAAAACTAAGCTTTACTGCAAACAGCAAGTTTAAGTTACTCTGGAGATGGATAGTGAAATCCAACACACTTTATTTTTCTTAGCTGAATTATGAGTGTGTTGTTTTCATCTGCAGAGTGAGACCTGATGCCTAATATGAATTTGTTATAAAGCAGAAATAGGAAGAACAATTTTTTTTTTCAAAATTATTTGATTATGAGTTCCAGAAGGAGAGTTACTTCCCACACAATGCAGAACACACAGATCTGTTTAAGACCCTTGGTACAAATCACAGAAGAGATCTGGATCATTTACATGTTCTATTTCCATAGTGGTTATCAGAGAGTAAGGAAACAATCAAAAGCACATTTACAGAAAGCATGACACACCCTGAAAACTTTAATCAGCTTAGACTGCAGTCTTCTGGTGCTCTACTGCAAGAGAACTCTTGCACACAGCAAGTTCATCCATTAATGAATGTTACTGTTAATTACCACATCCTACTGTTAGAGATGGGGTTTAGATGCCCTTAATACCTTTAGAATGATCTTTGTTTCACATAAGCCAATAAAAAGATCCACTACTGCTCACAAAATCCCTCTGTTAACATTATCATCCACCTCCAATTGTAAATGCCAAAGAAATTAGTGTAAAAGCTTTGGAATCTTCCCACCCTCTCCATGATGTGGGTGATGATTTCCTAAGCCATATCTGCTGAATTACCAAATCACCCCCTGCTTTGCTCTCAGTGCAGTGTGCCAAGCACAAGGGGCAGGGGAGGTTTAGCTTTAATTCTGAGCTCAGGCCTATTTTGCTGAGCTGAGTTCTGCAGAACAAGATTCAGAAAGATCAGGCATAGTCTTTATCATTTTATGAGTGACCACTTTCAGGTCTGTGTCACAGTGCAGGTTTTTCATGCTATATCTTGGTAATGAAAACATCTCTTTTCCCCTTTTCATTTGAAGGCTTCTGAAAACATCAGTATTTTATTTCTAATCATGTCTTATTCCTGAATAACTTCAATACAGCTCAAAATCACAGCACTGCACAGCAATTTTTCCCCTCAGTAACATTCCTGTAAAGTGGACCAGTGGATTATAGGAAAAAATACTAGTAGCGGAAAGGATTCTCTGGACCGGCAGTTCAGGACTGTTAGTAAAACCAGTCATATTGCTTAAGTTTTCCATAAGCTGATCAAACTAGATTCAAATTTAGCTAAAATTTAGTTAAACAACTAGTTCGATTTTATTTTCCTCTGATACTTCTACAAATTATTATTCCAGAGTTGTTTTTAATTACCATTATTTTCCTGCATGACAGAGTTTATTTTCTCTTCCTCTGGAACAGTCATATTCTAAAACCATAATTTAAGGAGAAGCAACACGTGCAGTGAGGAGACAGCAGTCCAAAGTGAGCACAGTCTGTACAACACATCAAGGGCTCTGGATTTGCACACGGGTCACTGGAGTTCCCATTGCTCAATTATCACATATTTACTAATGCCAGCTAAAGTGGAATTAGTCTGGATTTGCTTACTTACGCTGTTAATAGCATTTTTTTCAGCAACACAGATTATTAAACTGAGCCTTTTAAAGTATATGTTTTATTATAAATACACAGTAAATGCAAAGGCAAGTGGCATTTCCAGACAACCCTTTGGAGATTTCAGTCCCTTGCCACTGTCACATGCTGTCTGGACTAACTGTAAATCACAAGGCTGTTCTTTTGGGCAAAATGAGGCTCTGATCTCTGTGGAGCTCCCAAGCTTTCATTTCACATACAAGGAACAACATTCCCACGGACTAATGCAAATTTTCAGATATCACTATTAAAGCTGCATATACAAAATAAAAATATATAAACCCCCCCTCATATTGGCTGAAGTAACAAGCAGTACGATCCACGTATCTTAGTAAATCCATCTGCTGTTTATCTTTGCAGAATACCTGGCCATATATAGCCCCAATTCAAGCGATGATTCTTGAGTGTGCCCCGTGTTTCTCTCTTGCTAATGGCAGACTTTAGTTTTGCATCAGAGCTCCGTGTTCCCTTGGAACCATTCGAATCCATCACACTGAAACTGCCTTCAGACTTCCACGGGCAGGAATAGAAGCAGGAAGGGCAGCTGCAGTGAGCAGTTGGGAGTGGCTGCAGTTGAAAGGTTAACTAAAAGTACTGCGGACTGCTGGCCACTTAGACAGAAACCAACAATAAAAAAAAACCGGCATCATACTATGAGTTGAACCGTAAAAATAATTCTTAGGACTGAAGGCATCCAACTGGTAACCAAGAGGTTGCCCTCAGTTTATGCCAAGTCGGTGTTTTTCAGCTTTTGGAGTAGGTGCTTTTTGCCTACTCAGGAGCAGTGTAGGATCCGCCAGCCACTGGTACTGATCGTGTAGCTCACATCAAACCTTTATTCTTTGGGAATTTGGCTATGGTTGATCACAAGCTTCATTTTCAAACCTACTCAGTGTTTTCCCAATCGTAAATCCCTTCTCCTGGGGGCTGTCTGGTGATCAACTATTTGCAAGTTCCAGCTTTGACCTTACCCTCACTATTGGCAGAGAGGATTTCCTTGACAGAAATACCCATTGTAATGAGATCTGCAGGAACCTCAGACTCAAGTGTTTTCTGTTCTCCTGCCTAGTTCTGTTGAAATCAGTTCATAACTTTAGAAGATATTCTTTTACACACACATAATTAAATGAGCACCCTCCACTTGGAAAACTAAGCCCAAATAGTGTTGGAAGCCACAAATTTAGAATAACAATGACAGTTACAGTATAAATTATTTGCCATCAGATGAATAAAAATGACTTCTACTCAAATGTGTGAATGAGCTACCTTTAAAAACAAACAAACAAACCCCCCCATCAGATCTTACTTGTTTTATGTAAATTTCTCTCAAAATTTGGATACAACAAATAGAATACTGCCCTTGCCCTCTGTCTCACTCTATCAGTCTATGGTGGTTTTAGCTCCAAATCTGACAGAGATGTTTTTCATGCTATTTGCAGATTAATGCAAACAGGAGATTTGCACTGCATTTAACAAAAACATAACAAAACAACAAAAAGGCAAAACCAACCCTATTGTGTTTGTGGTTAGGATTTGCATCTTTTAACCACACAGATTTCAATCTTTTTACAGTCCATTGAGCACCATAATAGATATTTACCAGCAGTCTCACCAATACCTTTTCTCTTGGTCAGACCAAGGGAATTTTCTAAAATGCCTCTATTGAAGGAAAGATCCTTTTTGAGAGCTACTTCTGGAATTTTGCAGAGACAAAGTACTTTCTATACAGGGAGCCTTATCATTAGAGGTGAAACACAGGACAGGCTAACAATACATTGGGATTTCAGAGTCAAAATCAAGCTCAAAAAACTACAGGAAACAATTTAGGGATTATTTTCCATTTGCATTTTCAACGCAGTTGGGAAGCTATTGTCGTGCTAGATGGCCTCATCCTCTTTTTAGGTATTTCAATGTTATTTAAGGTGCAAATACAGAAAGAGGGATTTGCCTCGGAGAATTCCTACTGCAGTGTTGTCAGCTTCCCTCTCACTGTCTTTTCACAGTGCTTGTACTTCAGCAGGAAGAAGCTCCAATCTCACGCAACTCAAAGTTTTGTGTTGTGGCACCGAGCGTGAACACCCAAGACTGGTTTGGTTTATGTAAGAAACTGCATGTAAATAAAGGGACTGCAACTCCTATTTTTCAGTAGATCCTCCTCCCAAACTGTCTTCAGATAAGTGTAGGTCAAAACCTACCAATATTAATTTATAGCAAATGTTGGAAAAAAAGAGAAAATCTAGGAGATAAGAATGCTATGACAAAAAAAAAAAAGCATTGGTACCAGTGTCTTCAGCACTGAAAAAGAATTGAATTGAGGATTTGGGGCATTTGACTTCTGTACACAGAGTAACCACTTCTATAATTACTATAAAGCAAATATTATTGCACTTAAACTTTCGTTATTCTACAGAGAACATTGCAGTGCATCAAGTGTGCGCTCTGGTAATGTTTTAGCCAAGTTTGAAATACTGAGTTATTGTTGTAGAATCACTCACTAGTATTTTGGGAAATATTTATGTTGACTGAGGTTAATTAGCATTAGGTAAGGCCCATGAAAAGCAGTTACAAAAACCCTCTCCCCAAACTGAATAGCCCAAGTTTCTGAAAGCAGCATTTACACCATAGCTGTTTCTTCAGTCTCTCAGTTCTGTCTCGAAAACCCGCAGTGACCAAACAGAATGAAATCAAGGCAGAACTGCCGCGAACCTGAGTACTGACTTTACCATTTATTCCTTTTCCACTGCATCTGGCATTTCAATATCCCCACAGCAGAAGGGAGCAAAGGGCTCCTGATGACTGAATAGAACCCAGGGAGCATTAGCAGTAACACATGTGCATTTGCACTCTGATTTCTAACATCACACTTAATCTATTCCTGCTTGAAAACTCTCACTTTGAAATACTTTAGGGATTTGTTCTCCTTATTTTCCTGAGCTGACATGAATCAGTGCTATTTGTTAGTTCTAAAATTCTCTCTGTTGTAAAACCTCTTAGAATTTCATACCATAAACTGAAATTGATTTCATATTCCTCAACCTATATATGTAATCTGCCTCATTATTCACTTTGTTAAACAATCTCTTGCTGGAATTTTATTTTTTTTTATTTTAAAACTATCTCTTAAAATTCTAACATTCCTTGATATGATATGTCTTTGCAGCCCACATATTCTTGTCATTGACAGAAGAAACATTTGGGACAATGGGCTTTTTTTAACTGAATGCCAAAGCAATCTTTAGCCTATTTCTACAGCAGGAACCAGCAAAAACATAAAAGAAATCAGAGTTCAGAGACAGAAATGTGTATGGATAACTAAAACAAAAAGGTAAAATGTAATCAATGCTTATTAACTTTCATATAGGATCCAGAGACTTTTTGCTTTAAATTTGTTTTACACTGACATTATAATTGGCTTCATTAGTCTTGAAAATTGTCGCTGCAAGTCAGACAGGCTGACTGCCTGGCTCCTGCAGTTAGAAAATAGCATTAGAAAATGCTAATTGTTAAATGAAATTTCAGGCTGAAATATCCTATATTGAAACACATTGCACTTTAAACACGCAGACACAGAGCTTTAGAGAAGACAAGTAGGACGTGGATTTTAAAATGCAAACTCAAATCATGAACAAAATGGGAAATGGGGCACATTGTAACTTTTAAGATAGAAGCTTATTTGAGGAAGCACACACAATATAAACAGGAAAAATTAAAGGTTCTAATGAAGCAATACGATGAAGAAACAAACCCTCCATGCTCTACTAACAGTTATTTTGCACTTCTAACTTTTTCCAAAATTTGTAAGAAATAATATACAGGACAAATTTCAAGGAAAACTTTTCAATTACTGATAAGGACATATTATTAAGCAGCAGGAATATGGAAGTAGTACTAGTAAGAAGTCCCACAAATACCTTCATAAAAGGCAAATAATTTATTGTGAAGAATGAGAGAGGAAGCAATTATGAGGCTTAACTTTAATAAAATGATTTTGATTAAGTCTTCCTTAGGCAGAGATTTAGATCTTCATAGACTTCCGTTATTAAATATTTAGGATTCAAGTTTTCCTCTATTTGCCATCATTTCCCCCAGTACTTCCTCATTAAAACATTAACAAAATTTGAGAATGTTTGGGGAAAAAAAATAATCCTCTTAGACATAAAGGCCTCTCTAAAATGGGTCTTTTAGAGTAATTTTACCTAATTACTCCATTGAGGCATCTTTAGACTCTTCACACAAAATTCCTGTAAAGTTGCATCCTAACAGAGGCATTGCAAAGTTGAGAGAGAACACTCTCTACATGAAATCCGAAAAGGATGAACTTAAAGAAATAAGATATTTAAAAATCACTTTGAAATCTGTCATTTACTCAGTTCTTCAGTCTCATAAGAGAGAAAAAAAAAACAACCCTCTCACATGGAAGAAAATGCATGTTAGCCAAGAAAAGCTTCACAAGTCTGCAAAGCTAGTTCATGAAACTTGACAGACTTTCAGAGCACAGCTCCAAGTTCCAGATGTAAATGCCATGACAATTTTGGCTGGAAACTGACATTCAAAAATCTGCACAGGGATGGATTTTATTAGGCTTGAAATCTAGAAAGCGGCAGGAGAAATTAGTGAAAGAAACAGAAGAAGAAACTTCTCCTCCCTGAGAAGCATCTGAAGAAACATGTATAAAGAACATTCCAATGAACACCCATCCTTTCAAGACACTCCCAGATATCCTTGGGACCCCACACCTCTTGGCAGTGGATCTATTAACACAGACACAGTGTTACCAATTACGGAATATTCAGAAAACCAGAAATGGGGAAAACACAAATTTTCTTGAAGATATTCCATCTGAAAAGTCAATCTGGAGACAATAAAAATGGTGTTCACTAGAGATAATTTCCTGCTTTGCCCAAGCACTGAAATAGGCCCTGGATTCTGCTTGGTCCATCTGATGGGGATATGAAATAAGTTCTGAGGGTCACACTGGGAGACAGCACTTCTCACTACACGCTCAAGGCCACACACAAGAAGAAGGAAGAACAGACAAGATGAACTAGTTACAGAATCCAGATGGGAGAAAAAGATCGGATTTGGAGAATGAGATTCTGGCAAACCTTGTAGCAGTTTACAGTAGCTACAGTGAAGTCTCTGCTGCACGCTCTCTGAGGAGCGAACCTGTTACCTCCAACACAGACAGGTGCGACACCAGGAGCCAAACTGGGAGCTGGGAAGGCTCCAGTGCTGGAATGCGTTCCCTCACCATCACCGAGCAGGGGTGCGGGCTGGAGCAGTGTCAGCCAGCAGCCCCCAAAGGCAGCGGCAGGGGAGGTGTCATCGGTGCCTCCTCGTGTTCTGTCACACTGCTGCCCTTCAGCTGCCACCACCTCCGAGCTGACAGCGGAGCTCTGGGGCCTGGTCGGGAGGTTTTGTGCCTAGGTGATCTTAGAGCAGGGATTTATGCACCAGTGCCTGCACCTAGTGAGGAGGAATTATGTGCACACGGGTGCTCTGAGCTATTAGTTACTGTTGGGGCTTAAATGCAATCAGGATGTGTTTATCTGCTGGGGAAAGCTATCGAGCAGCAGCACCTTTGACACTCCTGTAATATTCCGTGCTCAAAAGATCACAAAGAAATTCACATTTATATATTATGTAACACAGTAATCCTGCAAGATGCTGTGTTTCTCCATATGCTCTGTAAGAGATAACAATTACAAATGCTATTTTCTCTTGTAAGGCTAATGCAGTTTTTTAAATAGTGTTTATGTATAACTACAAGATGTGTTTTCCTGCAAGTGCTCAGATAGCTACTGGAGACAAAAAAATTGTTTTTGCTTATTCCAAGATCCCCATTAAAAAAAAAAAAAAATCAGCAGCAGACCATTACGCTGTGCCAAAGAACCACTCTTTTTCTGTTTAGCCTTAAGAAAGTTGTAACAGCTGTACTTCATTTTATCAAAGTTCAGCAGCACCACAGAGTTTATAAAACTGATGTCTCTGCTACAGCCTGTGAAGCCTCAAAGACACACTGAAATCCAAGCAGTACATCCTCTAACCACAGAACACTTCTCTGTAACAAAATACCTTTTCCTTCCACTGACACCTTTGATAGACATTGCTGGTACAGCTAAAATTAGCTGACAATGCATGTAAAACCTGACATTTCCTTAATCAATTACTTGCTAAATGACTTCCTAACTTCCATATGAAGTGTTGGAGGGGGAGGGGGGAAGGGTTGAATTCTCCCATGGGATTAATGCCAGCAGGCAGGAAGATCTTTGAGGGACTGTAAAAATTTCAGAGCCTAGTGTATAAAGTGGTGTAAGTGGTTTTAAAGTACCTGACTAGAATAGGGTGGTAATTCTAAAATTAGTAACTTAGACATACTCAAGATTACTAACAAACATCCCTATCTCTCCTGAAGTATTAATCCAGAGTATTCTTGGTTTTATTTATTCAGTTCTAGCCCTCAAACCCAAGCTAACTGCTATCCTGGTGCTTTCATCCTGCTGACATAACTCAAACGGGACATGTGAAGACAAAGAAAGTGTTGACAGAAAGAGGAAATTAGTCTGAGACTTCACACAGGTAACAGCTGATTACATCCTATTTGTGCAGAAAAACATAAATCCAATTTTCTCTCTTAGAGGTAGCAATAAAGTCTGATGAAACTGCTGCTTAAGTTGAAGTATAGCAACAAGTAACCAGCACAGAGCAAACCTGACTGCGAGCTGTGCAACAGCTCAGTTACCTGGGGATGCTTGTGGGATCCTTTGGGGAGGCAGAGCATTGAGAACTGTCTTGACAGTCTGTCATAAAAAACCCAAAAAAACAAAACAAAACAAAAAAAAAAAAACCAAAATAGTATTCTTTTGACACAAGGAAGGAGTTGAGTCTGTATTGTTGGTTTACATTCTGATACCATCCTTGAAAGAAGACATTGAGGCTACCACTTTATTGAGGTTGATGTCTGAAGCCTCAATCTTGTTTTGCAAATGTACCTCACTTAGAGGTGTCAGAAGCTTTTTGAAAGGCAACTCTTAAAAAAAAAAAAATTGAAAAATTTGAAGTGTTCATTAAAAGTGTGACTACAGAACACAATATTTAAAAGCCTTCCTAAATGTAGCTGCTTAGGTTCCTTATGAGGGTGCTCAGTGCCCCTCCTGGAAACACTCACAGAACTGCAGGGGATATTTCCCTGACTGTGGTTTACATGCAACTTCACCATTCACAACAAATGAGGTATCTCAGAGGTGGCCATGAAAATTTTAACATTTTCAATGAAAGAGATAAACTTAAGTGGTATTTAAATGTAGGTGAAAGTTTATAAGTATAGAGGTATGCAGTCTATTTATTTAGGTGATATGTCATCTAACATAAACGTGATAGATTCAAAACTTGTGAAAGGAGTTCTGTGAAACTTAAGATTTTTTGTATAACCTAGGAGCTGCAGGAAGGGCTGCCCAAAGTTCTTAGTGAACCAGAATAAGAAGCACATTAAATCTGATAGGACATAACAGCTCTCAGCAATAAAATCCACTGTCCTTAAATATATGCATTGTCTATTCGTTTGTTAACTTCAAACATATATATTTTTTAACCACCACCACCATAATGGTTACAGTCTTTGTCTCAAATTGATTTTGAGGAAAAGTGCTGTGACTTCCTGTAATGTCATCAGTAAATAGTCCCTGAGCTGCCTGAAAGAGGTATTGTTTTGCCTAGGAAAAACATTTGTGTTCAAACAGGGTGAGATGAGCTATTGATGAAAAACACTATAAAATAATTTTCTAAGCAAAAGTTAATCAAAGAAAAATATCTAAGTGATACTCCCAAACAGGATTTATCAAAAAAAAACCCAAACAAAAACAAAGTACTGCTCTAAATGGGCTTTCTTGCATCTGCTGTGCATCAACAGGAGCTCCATAACCCTGAGCTCAGCAAACAGTTCCAGTTATCAAAATATGGAATTCTACCATTCATAGCCATGTCAAGTAGAAGGTTTCTTCAAAGACATCAAAAGTGCATCATAGAGCTCTGACCCCGATTAAGAGTCCTTGGTTCTGAAATCACAATAAACAACAGTTCTTTTTTGACTTAGAATAAAAATATCAAATGACAGGAAAACAAATGCATTCAACTCAAAATTAAAAAAAATTGTTTTCAAGAGTAGGTAAGCAGCTGGAAGCACAGAGTTTGCATTGCATTTTTAAACCTTTCTTCATGACATAGATGTTTCAAGAGAACAAAACAAGTAAAGCAACAGGGAACACATTAAGAACAAAATTGGGTTGGGAGATATGGTCAGCACAGTTTGGTCAATTGTTGCAGTCTCAGTGTGTTTTCAGGGATTATTATCTTCACTTCAGCACTCTGTTTATTGTTTTAGCCTGTCTGCAAAGCATGAGCACTTGGAAGTTCACTATCCTTTCCCATCTCAGAGTCTGTTTGCACTTAGAGACTGTGACAATTGAACAGATATGCCCTCATATCTACTGCAGATCAACAAGTTTGTCTTACAGATGGGTCTCCCCCATGAATGAAATACAGTAATTATAGTTCACGTTTCTCTCCTGATTACACGGTCTCCTTCACTTTACTGGCCACGGGTTTCAGCACAGACACTGCCCATTTCCATGGTTATCAGGAGGATGCTTTGTGCTCTGTTTTCAGTTTTGAAAGACAAACTTGAGGGTATTGCAAGACTGACCAGGACATAAGGAACTAAATTCCTCACTGTTCCAAGTGCAGTGCAGTTCTCCTTTGCTTGAAAACAACCACTGACACTCAACCCGTTTGGTTCCCAGTTCCTACATCCCTCACGTGACCACTGGGGTGAGTGTGGTACGTACAAAAAAATCACTTTGCCCAGTGCTGTTAATAGCTCATCACTTAATAGCTCATCTGGAGTTTTCAGACACAGCAGCAACAGACCATGGATATCTACACACACGGTTTTTGATACAAAAATCAGGAGTCTGTACTTGCACAAGACCTGTCATTGTGTCACAGACCTTCCCAGTCTGATTACGGTGAAAGGAGAATGCCAAAGAGAATTTTGATTCTTTTTAATTCAGAAGATCAAAAAACATTATATTTTCAGCCAATAATACTTTACTGAGACAGCCAGCCTCTATTCTCTCTCACAGCAAAATAATGGAAGATGTGAGATTTGCCTAATTCCTCATCTCACATTCCAATGTAATGCACTATGTCCTGTTTGACTTCAGAGATAACAGGAGATACCCACAAATAGCATTGAAACATTTGGTAGGCAAAAATAATCTCTTAATTTGAAGTACAAAAAGCAGGAAGAACATCTTAATTTACATGTTTGAGACACCTATCCAAATCATGAGCCAAAGAGTCTCTTCTGAAAGGAAAACAAACAGAAGAAAAAGGGTTTGGTTTGGTTCTGATCAATGTGTACCACCATCAATAGAAACAAAGAAATAAAGAAGGCTCAGTGGCATTTTGAAGAAAGAAATTTAACTTAAAATTTAGATCTTTCATCTAGTAAGTATTCTTATAAATAGAAAACTGAAATTCTGAAACAGGTTTCACCCTCAGCTGGTTGACATTAATGCTAGCTCCAACATTTGTGGTATCACAAAAGGGTTTGAGAATTTTGCTTGTTTTGTTTTCTACAAAAACCTGTAGACATTTTACCTCTTGCCTGTAACTTTGCATCTATTTCTCATTAAAAGATGACAGAGATGTCATAGCAGGTGGTTTTGAGACTTAACACTTTAGAAAACGCAATTGGATTGTGGTGAAGTTTAGAGGTGTGGTTGTGAGGCAGGGGTGTTTTTCAAACACAAAAAGGAAAAAAAAAATGGCAAAATGCAAGTACTTCAGAGCTCATCCAAGAACTTAGTTTAAGTGTAATTTGGAGGTAAAATCCAAAATAAAAGTTAAAGCTACAATCTGAACTACAACTGAGAGACTTTCCTCTCCTCTTTGACTATATAATCACATAAGTGTTTTTGTTCCTTAAGCTGGAGATCATCAAACCACAGCACAAGTCTTATTCAGCAATTCTGCCTGCTCTGGCAACTACCACAGTGGTATCATTATTAATGGCAGAAATCATCATCTGCTACCCCAGCAACAACTGTGATGACACAGATGGAAGATAAACATTAACTGACAAGGAACTGGAAATTTAAAAAGTCTACTTTAAATACAACAGAGTGAGCACCGAACAGGACACAGTACAGAGAGGAAAATGATGTATAAAAAAGCAGATCAAATCCTTTTTCCAAAGATTCTTCACACATTCATCCTGCAACTAGAAGGGCAAATTACAACATGCTGTTTTGAATCATCTGTTCAAAAATACATATTTAAATTTATTCTTTTCTTTCTCTCCACTGAAAGGAAACAGTGCTCTGTACTTTTCTCATATAAGCAAAGAATTATCTGATTTGAATCCTGAGTTCTTCTCAGAAGACAATTTCTCTGTATTACAGACATGGACTAGCTGGTACTCTATGCTTCTCTAAGTTTCCAATGATGTGAGATAAATAATAAAGCTGTGCAGGGCACTGAAATATCTCAGCAGAGATTCTAACAGGTGCTGGCACCCCACAACCCCCCCAGCCCCTCTCTATTTGGTGGCTGCTGTGCATTCAGTGTAAAAGCACACGCAGCACACAGAGTTGCAAACACTTTCAATTATTTCTCCGTCCCCACAACAGACACACAGTTAACATTCCTCTGTTCCCTGGGCAGCTGGGACAAATTTCACCTTTGCAGGGTTCACATTCCACCTGCACATTTACCAAGAAGTTTACAGATAAGACAGAACAAGCATTAAGCATATAACCTTGAGCATATAAGTAATATTTCAGGTTTGCTTCAACTTCTGTGTTCCCCCAAAGATACATCAAACTTAACAATATAATTTGGGATTTTTTGTTTGCTTGTTGTAAGACAGACAAAAAGGCTAATAAAATTTCACCTAACATACCCATTAATGATTACAGCAGGCCAAGGTTAAAAGAAACAGCCTGGTTTTTTCTCCATAGAATGCCCCAAGAGTCCATATTCAGATTTATTATTATTTCTACAGGTTATGTATAGTTTTAAGTATTTGTCAACATATTAACTGTACATTTTGCACTGATTCTACAGCTTTGAGCTTTGCAATGGAGAGCTTTGCAACAGGGAGGAAACATGAAATATCTTCACGTTCCTTTGTGGCTCTCCAGTCATTAACATAAGAGCATCAGTGGGGCAGGGATCAAAACTCCCCCCCTGCTCCCTGGGGACAACGGCTGCCACTGTGTTGGAGCAGGCAAAGAGGCCGAGTGCCACACGGTCCTCTGTTTTACCTGACCTCACCAGCATTTAGCCCCAAACTGGGAGCAGAGCACAGCTCTCCACCTTCCTTCCCAAAATCCACAGCAGTGCAGGCAAGCTCAGCCCGTCCTCCACCTGCAGCAGTTTCTGAAAGTAGGTTAAAAACCCCATGAAGTGTTCATGGGCTAAGGGAAAAACTATTTCTCAGCATGAAATGGATTAGTTAAGCACAGAGATGAAAATTTCTATCATGATACTGACTGCTTTATTCTCTTTTGCCACAGCTTCACAGTACTATTCATTCAGTGCTTTTTACCGATGCATGAGAAAGGTATGAAAAGAGGCAGCATTTCTGTAACATTCAGTCACAGAGGGCCCACAAGGTGCCACAACTGGGCAGGTACAAAAAGGGAAAAAAAATTATGAAGCTAGAAATTAAATATCTTTGTTTACTTCTGATGTAGTACATTACACGGGTACAGCACAATACCAGGCAAAGCACGCTGTGAGGAGCTTGCGAAGGCTGGATATCACACACCTGGAGGCTGAGGGAGAAAGGCATCTTTTCAAGTGGCCAATTTTTACTCCTTCAACACCCCACTGGAACTAGCACAGCTAACAGCATTAGGGCCCTTACCTACTTGCAACACCTCACACTCATCTGTGTTTTCCCAGTTTTTCCTGCTTATTTGTCCTTCATTCCAGACACTCTTAAAATCTGTTATTTAATACCATTCTAGGTTTTATTTCAACAAAATTATCAGCACCTCCAAGTGCAAATATGTTCTCAACTCCCTTTAATTGCAACAAAAATGGCCAGAAACTACAAGCATTAGCATATTCCCTCCTCCTTTTGGTATTCACGGAGTCTGCTTCCTACCTGATTGTGGGTAACTGGTATGAGTGGGATGCAAGAACTTCTGATAGCACCAGTAACTTAATACTGCAAGAGATCAAGGTAACCCAATCAGCAATTTCAGATGTCCTTAGGAAGCTGCAGAACAGACCACAAAGCTGGAACAGAAAGCTGTGCCTACTACAAATGATAGGCTGAAATTTAATTTCTTACGCTGCTAACAAGTTTAGGAATTGCCTATTACTTACTGCAGCTTTCTCTATTTTGTGTGCAAAATAGTGCAGCGCAGTTCAGAAAACATCTGAGAGAAGGAAAATTGAGCACCTTGCCCAGCATGATGCCTGCTGCTGGGTTAGTGGTGGGTGATGGGAGAGGTTCCTACTCACAGCAGTCAGGACCCAGCCTGCTCATAAAACCTGTGATTTCTTTGGGCCCAGAGTGGCCTGAAGCAATAGGGAATTCCTCTGTGTTCCAGTGAAATCAGGATTCTGAGGCTAAGGAAATAAGCATCCAGCAAGGAATAGAAAAAACCCACCAAGTTCTGTGTATTTATAGAAAAAACCTTTGGGATTGTCTGTGAATTAGGAATGAAATAATTTAATGGAACAATGAAGTCTCAAAATGAAAATTTTTTTGATACTTTTTCAGGCTTTTTACAGTGTTGTAGAGTGTTTTTCTATTTTTTTGCTCTCACATCATTAGTACTAATAACAAGAAATTTAACAAGGACCTATAGAATTATATTCTATAAGCACCTTAGGTGTTCATTACAGACTTAAATGAAGTAGTACAAAATCTCAAAGTACACCACATCATTTCCACTTGAAAAACAGAACACAGGCTAAGAAAAAATTAAGGCTATATTACCTAAGTGTGTCTATTAAAAAAATCAAATAGTGCAAATACTAATGTCAATGGCTTGAATAATATTAAAATTCAATTCATAAGTTTTAGCCTATGCAACCTCCCAAAGATTAGAAAAGGGTGGCTCTAAGAAAGGCCTGTCAGTTCTCAGAGTGCATTTGGGGTAGTTGGAACTCTTAATATATTTATTTCTTACTTTTGGACACAGTCACAGGTACACAAGTTTCTATTTTTATTCTTATAATTTGCCATCTGGATTTAAAACTTGCACAGTAAAAAATAACTGCCTTCTATTTTCCAAGAGGATAGAGAAGTTGCACTACATGTACCTCAAATATCTATTAGATCAATAGATTTGCAGCTTAAAACACGCTCATGAACAGCAAACTGATTTTCTTGCAGAAAGTATCAGGAGTAATGAGAAGATGTTAAATCAGATTTTAACAAAGCACAAAACCCCACAGATAAAACCTGAATCCTTCCTGCCGTGTTCACCAAGCAGGAATTTCTGTGGAGAAACAGGGAAATGCAAGAGATCAGTCCAATGACGGCTCTCTCTCTCAGCCTTGGAATTGCAATGGTGTGGATTTCCTCGGGAGCAGAGCCTCTCTGCTTGCCAGGGGTTTTAGGGTTCTGCTGTTGTGTCGCCAGGCTTAATTAAACAGGAGCAAAACGTGAAGGACGGGAAACTCACAGGGCATGAACACCAGTGATACACCAATTTAAGCTGAGGACCCAAGTCCAAACGCAGGAATCATTGCCACGAAGCTGACACAAAATTTTCTCCCGAGAACACCAAAAATAAACTGCAAGTTCAAGTCCTGTCAGCTTCAGAGTCAATTAAATGAATTTTGCAAACACATTCAGCATGGCAAAAATAAATAAATGATTAAATTAAATTAAACATTTCAGTTATCCCTCTGTGTTTTTAATTCAAAAGTTTTTGTCTTACATTTTATGTAGACCCTGAAATTTTTCTAAAATAAGAGCGAAGGAGGGGGAAACATTTTTAAAATGTTTCAAGGAATCCTCTACAAAGGGATGAGACTTGATACACCATGTCATGACTGTCCCACTCACTGTAACTGGCTTCTTTGTTTTAGAAACAATGAATTAATCACCAGATGCCTCTTCCACCCACAACACGCACGTGGATGAAATAACCCTCTATGTAACAGCAAATAATTTCATAGTTTTTTAAAGGAAAAAGTACATTTCTAGGAAAAAAGAAAACTTTTTGCCTTCTTTCTAATGAAATGTAAAGCTGATTTTAAAGAATTTTACCTGAACAATTACAAAGAATTTTATTTGGCTCAATTCTGAGCTTAAGACCTTTGGAAAAACAAATGAACTGCTCAAAAATCAGAGGAACTGGAAGCTTTTTTACTCATTATACTTCAAAAAACCAACAGTATAATTCTAATTTCTTTGTTTGTTGTTGGGTTTTTTTGCCCAGAGGTATTTGTATTTATAGCTCTATGTAAAACAGTAAATGGTTTTCAATTTTTATTTTATTACCAAGAGCTTCCTCAAATGGGAGAACAGTAACAAAAGCACTGTTCCTTGAAACATGGCATTGGCTCTTGTGTTGTTTTGGAATTGCTACACTGACACACCAAGCAAACAGAACCTTGTCAAGCCACCACGTGAATGAAGCTGCAATAAGATGAGAAAAACCTAAAATGTGCACTACAAAACAACATTCTGCAAGGTGTGTACGAGGTCCTTCCTTGAGATACATATGCAACACCTCTGGTAGAAAAGACATCAAAGCAGACAGAAGCAGAGCTGACATGGACTGAGAACTGGCTTTGCATACCTATTGCCATGTGCTCTGTGTCCACGAGAAACAATTTTTCCAACAAGGACTCATTTGATTTGTCCATCATTTTCTAAAGCCAACTTCGTAGTCCCGCATGGGCTCCACACTCCTGAGAAAGGAGCTGCTGCTCTTTTTAGTTCTCAGGATTACCAACACCATGTTCACTTGTCAGAGAAGTCCCAGTGATGGTGTGTTTACCCAGGCATTGCTGGAGCTCTCGTCCTGCTCCTCCCGCTCATTAAAGACAGGAAATCCATAGCACAGGCTGAGTGTGCTGCCCGGCTCTCCTGACACTGCAATTACTGTTCAACATCTACTTTGTAGCACCACTTTGTGCCACCAGGACCTTATAATGGACTTGCACTGGGTAACTGATCAGTCTGGATCTTAAAATACATAGTACAGCATTCGGTGTTCTTTAAATCTCATTGTAGAGAACACAGCACTCCATTAATTCTTTATCCAAGATGAAAGAGCACAGGTACCTTTCAAAGGGGGAAGATATGATTAATAGAGCTAGTGGGCTTTTTCCCTGATACCATAAATAAAACATACATCAGAATATTGACTTCAATGAAAACAAAAAGCCAACAGCAACAAGCAGCAGGAGTTCAGTGTGTTCAGCCTGATTTCTTAGATCTCTGCCAGCATCAACAGACTGGTGCAGTGAAGATGCAAATATTTCCATGAGATACAGCACTTTATCACTACTATGAGAAGCCAATATTAAAGTACTCAAGGCTCACAGTGAAAGGCTTTTGTCTCTCAAATACAGAGATGGTGAAAGTAATGGCTTTTGTATTTTTGGATGTAAATTGGCCAACACCTGTGTTTGGCAAAGGAGCCACTGCAGGCTCAAACACTCTGCCAGTCGCTCATTCCCTCCACTGGTCACTCTTGAGTGGAATCAAAAGTTGCTGCCAGATGCAATTAGATTTAGTAATCCACATTTGAGGTGAGAAGCAAATCAACTCGAATTGGTTTTACTAGTTTTGGTCCCTGGATAAAGGCTTATAGAAAACATCTTTCTCTGAATCTTGCATTAAGCAGCTAATTGTACCAATAATGAGAGGAATTATCCCCTTAAATATTACTGATGTTTCTACCATCAACCACAATGACCTACTGTGCTGCTTTTGACTGAGCTAGAGATAAGTTTTCTCCAGAGGGACCGGCATGGGGCTGCGTTTTGGATTCGTGCTGGAAGCAGTGTTGATAACCCAGGGATATCTTCCTTATCAGTGAGCAGCACTTCCACAGAGCCAAGGCCTTTTCTGCTCCTCGCCCCCTCAGCCAGAGGGCTGGGGGTGCACGTGGAGTCGGGAGGGGACACAGCCAGGACAGGTGACCCCAAGGGACATCCCAGACCATGCGGAGTCATGCTCAGCCTAGAGCTGGGGAAGAGGAAGAGGAGGACATTCAGAGTGGTGGCATTTGTCTTCCCAGATAGCAGCCAAGTGTGAGGGAGCCCTGCTCTCCTGGGATGCTGAACACCTGGTGCCGGTGGGAAGTAGGGAATGATTTCCTTGTTTTTCTTTGCTTGCAAGGACAGCTTTTGCTTTTCTTAGTAAACTGCCTTTATCTCAACCTACAGATTTTCTCAGTTTTACCCTTCAGATGCTCTCCCCATCCCACCAGTGATCAGCTGTGTGGGGCTGAGTTGCCAGCTGGAGTAAAACCACAACACGTAAGCAATCCCTACCCTCTGGGCCATTCTTGCCTTATCATCATCTCTTTGTAGTTGATAACAAACACAGTGTATAATTGGACTCTGCTTTTCAGCAAACTCGTTAAGCTGTAGCCAGGGGGTGACTCAGTCACAGTGCTTTTAACTCCTTCCATTGTTTTAAACTATTAAAAGCAGTTTCTTAACTACCAAAAAACCCCCAAAAAACTCCACCAAACAAACAAACAAACAAAAAACTCAAACTCANCAAACAAAAGGGCCCAATGCAACAAACAAGACCACAACCAAAAACTTAGAGTAATAAAAAGGAATATCATAAATACCCAACAGAATTTAAGGATGCCCAGGAATCCCAGTGCCCTGGATGTTAGTCACTTGCAGGGAAATCAGAGATGCATTCCTTGCCTGCCTATTAACAAGAGGGAATAAGAAGTTGCAACTAATTTTTTGCATGTGGTACACAAGTTAGAAAACGAAACAGTTGTAAAGAAGTATGCCCTGGGTGATATAAAGGCTCCAGTTCCTCCATACATTCAGTTGTCAAATGCGACAGACACTTAAAACATTATTAAATAAATAAAAAAAAAGGGTGAGCATTTAGAAAGTTATAAAGAGAAGAACAGATCTACTTGAAGCACTTCAAATACCTTGAGAACAGCACAAAAGATGAAGAAATTTAGAATAAGATTTTCAGAGCTAGGAAAGGGAAAACAGAAGGAATTCAGTTTGAAAAAAAGACTGTAATCCTAACTCCCCAAATCCACAAAAAGTTCTTGGGCTAAAAAGTAAGACCAGAAAACAAGGCTGCTAGAATCTGGAAAACACCACACTGATGGCTTTCCAACTTCCATTTCTCTCAAACATCAGTTTTCCCTAGATCATCCCTAAAAAAGTAGCTCTTGCTATTAGGCATTTTCTATTATTGGAAAAATTGTGAAAGAAAATTATGGTTATGACACTGAAGACTTTGATAACACCTGGCAAATTAATACCCATCAAATAAAGGTTACAGGTTCCAACTTTAGTCTGGCAAGGTCCTGTTACACTTAAATCATGCTCTAATAAGCTTTCACACTTTGAGAGTCAGTCCAATGTGAATTTGCACTGGTTTTCTATTTAGAATTAGTTGTAAAGTACATTCCTGTCAGACTGCTGTGCCTTGATTCCCAGCCATATAGAGACATTGAAGTCTTCAAAAGACCAAGGCAATTTCCACCATAAGAGCTCCTGGAAATTGGACAGTAAAGGGTCTTGCACATGGGCTTTGCCTCCTTCATTCAGCTCTAACTGTAAAAACCATGCAAAGATACAAACATGCAAGAATGGAATTTTCCTGCTTCCACTATTATATTTAATATAAAAATTATTCTTTTTTTACACATTTTTGACTAGCAAGAACCTGTGCTGCTTGGCCACCACTGACTGTTGCCAGTGGTAGCTATGGGAACTCTATCACAGATCTTTGTTATTATAATGGCAGTTAACCTAACCTACAAACTTGCTTTTATACTGGTGCTGCAAGAATTAGGGATGCTTCTGCAACATCTTTTCAATTTTGTTGGAGGGTGGGCCAAGGTTTTTTCTCTGTGTGTTTTGCAGTTTGATTTTTTTTTGTGTGTGGGGGGGGTTTCTTCTTTTTGGTTTTTGTTTTGTTTTTTAAAGAGAATTTGCAAGATTTGTTCCTATTTTGAGATGTGATTCAGCAGCATTGTGTGAAGCTTTTGAACAAGTGAGTTAGAATTCTTCCACCCTTTTTTAGCAGAAGAAAGAGGCTGTGTGGGAAGGCATGTGGAAAGTGTGGGAGTTCAGAGAATGTTCATTATGTAACTCAGCAGGGAACAGAAATTCAAGAAGCCGTGGAGAAGCCAGCAGAGTGAGCAGTCCAGTCAGCAGTGTCTAAGAGTAAGGTACTGCATCTTCAGAGGCTCCAAGTTGTGTGTCCTCCCTCTCCTTCTCAACAAAGCTGCCACTTCCTCAGATTCAAAGCCAAAAGGGATCCTTACAAATCCTTAAGCCACCGCTGGAAAGGTCACTCTGGCCAAACACGAGAAGTACAAAACCATCTTGAATATCTTGCATTAGTCTTTGAAAATACTGTCTCTGCTTCTCCAGGTTGTCTGTTCAACTTTTTAGCTGGATATGCATTTGCTGTAATTCCAGGAAATCTAAAAATCTGGATATCATTTCAATACAGACATCAGTTTTATAATCAGATCTGCCTTAATTATAGCAATGTACAGTAAAACTGGAAAGTGTAAGGAATCCTCATCAAGCCAGAAGCCGTGCCAAGTGAAAATTGAAATGTTACCTAACTTCACATAGAGCAGAAGGAAGTCGGTTTCTACAGGAGCATTTACAGGGAGCCCAGCAACATTCCTCAATTAACAGGAAAAGCAAGAGCAATTGATCTGTATGAATCCAGTTGCTCAGCTATCAAGTATTCTACGCTTGTGCACATCAAAGTCTATTGTGATAAAAAGAATGAACCAAATGAAACATAATTGTCTCTTGAACCACAGTGTGCAGTGAGAGCACAATGCATTTTACAGCTGGAGTAATATACTTCCTCAAAATTAAATATTCTTGATTGCTTACAGAAGAAATTAACTTCCAGAAAAAAAAAGGCAGAATAGATCACAGGGGAAAAAAAAAAAGAAAGAAAAATAAAAGGAAAAAAAACAAACTTTCTCAGTAATTATGGGTTGCAATCCTGGAGGTCTTCCATGCACTAAAACATTTCAGTTACCACAGGCATGTTTGCATGTCACTTCTGTGACTTGGTTGGGGGAAAAAAAGACGAAAAAAAACAGAACTAAACCAACAATACTTTTTTCTCCATATTGAAAATGAAAACCACATCTCCAAAGAAGCAGGCTAAAATATAAACACACAATCTGAGTTCCTGTTTTCTGGAGCATCTCCTGCTTCAAATGCCCTTGACAAAGTTTTACTCCTTATGAATGTTTAGCCCACACCTAAGAAATCCCCACAGAAATATCACAAAACTCTCTCTACCCATCTTTATAAGTAACAATTTTCTGATAATTTCAGTACATTGCTGTGGAAAAGCACCAGCAGCTTTTACATGGAGAGCAAATTCCTGAAGCCATGCTCTTTTGCATTTGGTCTGCTAGAATTAGACACAATTAGATGCATGTGTTAAGGTACTGCTGATATGTCATCATCAAAATTGCACAACAGGGAAATTTAAAGTTTGGCAGCACAAGTTCAAGTGTGACATTTCACATTCAAGAGGAATATTTTCTATTTTAGATAAAATGGTAGAACCATCCTGTTTGTGCATTTAGACTTAAAACAGCAAAAATGGACTTTTAGTGAGTACCTATTTCCTGTGGCATCTCATTTCCTTCTGTTTGTACCTTTTCCCATCTTGGATTAGTTTTGATCTGCCGTCTGTTCATTCCAGCCCTCAATCCACTCCCACATACCCCTTCCCTCCTATCCTTGCTTACATCTTTCTGTGGGATCTCCTCCCTCTTCAACACTTATTCACATTTTCCCATTTATCTTCCCCCCACATAGACTGGGTTGCACACAACACTTTGCAAAAGCAGATTAACATTCTGCATCATTCATGGTTTTTTGACAGCTTCCAAAGAGTCACAAAACACATTACAGGAATAATCATCATTTGGTATTTCAGCCACTGAGTTTCACAGGCTCTGCTGTTCCTACAGCTCCTAACAGATGTACATTAGCACCAGGACTGTTTATTTGCCCTCAGGCAAAGTGTAAAGACTCAGCTGTAGCAGACCATGATTGATTTTGGAGTGATGCAGCTCTATGGCTGAAGACACTCAAGTGTTAGCTAAGTTCTTCCCAACAGGCTTTCTGCCTTCCATAGATCTGGATATAGAAACCATTCCATTAGCAGGCAAACAGGATCTCACTGGACAGCAGCTACAGCACATTGTACACAAAAACAGTGACCCAACATAAACCTTCTGAACTGCACACAATTACTTCATTAACTGCAGAAAAAGTTACTGGGAAAAACTTTGGCTCTAAAGAGAAGTTTTATTCAAGTTTAAAAAAACCCATTAAAACACTATTATACAATTGAATTTAAAAAAACCCTTACTTAAAAAAGGCAATAAACCAAACCAAAAAACCAACCCAACACACCCCAAAATGCACACAGAGTCAATGCTAATAGCATGAAAAAAAGAAACCTCCAACACACATATCTGGCATTTTCCTTAGTCCCCCTCCTGGCACCATGCAAAGCCAGAATACAAAGGCACTCCCTTTTTGGTCGACAGCAAATTGCATTCAGTAACTGATTTGCTGTTTGAGATGCAAGCAGTGTACAGAAATCATAACATTTAACAGAAAATTTAGCCTGCCTCACTGCTAAAACAAACAATAGTTATGAGAAGCAAAATACTCTAAAGTGGAACAATTCACTTTCAGCACTTAAAAGCAGAGAGAATGTGGAAGAAAATACAGATGAATACTGGAACAGAACGGGTGGAACAGCTCTGCTTCCTTGCAGGAGATCATGCTCCAGAGTTAGAACATTCTTAGCAACTGTGAGCTAAATCTGGCTTTTCTTCCTTTGCCTGCTTAATTGCAAAAATTTCAATCAACATTTCTCACACAGGCAATCAGGTTCTGGAATATGCTGAACTGACCTCATAATGTCAGGCTCTGGGGTGTGCTGATGGCAGGCTCTTGTCTGTAACAGCAAACTACTGCTCCACTCTGTACTAAAATAGCTGTATGTTCATGGAATAAAACACCAGGTGTGACTTTCTGATGGTTTGGACAGTCATCTATGAGTCAGAGAATTGTAGTTGTCAACACGTGTTTGTTTATGCCAAACAGAAAGGAATTAAAAGGAAAGACTAAGAGCAAGAAGCATCTAACATGGAGGTCACAAAAGTGTCATAAACAGAAGAGACTAACAGAATTATTTGGGCAGAAAAAGACAAGAAGTACAGTTCTCATGTTGTAAAGGATTGGCCCAGCCCACGAGTGATAAGAGAAATCCCCACAGCCCAACAGCAGTGACTCTGAGCACTTCCCTGGAGAAGAGCTGCATTCACACACTGCACGTAAAGAAACAACGAGGAGGCAGGGACAGAGTCCTCCACGCCGTGATTCAGATTGCCTCCATTAGAGTGTTCCTGGGGTTGCAGATTTATTGACTTCCCAGCTACAGCTAAATATTTCAGGGGCCCTTATCAGAAAGTTATGGAGCAAGTAAGTTTTTCCAGCTTTAAGATACAAATCCATGGAGGATTTGCACAAGTCACCCACTTACAAGACAACACATCCCTGCTGCCCTGTGCTGCTACATTGCTTTCTGCATCCACCTTTTGAGTGACTGGGAATGGAAGGGAGCATGGTAGTGTTACTAGTTCAGCTTGTGCTGGAGATAACCATGTGCCATCTGTAACACCACACTGGGAAAAGGCATTCCCCTCTTTCTCCTCCAGTCTAAGATCTAACCTGCAAACCTGATGAATGGCAAAGGAGAAGCTTTACCTAGAGGCTACAAGAAAGAACCACACATTTGAGTTGGAGAAAGTTTAACACGTGTCATTCTGGGAAACAAATCTATATATAAACAGGAAGTAGAAAGGTTCACATCTAAGATGAAGGCAAAAAGCTTGTATTGACAGAAACATTTTGTACATAATTTCCTTTGACATCACAGTTAAATGTCTAAACCTTAGACTGCTATTAACCATAACAGTCAAACCCTAAAATGCAAGGAAGAATACTCAGAGTACATCATAGTGTACAACTTTTGGGTTTAGATTGTTCAGTTAAAACTTTCTTCTTCAGAAAAAAAGCAAAAACCACAACAATTTCTGCTGTATCTCAATATCAAACTGTTCTTCAGATAACAATCTCCACTCTCCCAAAAGTGCACTACAGATAATTGCCTTCTGCTGTTATTAACACATAAGGATTCGTTTGCAAGTATTTTGGTTTGTAGATACATTTTGTGGCTTGCCACTGAATTGCTACAATCTAAGTGAAATTCCAAAATCAGCTTACCTGGTCAAATGTTGGACAGAAATAGATTTCCAGCAAAATAAAGACTGCTTCTACTTTTGCTTGCAACTATTTACACTTCATGGTATTTTTCTCAAAATACATTCTAGAGTGCTTGATTATTCTTATTCAATTGCATTCAGAGACATTCTACTGCTAAATTCAATACTAAAGCCTCTGCCCAGTGAAAGATTGCGTTCCTGAACTGCTTGGACTGATACACATAAAAAATGTCTTCACTGAAGCAGAATTAGACTTCAACAGAAAGAAGGTTCAGTCCATAAAGCAACTTTAGCATATGGACAGCTTACTTGTGACTGATCAAAACAATTTGGTGAAAGCAAAAGTAGTTTTTAATTTCCCAGATTTTCTTTTGTATTTCTAGACAGCCTTTTTAGACCTCTCCCTGCCTCCCCCACCTTCTATAGCATTTTTCCATCCACAAACCAAAAAATTCTTTACCAGAAATGAATATTTTTATCTTTGTGTGTGTGCTCGTGTTTAAGAAGAAGCCTACACACATGTGCACAGCAAGGCACAGAAAACTGACACAGAGAGAACAGGCTGTGCAATTCATCTTTGCCTCTGTCAGAGCAACACTTGGACAAAATTTGATAAAGTAGCATCCCAGCACCTGGAACCAGTACTGTAATTCAGAAGAGTTGATTTGTTCTTATTTCATTAGCAAAGGATTAAAACACTCAGATCCACTGAAACTTGGACACACAGCTGCACACAGGCACCAGAAATGATTGCTGAAGAGCTTCGAGGGAATCCTGAAACTATTGACAGGGTAATTCACAACATGTAATTTTGAGGTGTGGTGCCTGAAGAGGATTTCCATCAGTGGATATCCAAAGTACCTGTTCAGCCGTTTGTGCACACTCAGAAGAAACTGCTTGCTGTCAGTGTTTGCAGCACTTGCCACGTATCCCCTGCCGGGTCAATAAACACGGGAATGCTGCTCCTCCTTGAGCTGTGAAACACAGCCCGATCCGAACGGGCTCAGCAGGTAACAGCAGTCACTGCTCCTACAGAAAATGGGAGGTTATCCTTTCCCGGGAATTCAGACAAAATATCAAAGGCTCAGATTAAACCTGCAGATTAAGGCAATTCATAGCTGTATTCCTGATCCTCCTACAAAAGTGTACTAATCAAAATGAGATCGTGATCAAAGGCTGATCACGTGACGGAGCAACGCACAACTCCTGATGACAGCCACGAGACACACAGTTCCTGCTTTCCATACTTTGTATAAAGGAATAAAACCCTGCCCTCCCCAAATACATCATGCTTTCATCCCTACATGTTAGAAAACTATCCTGCTAAGGAAAAAATGCCCATTACAAAAAGTGCAAATACACTGCAATTCACCAGAATTTATCTGTTTCCATACATTTCATCCAGCTTATTTGACATACTGTGGACACAAATGGAAAGTTTTTAAATCACAGTTTTCCTTTAACTATCAGTGGAAAAGAAAAAAAAATAGAATAATAATAATAAGGTTTAAAAATTTATTTTTTAAAAACTAAATACTGTAGCAATGTCAGTGACACTTATTCATAGAGTAAGTCATTCCTATTATGCATAAATTTAACAAACTCAACTAGCCAGGAAAGTAACTTTGTGTAATACTTCATAAAACAATGAGTTATTGTACTAGAAATGTACCATGTCCTTTCCTGAACATTTAATAAGTACATTAAATGTGTGACCTGCTGAAAAAAGCAGTTTGAATCTACTACCTGTTTGTTAAATACTCATAAACGCCATTATCATTGCCAACATCAGACTCGCAGTGACAGAATGAAACCTGTCAAGAATTGTTAAAACCCTCAAACGTCTGCTAATCCTAAAACATAGGATTAGGAACCAGCCATAAAAATCATCTTTGAAGAGGGCAGCTTCTGAAGAGCAAGCACCAGTTTACTGGTTTCATAAAACAGCTGAGCCATGAACAGCAGCCTCCCATGAAAAGCAGAACAGGTTTGCTGTTATCTTTTCCTCTGGTGACAAAGCTGGAACATAGTAATTAATTTGAGTCACTCACATACAACCCAGAATTAACAGAAACATGGGTGTTTAGTGGCAATAAAAAAACCCAACAAAAACAACTCATGCTCAAACACATGAGAGAGGTACATAATGCATGAAGGATATGAGAAGCATAAAATTAGAGAGCAGAAAATTTTGCCTAATTCTGAGGCTCTCCTGAACAGAGAAGGACTGAAAGGACATGCATATATAGACTAAAGTATTAGGCAGTAAACAAGACAAAAGTGGAATTTGTGCATAAACCACTCATAGAAACATCTCGGTTTCCTTCACTAAAATAATTTCAGTGAAGGAGATAGTTGTTATAACTTTGCTATCAAAGCCCAAATGTTTATCTAACCAAAGACACATCAGGATTCTTTGATTCAAGCACAAAAGACCTTTCCACTCCAGAAGTCAGCCCACAGGGACACTCCTCAGTGAGCTTTTAACTGCAGCCATTATTCATCTCGGAGCAGTTGCAGGAGGTCACTCACAAATAGGGTGTTTAACATTGCTGCACAGATACTACAATACAGGTACAGCATTTGTTTTGAAGATCTCAAACCGAGAAGCCTTTTTGTGTTAAATTGTTGTCTAGCAAGTATTGCTCAAATGTTGGCAGGGAACAATTAAAGCAAAATGTCAACACCTCTAATTTCTTGCAATGTGTATTGTGGCTTTAATTATGCTGCTGATTCTTCTCGCCTCCTTTAAGATGAAGAGGAAAAAAAATTCAAAAGAAGAAAACAAATGAAGAGTCATTTATTTGAGACCAGGATTCAGCTCAATCCTCACAGAACTCACATCATTGTAGCTGCAATTCTTACAATTTAGTTTATTAACACTACAAAGTTTCTTCTCCTTCACCTTCCACAAGTAACCAAGCACCTGTATTTTTATCCCATATCAATATACCTGCTAATAAGTCACCCAGTTAACAGCTTTTCTCAATGACAATTAGAACTACAGAATAATGAACAGAGAAAAGGGAATAGAAAAAATATCTAATGTAATGACACTATCTCAAACAGCAATTTTTCATCAATATCTATTTTTCATGCAGTAATTATAATATTAATCTGTTCTTCTGTGACAAAAAGGCACCTCCACATTATTAATGACAACTAATAGCTGTAATATTAATTTTAAATAAATAATTCATGCAATAATTTATATACTAATAATGTAATTAGACCAAGGTTATGATCTCTGAATAGTAGATCAGTACTCAGTTCATGTTGGTATCTACTTTTCTCTGACACAATGTTTCTGGAGGCTTAATTAAAGCCTAGAATATGTTTCAGCCTTTATTCTTTATATAAATATTCTACTCCTCTCTAGACTATCCTTCCTCCCTGACCATAGAACTGTACTTAACTTTTTGGCTGGACAGGTGGTGAGCACAGTAGAGGTGCAGGTGCACGTCAGTTCTGCTGGAGGAAAACACCTCTTGTGTCCTATCAAGAGCAGACTGGTGTTCCAAGAAGTCTTCACCTTCTGTAACAGCTTTATTTTAGAAGAGTTTTTCCCTGACTGCATCAATCCGACTGCAGAGTTATTCGGGGATCAGATAACCAGTCTGAAATCAGACAAGCACCACCAGATACCGTAGGGACAAGCGACACGTTCACCTACAGGATCGCCCCGGGTCGAGGGCCCCTCTCAGCACTGAGGCATCACCTGCACCACGAGGCCACTTCGTGCACTGGCAGGGCAGTGACTGAGTCTACAACACAGCAAAGCACTGCTTTTCTTCTCTCTAAACTCGTGATGGTTCCCAACAGTCACACACATCTCTGTACAAAAATCTACGTAGCTCCCAACTGGCCAAATGACCTCTACTTGTTAAGAAAGTTGGGGGAAGAAGAAAATTACTTCTTTTCCTGCTTTGGAAATATCTCTTGGTTTCTAAAATGCAGGGGTGGAGAGAAAGAGATATAAAAAACAAAAAACAAAACCAAAAACAACCCACAAACAAAAATTAGAACTGAGCCTCTAATTGCCTTTTCTTAGAAAGTCTCTTTAAGATCCGTCCCTACTCAATGCCATTAACTAATACTTGTTCCATAGACAAACCACATTATCTGTTTAATTAGTTCTGATTAAGTTTGGACATGAGCAACACTGCACAGAAATGTTTTCTCAGTGGCCCATAATGGCTGTAGTGCTGTTCCATTCCCAGACTGGTGTCCATATCATATAGCACCACAATTCATCAGGAACCATCTATGCAGCTCTGACTGCAAAGAGCATAAACAAGAGGGGAAAACACTGCACTGTTTTTCCATCCTTATCAGTCTATCATCCATTTGCTTCCTGGATAACTCTTGGCTGATTATTCTCCTCCTGGTTCCCATCAACAGGAACCAGATAATGCATCAGCTTTTCAACCGATGCACTGACTGTGCAAAAAAAGTATTCCTGATTGTCTGAGAGCATCCCATCGTGCTCAAATAATGCAATCATTTAGATTACTCTGAAAACTTGCTTTCTACTACAGAGCTCTAATTTCTTAGGAGAAAAGTCTAAAGTGTATTGGTAGTATGGTGTCCAAGGCTGCATGGCATTTATTTTCTTCTTTCTGCAACTCTATTATAAACATTTATGATGGACATTTGGAAGATACTTGATCTTTAAAAAGAGTAAATTCTAAATAGTAAACCTAGAATGATATTTGAGGTTTCTGCATCTCATCTGATGTTAAAGGATGATTTTACAGTAATAGCTCAGCCAAATCTTAGAGAAAATTTGTTCAGGTTGGACCCATGTAATAAGGGAACAACTGAATCCCTTTAGGTTGTCCATGCAAACTCTATTCGTAATTTCCCAAGACATCCCATGTTTTCTTGCAAACACAACTTTTCTGGACTAGCAGCATCTTGTGACCACTCCTGCAGAGAGGAACATCCTGATATTCACCATCTCCCCAGAACCTCTGACTCAGTCCTAAAAACACTGACAAAACAACTGGCAATGACGGACTTGCACCTACATCTCTAAAAGCTGAAAACACTTTAACTACTGCACAGTTTACGTTGTATTTTATTGGGTTTTTTCCAGATTTAAGGGTTATTGAAGTGTTAGAAACCACAGAATAGGTCACTGTCTTTATTTACTGAGATCATTGCATCATTTATCAATGACTTTTGCTCTCACTACTGTATCTCTGAGGCTGATGGTAAGGTTCTCTCACGCAAACAGCAAGCAGAAAGCGGCCAGTGCAATTACCAATTACTTGCTTTTGTGAAGTATAGCATAGTTAAAGATCTAGAATAGTGAATTACATTGACTGAGGCATTAAAAATGAAACATGCTTTCAGAAAGGTTGCCAAAGTCACTATATAGTAGGTTTGATAAGATTTCACTTAAGAAAATATTAGGAAGGGTAAAAAAAGAGACCAGTTAGGCAATGTGACACTCAGTAATCTAAAGTTACATAATTATTTATTGACAATGACAAGTGCAACATCTAGGGCAAAATATTACATATTTAAATTAGTAATTGCTGTACACATCTATTTAGCACACATTCAACAACAAGGTGAACAAGAGGTCTCTTCATTCTGGCTCAAAAGTCTATTAGCCTAATTTGCAGTTACCCACACACTAGAACAAAGCTGTCAGGGCACAGAAATGTCACCAGTGACAGTTTACATTACACCAGTACTCAGATCACAACGGGACTGTGAGCAGCAAATTACCATCAACTCAAAGAAACACAAAAGTGCAGTAGTTGGAACAATGTAAATCAATCTTTCAGCAACTCCATTTTTTCCCCAGATGTTTTATGAAAGCTCAAAGGCACACAATGTTAACCCATTCTGCTTTTAAAAAGGAGTCTGAGAAAATTTAAACATTCTGTTAGTTTTTAGTGTTAAACACATGGGGCACATTTATAGGGCACTCTTGCACTGGAAAGTACGTAGAAAAGTAATTTTATAATTAAAGTTTCCTTGGAAATCTTTTGAGAAATAATTTTACTGACTTGGCCTGCAAAATCTATTGTAATTCTGCCTTTCTAGAAATGCCTCAATCTATCTAAATTAAATATCTATTTATCTAAGTGTAATGTAATCACATTTTCCTGTTCCCCACCTTTCATCATTTGCTTGTTAAGGATAAAACTAATGATCACCTTTCCTTCTTAAAAATAGTGATGATTTCCTATTGCTGGTGAGTGTTGTGGTTTTTCCTTTTACTGTAAAGTAACATTATCAGGTATGCTTATGCTTCACATTAAATTTTCAAGAGAAAAAAGAAAAAACAACCAAAACTGCAGCTTGCACCCACTCTTATTAAAACTATAATGGAATCACACAGAGGATCTCCTTGCAAAGCTCCAATCACATGACAGTCAATAAACAATATATTCCATTACCACCCTGAGAGGACAGCTGTGTGGTTTATGTCACGCCCACCCTAAAAATTGATGATAACAGAGGGAACATTAGGTTAAAAACTGTGAATAGTTTCAATCAATTTGCTAACATACATCCTAATTTTTGTTTCAGGAGTTTATGAAAAGTAAGGTCAAAGTCAGCTTCTAGAGTCAAACTTTTAGTGCAAAACTGCCACTAAGGCCTATTTTTCCAAGTAAAAGCAACTTCTGGGTCTCAGTTATGGAAATCACACAGCCAGCAACCAGTACAGCTAGTATAGAAGTCAATTAAGATCTTTCGAGCCACAGAACTAATTGCTAAAGAGATGGTGTTACGTCAGTGATAAGAGTAATCCCAGCAAAGGTCAACCGTGTGAAAGAACTGGCTGTGTGGTGTGGGGTGTTACAGTCAATGTTTTATTCTCCTCAGGTAATCAACGTTAAAGACGAGGAGGAGAACTGGAAATATTTACATAAGAATTAATCACAGTGAATGGATGAAGAGTTTGCAGTGCGGGTATGGAATAAAGGTAAGGGTGGAAGTGACAGGTTTTATTAATTACCAGCAGTGGAAAGAAACTGCCGGGACTTCTCCTTTACTCAGCCAAAGAAACTGTCCTTTCACCTTTCTGAAACCAAACAAATGGTTAAAATACTTGTTCTCATCTTTGCTCAGCTCTGGGGCAATCTGCCACTCTCATAACCCTTAACAGCTTCATTGATCCTGAAAAACTTACCATTTTGGGAAATCATTATCATAAAAAGATATATATAAAACACCTGCTACCAACCTTGCAATTAACACCTAAATGCTGACTCAGGGTTGTAAGAAGCAATACTGCCTCAGCAACTCTTTGCAGTGACCCAGCCCAAACCATTGAGAAGTTTGAGTCCTTAAATATGGATTTTGCTTTAAAAGTCATAAAGAAAAAAAAAACCTGTTGTAAATAATTGTGGATACTCCTTGGCAAGAGGAACACTCTTCCAGATGCTATACAAGTATGAAGTGACAAATCCAGACAGCTGAGGGTCACAGCAGTTACAACAGCATCCAGCATTCAAGCTTCTCCGACCATTGCCTGTAATTATATCTTATTTTAAAACAGTCATTCTGTATTTCTTTCCTGTAAGCTTAGAAAACTTCAATTTTTTTTTTCCCCCTGATCATTGCCAAAATCAGCAACCCTAAATCTCAGCTTGAGGCAGCACAGTATGAAGGTATCTGCAGCCAGAGCACGTGGCCCACAGCACCAGAACAGAACTTCAGGAACAAGCATGGCAATAAAGGGAATTAGGAGACTTGGTTTTTAAAATAGAAAAACTGCAATAAAAGCAAATGGATTGAAAGTCTAATGGTGGAATGAGAATTATGTATTACAGCCCTGGGCATAAAGATCAAGAAGTAACAGCCCACTAAGCTTCTTTATCTAGAAGCAATCACTGCAAAAGCATATCTGAAATGGTGTATTTGTGAGTCAGGCTAGCCACAAGTCCTCTACAGCACTACCTTCTTCTCTTGAGCTCTTCTGACCTAACTACTGCTGACAAACTACACACAGCTATTTTCCCTTCAGCTATTCCCATTTATTTTCTTTATATTCATGGTGCACAGCTCTTTTAGATAATTTGCAATTATCACCTGGTTCATTTGTCTATAAAACACTGCCAGCTCAAAGTGAACCAGAAGTCTAAGCAAAGAGAACAAAAGCCTAAGTTTGCACACATGAAGTGCTCTAGGAGACCTAACAAAAAATTACAGCTGTGGTGGCTTTCACCATTTTCCTCATCCTATGAATTACACTTGCTGCTGGCTGATAACAGGATTTCCAGCATGCAGCTGATGAGAGAAGTATCCAAATATGTGACTCAGAGAAAGTTATAAAAACTCTAAAGTCAAAAGGGATGTACTGAACTATCATGGCTACAAAAGCTGTGCAAGCACTCAAGTCCCAGAAAAGATATTCCACGTGTTACAGAATCAGTGACATTAGTGCAGAATGAGAAATAAAGGCTGGTGAAAGAGGCACTGCTACAGCAACGACATTTGCCAAACGCATTACAATTCACACACAAGGGCAGGAGCAAGGCCAGACCTTTACTTTGTTATTTTAGTCCCCTTGTGCTCCACAATTAAGCTTTAATAGCCATGTGATATTTTTAGCAGTTTTGAATGGACTGCTGTTGCTATTTTTACGAGTACCACCATTAGCCTGCTAAAAGTGTTGGTATGTAAAAAGCATTTTTGCTTCTACTACCTCGGGTAGACTCTTCAAATTATTTTAGGAAAATGAAGCAATTAACATGAGAGACGAACATCTACTGGTGTTTTGGGATTTCTTTCCTTACATTTGATAATTTATGTATATAAAACTTAATACAAACAAAAGGAGCATAACAGTACCAGTGTTGAACTTCTCCTGGGAGGAGAGGGGCAACACACAAGTGATTATTAAGTCTGGGGGATAAAATTCTTCTTCGCCTAAAGAACTTATTAAGCTTGAGACACCTCCAAGAAAGCCACAATTCAAGAAAAAAAAATGATTAGTTAACAAATATTAACACAAAACATTACCAGCTCAGGAGAAAAGATAACAGAATATCATAGATGCAACATTTGGCATCAATTTATCATATATACACTTAACATTTCCTTAAGCACTTTCCTCCTCATCCTCCCTTATAAGGAATAACACTGCTGTTGCCAACCAATTCTGTCCTTTGTGATCTAATTAATAATTACTAAACTATTTCCTTTGCTTTTTTTTTTTTTACATTTCCAGCTCAAAATAGCTGGATCTCATTGCTCTTACCCTGTCTACGGAGAAATAATTCCAACACTTAAGAGCATAGCACAGATTTCCTCTGCCCAATTATCCCTCTTAAGTTTTGTTTCAAGGTACCATGTCAATCCTAATTTATTATTTCATACCAAGGCAGGGGTTTGAACACTTTGATTCACCAGCCAGAGGCCTGGATTCCCATTAAAGTCTTCTTTTTACAAAGGCTTTGGGGTTTGACTAGAACAAAAAAACCTGTTTATAGCCATGCTGCTACAACTGTACAATTAGTCACCTCTCTCAACAGAGTCTTGTGCAAGCCACGGCATACTCTTAGACCAAAATATTTCTTGTTCCCTGAGAACGTGCCTCCATGTGTGTTCCCTTCTACTTAACATGGTTATTCGAAACAAAAATTTCTTACTCCTGTCTATACAGCCATCCATCACAGCAGTGTTGTGTCCTTGATGTGTTGCTTCACCTGGCTGCTCTACTTAAGGATGTTTTTCCATAGCCTACAATAATTACTTTCTCCTTTCCATGCGTACTGACAAAGTAACCTTCCATGACTTATTCTGAACCCAAATTTCTACCAGGAATCACTGCTTGTGTCCCTGCTGAGAGCACTTGAAGACATGGAAGCTTTTGACTCTCAAAATGCATTCAGCGACTAAGTTACTGGATTCTACACATTAAATAAAACAAAGCTTTGTTTTTTACTTTATGCATGGTGAGTATTTCCATGAACTGAGCCTTCCTTTTTGATTGAGTCTAAACAACACCTGAAGAGCTCACCTTTCTATAGTTTAAATAAGTACTTTACAAAACAACAATCAGTAATGCAACCCCAAAAGTTCTGCTGAGACACTAGCCAGAATTTTGAGTTGATCCTATTAGTAGAGATTCTACTAGAAACCAAATTTGTCACTCAGTGATAGTTTCATCATTAGTGTACAGAAATACCTACGAATTTCTTAGGTAAATATTTTTTAGGGAAAGAGTTTAAACACTTTGAGTGCCATGAGAACAACATTTACTGTTCTAAAATGCAATCTGTACCCTGATACATCAAAAAGATCTTTCAGTTCAGTCTTCATGTCTGAAGAACCCCTATTAGGAAAAAGGGATACAGAAGGAATAGGCTACTCCTGAGTTTTCCAAGATCACTTTCTCAGGTGAAGCATGTCAAGAGTCCAGAGGAAAGATGAAATTTCCAACTTAAATGATAGATCTAACAGATTTTCTCTAGTTAAAAAAAAAAAAATCCCATTAGTCAAACTATTAGCAAAGTAAAACAAACCTTCAGGGCTTGTTTTGTTTTGTTCAAAAGCTGTTCTGATATCAAGTTTTTGTCCTTCACAGACAGCAAATGCCTGCAGTGTTATGTAAGGGAAACTGTTCTGCAAAAAGGCACCAGGTTGTCATCAGTGCAATTGGCAGTGAAGTTTGACAGACTGAATTCCTTGCTTGAAGTTACATTAATCATGCATACTGCATCACACAATTGGTGATTCAGGACTCAAAAGTGTGTTCACAGCATTACATACACTTTGCTGACTTTCTAACACTTCACTCACTGGCAAGAATATTCAACCAAGTCTTGAATTACCAGCAAATGTTCCTGAAAAGAAATTTTGGAATTTGCACCTGCACCAGAATCCTGATAGGAGTGACACTCATCCTGGGAAGAACAGCAATGTAGCAGCCTGTCACCAGAACCTCTAATCAAAAAAAGCTATTGTTAACTGCTGACAAGAATAACAAATTATCACCCAGAAAGGCAGACGCAAAGATGGTTTAACATGCAGCAATTAATATGTTTTCTATGACAGTTTACAAATTAAAAAGCAAGCTAGCCAGAAGTTCCCCAACATAATTTAGAACTTGTTTCAATCATTTATTCACCTACGACAAAGTTTAAGACTTTGTTAATTAACAGTGATACATTCAATATATGCCACGGTTGTCATTTTCCAAGTGTTTTTACTGTTAAGAAAACAACCGTTGAATACACTAAGCCTGAATAAAAGCTTATAAGTGTGTAATAATTGAAGAAATGTAACTTCTATACAACCATTATTTTCAAACTGACATACATTGCAGTATTTTATGAAAATTTCACTCCAGTATAACAGCAGCAACTATAAACAGTTTTTCTGGAGGACATTTCTTGTGGAATGGAGGCAGCAATTCATGATTACAGTTCTTGTTTAACTTCACGCACAAACCTTGGTTGGATTTGTCAACATGAGCTCCAGATCCATTTATTTTTTCCCCAAAGTTTTTTTCATATGTACAACTCCCTATTATCAGTTCCTTGGACAATTTCATCCCCCAGAATAACTTTAAGATCAAGATCCCCTGCAGCTTAAATAAAGCTGGAAAGGAAAAGTTACAGAAAGAAAAAAACCCCAAACTAAATTTATGTTACCAAAAACTACTTTAACACTCTCCCTCCCACCCCAAATGAGGCTTCCCAGCTGTACAAGCAAACCAACATCTGCCGGACTGCACGAGAGCCAGGATCAGTGCACACAGGAGAACAGGAATCGTTCTCCATACTATTCTCACGGACATTTCCAGGGAAAGGAAAGGTATCAACTCATTCACTTCTGCACAGTTACTAAAGGATCAAGTCAGCTGCACCTATCCAAGGAGACAATGAGCTTTCTCCCACATTCTCCAGGGTTTATTAGCTTTTGGAGTTTATTTTTTCACGCCGCAGATGGATGATATTGTAATTAGTTATGACAGGCAGAGCAGAAAGGTCAGACACAGTGCTCGGGGGAAGGCAGACTTCTGGAGAAAGAGATAGAGATTAAAAACCAGGGGGAAGCACCAGCCCACCCAGGGAGATCTTCTAAAGCACCCAACCGATCATGGAATGCGAATCCATTTTATTTCGCACTAAAACTGATGGAAATAACATCTCTATTCCTTTACTTCTACAACAATAAAACTGGCTTTTACAAACACAAGCTCAAGGAACTCTCATTGTTTGGGGTTTTTTTGTGTTATTTTTTTTAAAGCCCATTTTAGATTATTTTCCCCTCATTAAAGTTCAATCCAGAAAACTGAACAAGTCAGTCCAAATGGACATAGCACGAGAAAACTTCTTTCACTGAAGCACATGCATGTTCAGGGAAGCTTGGAAGACGTCAGCAAGACCAAACACTATTACTGCTTTTCTTTATGCTCTTTTTTTTTTTGTTTGAGAGTAGATGGATTTTTAGGTAAAAAAAAAAAACCAAAACAAAAAAAATCACACACCATTTACTTTTATTTCTCTGAGGAATAACAAGTGCAAAAACAATGCTAGAAAGTAAGGCAGAAGGTTAAAAGATGAATGTAATTACAATATAAGCTAAAAATGTAATAATTAAAAATTAAAATAACATTTAAATTAGCAGTTTTATAATAGATTTTCTGCTACAGAGTTTTACACTGGAACAACTTTATCCAATTTATATATTTGTATGCCATTAAAATCCATGCAAATGAGTTTTAGAAGTCAGTAGATAGCCACAACACTTTATAATATTGTATGTATACTACTATTATTACATCCAACTGAACACAAAAGCAAGATATAAATGAACCTTGTTCATTTTCAGATGTTCAGAATTCCCTAAGTCACCAGCAGTTCATTCCTTTTTCTGGATACTCCTTGCTTTGTTACAAAAAATCTCCTTAATGTCTCCTATTGCAACAGTTGTGTTTTGCATTTAAAAAAAAATAAGGAGAAAATACCAGACAGTCTTCTAAACAAGGATCTTTAAAGGCAGTCTGAGGTGGTGTTTATATTTGTGTAGTTTTTTTACACAGTCTAAGAATTACCAGTCCAGTTTACCCAATTATTGTGAAAAATTAATTAACTAAAGTCTACCACCTTTCAAAGCCATCACCCAGCTTAAAGCTTTCTGAGGTGGGTTACCTTCAGTTCTGAGATGAATTGTGTTAGCTGATACAAAATACATAAATATTTATTGTGCCAGGGAGACCAGAAAATTTGTTTAGGATTGCTTGTTAAAATGTCCATTTCCCTTCCATTCAAGTTTGGTCAATGAATGCCAAGCTCATTGCTGCTAATGAATAACTAAACAATGCTCAGGTATACTAAAATGCAAAACAGAGTGAGGGCAAAACACCCCGTTCAGACAGCAGTGCAAGGATATTTTATGTTCCATTGATAGCAGCAAACAGGTTTTTCTGTCATTAGGACAAAGCAACAGAAATGCAATTAAGGTATCTGAACCACATTGGATGCAAAGCTGTTTACCCAGAACTCTCTTTTGGCTGGACTAATTACTATTGCTTTCTAGGTCTATTTCTTATAGATGGCCCTAAACTGATCCTGAGAACATTACAGAGCCATTCCTTAAGTGATATCTCATTCTGGAAAAAGCAGAGGTGAAGTGCACCAGAGAATATCAGATCAAAAAAGTACACCAGTAAAGTTAAATATTAATTCCCTTTCTGCTCTCAAATACTTGTTGTCAGTTTCACTTTCATAATTTTAAATACGACAATTCACAATTTTTTTTTTTTTTCCCCCAAGACAAGGACAAAGGTGCTTTTACTTTGTAGGTAGTGGCTGTGTTTCCAGAAATGGAGACTTCCATTTTCTTCATGACCCTAAGTCCACTAGGAGTAGCTTAGTATTTCTTTATGGATACTTGGAAAAAGAGAAGTAATAAAACCCTCTAAATACCGATTCATTTGTAGAAATAGCCTCACATGGCTCTCATGGGATCACAAGGAGACAGCACAGTTTAAGTAAATAATCTCTCTCAGCCCAGCTGAACCATTTGCTGCCCATTCTCTTTACACCACAAATGTCTGCAGATTTATTCAGTTTGTGTCAAGCTCACAGCAGCTCTGGCTCCCTGCACTGCTGTTTCCAGCCTTTTCTTCCCCCATCCTTGCCTCACAGTCTCTTATCTTCCACACGTTTATCTTCTTATATTCTTATGTTGCTAGAACAGCATGAAAGTGCCACCATTGCCATTAATTCATATCTGACAACACTAAACTGAGGGTCATCACTTCTTTGTGACTTGGGCCTCTCAGTTACTGTTTTTAAAGAAGATACAAACACCCTGTTGTGACCTTTTATTTTCAACCACGTGACTCAGCATCAGATTGGGCCCCACAGATTTTATTCCACTTCTTGGACAAGTCAAGAGAAAAGTTCACACTGACCTAGACCAGCTTTCCACTCTGCCTTCTAAAAAAAGTCTTTTTTTTTTTTGAAGCAAATCTCAATTACCTATAAATGACAGCTGAGCCAGCAAATCAAGAAATTTAAGAACAAAATTTACCACCATTGTAACTGTGAGCAGGAAATTCTCAAGCAGCAAGTTCTGTCCCAGGCAATCAAGAAGAATAGAAGTGTGCTTGATAGTTTGGGCTGTCCTGCTCAGCAGGCTTGTTGTCTCGTTGGTTTACAAATTTGCTAAACCATAGGGGTTTATTTATCAATAATCTGCACCCAATATCAACATCCAGCATGTCTCCTGCTTTGTTTTTAATCATCTTTCCAAATAAATTAATTTTAAAAGATATAAAATATCCCCAAGTAAATGAAGGCCTGGAAATAAACTGCACTATTTCAATAATCTAAAAATTTAGTGAGATTGAAAAGTAGTGGTATGCTGAAATTGAGACAATCAGCAGGGTAGATGCTGTACTGCCTTTGTCTTCTGAGCACTGAAATCTCAATGAATAAAAGCAGACACAAATTTGTGATGCTAGAAACACAGTGAATGTTGGTTTTCCAGTTGGTCAGGTACACAAAAACCAGATCAGAATGACACCCATTGCTCTGTTTTACTTCATATACAGCAACTTCTGTTACCAAAGAAAAACTGAAATCCAGAGAAATACCAGAATTTCTGTCAAGTGTTTCAGGAGATGAAATAGCTCTTGCACATAATACATTTTTCAGGTTTTCCGTGTTTAATTGTAGCAAGTTTTTTCACCATCTCCAGTTTTTACAAAAATCACAGCAATGGTAAATTTAAAAATTTTTTCAGAAATAACATGATTTCCCCCCTACCCCCCATTTATTTTTATTTATCTAGGTAAAATATTCCAGCACTTAGAAGAATAAACACATATATATATGGATATGACAAAGATGACTATGAAATAATAATGATCTAAAATGACTTCACCTAAATCCTGTTTACAAAGGTGTTTTATACTTAAAGCAGTCTGAGTGCTCCTGAAAGCCATTAAGGTTATGGTTCCTCATCTGATGTCTATTCTAAGAACACCTTATCAGCATAACAATAACAAGCGCCTCACTGAAACTACAAGTATTTAACAGAGCATCAAAAGTCATGGGCTTGATTACTTGAGGCTAAACTGCTTCCAGATCTCACACCATTTGGACGGGAAGCCGCTGCCCATTGCCACATAAATTATCACCTACTAAAAGTGAGCTACAACCAGGTACTTTTACATTCAAAATACGTGAGTGTCTGTTAATTAGTCATACAATTCAAGCTTTAAAGTGATCTTTAATTTCATCGGAGTCCCTGTCCTACTGTCAGATAATGGTTCTATCACACGCTTTTACTACTTGGGGAAAAGCAGGATTCAGGCGGGGCGGAGGGCAGCAGTAAGTACATACAGACTCCCCGGTGGCTCAGCTTGTCATTTCTTCCTTGCCTCAGACACGCCGCTACAACTGTGCCACATTATCAAAAAATTAAATCAAAAATTAAAACTTCAGGGAGCCCGAATGTCTGGTTCCAGTGACACAACACCTAGTCAATATCCATCTTTTCAATTTGCTGGCAGAGCTTGCATTTTACCTCAGCATTTAATAGCTTCCGTTTTAAATTACATCCAAGTATAAAAGGCCAGAACAACAAGGCTGCTTTGTAACGCAGAATTTGCACCTTGATCCATGCACAGATCAATTAGGCCATCAGTAAATCAAATGATTAACATACTAATATTTCTTACCTCATTAAGATACGTCTTAGTTTTGGGAAGAGGGGAAATTTCCAACAGCATTAAAAAGGCTTATGGTACTACAAAGAGGTCAACACAGATGCAGATATAAAAAGGATTCTCGATTGCCCACAGTCAATTTAATCACAGTAACAGAACCATTAAGAGTTACATGCACATTTCAGCCATGCTGCACTGTTTTTGTGAAGTGCTAAAAGCCAGGGCAAGACACCCAGCCCATGGTTCCTCCTCTTCCCAGAGGAGCTGCAGTTCCACAGGCAGGTGGGAATGTCTGCCTCGCCAGCTCCACACTTCCAACACCGGGCAAGAGGGCAGGAGAACACACAGATGTGTCTGAACTCTCACACCCCTGCACACGCACAGTGGACAGTGTGAAAATTCTCAGTACACATGCAAAATAAAGATAAAAATATTAAATATTATAAAGCTAAAATTATTGAGCAATGTTTAAATGTAACAGGTAAAGTTACATTTAAAAAAGTAAAAAGTAACAGGTTCTAATCAAAATTTTTCAGTGAGAGACTGATTTCTAACACTGTTTGTGTTCAGCTATGTACATGGCAAAGATAAACTCAACAGTATTTTTTATACCAAAGTCAAGGGAAGTTTAAAATAAATAAATCAATAAAAAACACTCTAATAGGCAACCTTCCTCTATAACCTTTTTAACTTCTGTTTTCAATTAATTCATGCTTTCTACAATATGTGTAATTATCTAATATGTTATTTTGCCATTAAAATCTACTAATTCAGTTACACTCCACAGTTCTGCCCACTCACAACAAGCCTTGTGTGACCTATTAGCCACTTCCAGGAACTCAACAACCCCAGAACAATGATTTAATGGCACACATATGTACACAGATTGCACTGTTTCTGAGCAGTTGAACCAGTCAAGAGTTAATTCTGTCTGGTCAAACAGACTTTGTGGAGCTTGCTGTCTGTTTAGGCTAGGATGTGTTTGTTTTTGTTGTCCTTCAGTCTGTCATATGTGACACGCAGCAAAACAATCCATACCCATCTGAGTGACACACTAATATGCAGGGATGAAAACATGACACAACAAGGTCTTCCTACCCTCTTAACTTAGCTCTTTCCTGGCCACGATGATAAAATGTTATGGAAGAGGGAAGACGAGAGACAGAGGTGGAACAGCAAAGTGCTCCACTCAGTTTAGTCTGATTTAATGCTGACAAATGACTCAAATCACACGGAATCACCTCAAACAAATCAACCAACCAAAAAAACCCCCAAAAGCAAAGCACCATAACCCCACTAAAGATTAGCCGTGTGCCACAGAATGCCATGTGGTTGCTTTCCCCCACCCCACATTTCTCACTTTGGGGGATTACTTAAGGGCAGAAGGTTTTCATTTCATAAATTCACAAGTTTTGTGAAGTACAAAGCAGCATTTCAAACAACATTTCTAATTAAGTGTTCACACACACTTTTACCTTCAACATATTGAAGTACACAAATACATTGTTTTCTACAGTTAGGAAGTTACACCACTTAAAAATTAGGACTGTAAAGTGCAATAAAGTGACCTCACATAGCTTTTAATGTGTAATTTTAGATATAGAGCGTAGAATTTCTAAGGCTGTGCTTAAGTTTCAGGTAAAAAAACACACTTTCCTTCAGCTCATGCAAATAAGAGGGGCATTTCTCACAGGTGAAATTAGGAATATCACTTGGTATTTATAGAGAAAACACCATTTACACATACAAATCATTTGTTCAACAATGAAAACATATCAAGCTAAATACATGTTATTTCCATGGAATTTCGCACAGAACCTCACTCAGTATCCATTTGATTCTGCAGAAAGTCTCCACAAGGTACAAAAGCACAAGATGAAACCCAGGCAACGTTTTCATAATGCTGTATCGCTTATATTCCCCGGATTAAGCACTTAGTTGGGAAATAATAGAATTAGGGTAATGGAACATAGTGTTTTCTGAAATTGTATATTGTGCAAGCACTTTGCACATTTCAAACACAGACTTCGGCTCTTCTGTTCTGTTACTGTATCTGGAAGATCATTAAGCAACTGTCCTCTCTGCTGCTTACTCTTCATCACTTCAAAGAATGCAGCACAATGTCTGGGGGAGGCAGACAATCCTTTCACTTAGTTTGCTCAAATTAGATCTCATCCACTCTTGGTAAAAACCTTCCAACAACTTAAGATACCTGGGCCACTTAAGTGTAGAAAAACAGGCTGGCTGTGTCTGTCCTCAGAGACTTCCAGTGTAAAAATCCTACTGCTCTGGGGCTTCCAGCAATTACAGAAGAAAAATAGTATTTGTGTATAATATCAGGTACCGCAAGACAAACTAATTGCTATGCATTTGTTATAATTTAGAGGATACATTTCTGGGAAGGTTGGACTGACATTAACAATGAGAAAAACTCAGCAGCAAATGCCATTAGAAACCTGATACAAAGCAGTAGAATCAGAATCCATCTTAAAACTAAATAATAATTTTAAAAAAAGAGCGAAAGCTACAGCTAAAATACATTACTTTTTAAACATATTCCATGCAAAATAAGGTAAAAAAGGAACTTTGAAGGCCTTTTCTGTCACAGGAAAGCTTTTCCGTCAGCCTGCCTATATAAAAATGTTCAACTGTCGTCACTCTCAAGGCTGGGAAGTTAAGGGGAACATCCAAATCTGGCTGGTCAGGGCCATCAAGCCCTAACACACAAGGGTAAAGGACTCATTGAAGAAGGTAAATGCTCTCCCCTAAGGGACCATAATTCTTGTGCTGAACGGTCCATATATGAAAAGAGAAAAAGTCTCAGTTCAGCACCAGAAGAAATCACATTAATTGTAAGACCTCAGTTCCTCACAATTGTGATCAACTACTCAGATTCAAGCACAAGGACTCATAGTATTTTGCTGGGGCTTGAATTATTATTTGAAGGAACAAAGTTCTCTAACATTTTCAAACATAACATTTTCTTTACAAGCCAATGCTCATCCATCTGCCAAAACAATAAATACACCTATTAGGCCTCACGTTGGGGAAAAAAAATACTTAAAAAAAAATTGCTCCATCTTGAATAGGGCTGGATGTCCCCACTCGTGCATGCAGAGAGATGCTGCAAACCCAACGTGAGGGATTCCTGTGGGATGTCCTGGGCACCTCCTGCCCCTGCAGTGTTCCTGGTGCTCCTTTCAGTCAGGCTCTGGCAATTTCCTCCTGCAGAGTGCAGGAAGGAGGGAGGGGTTCCTTTAAGTCATCCCTGACTGTCTCCAGAGCCCCAGCAAAGTTTCCTGCAACGTGTCTGGATAAAGATGTTACCCTTTACAAAAGGAAAGTCGATGTCAATTACAGCCAAGCATAAGAATTTTTTCCCATAACAAATTAGCAGGTATTGGTCATCTGGATTACAGAAAAATCAGACTAAGAACACATCCACCAATATTTTTCAGCAGTGAATAGACAAATTAACCTTTCAATCCATGCAAAGCTTTTTCTTGCTCTTCATCTTAAATCTGCATTTATGTGACTTGGCACTATGCAACAAGAAAATACAGCTTTGCAAGGTGTTAATGATGCAGAGAGGGGGAATGAGAACCCAGACAGTTATCATATCACATATCTAACTGGAATTTGAGCTAGCAGTGGGCTAGCAATATCCAGCCCAAAGTTTGGAAAGTATTCCTACTAACCAGTTAAATTCTATGAATTAAGTTGATTTATATTTATGAAATAATTTGTGCAGCATGTGAGGCAATCTGATTATCCTTATTTTTAGAAAACTGTACACAGCATAGCAAAATAATTAACCCATTATACATTTTATTTTCTCTTCCTCTCATGTGATTAACAGTTGAGTTATTTCTGAGTGCTTTTCTACCGCACTGCCATCCTTGGAAAGCCCAAGGCAAATATTACAATTCAGTATTACTTCATTTCCCCAGGACCCGAGACCTCATCAGTGTGCCAATCCGCCACTTCCCCCTTGATTTTTCACTGGTCCTGCAGTGAATAAAATTCACCCCTACAATCCATCCCTACAATTGCCTAAATCAAAACAAGAGTAGGACAAGAACCCATGTGAACTGGTAGAAGCACATTCTGTTCAAATGCATTTAGAGAGGATAAGTTTCAACCATGAGACACCTTAGATAAAATATACGACACCATCCCCAGGTACTGACTAACAAACACCACAAATACCACTTAAGAGCCCATTTTCAAAGACTTGGCAAAAGCAGCAGAAGCTGCCTGGAATTAGTTCAGTAGTTACTTTGCAGCCCGAGTTCCTAAACTCACTTTTTTGCTATCATGACAAACTGGAGACAGTGATTTATTTTGTTTTTCTCCAATAAGACCATTTGATCATGATATCTGGCAATACCTTACACAGCAAGAACTGTCACTTCAATCAGGATGGTGACATTGACAGTGAGGTGCTGCACGAGGGGAACAGTACCACATTCTGGGGCCAAGTGGGGGCTGAAAAGGACTTTCAGGAAATTCAACACAATCCTTTTTGCCTGCTTCTCCCTCCCGCTGCATTAAGAGCCTGTCTGCCTCTCATTAGTGTGTCTGGAAGTTATGAGCACCCACACTGAGATTAGAAAATGTCCCTAAATCCACAAATTCTTCAAGTAATGAACTGTAATGTGACAGGAGGCAACAAAAGGAAAAGGTAGAAGCCAGCAGTGATTGGACAAAAGTTTGCTGTAGCAACCCCTGCTGGCAACAAAAGGAAAAGGTAGAAGCCAGCAGTGATTGGACAAAAGTTTGCTGTAGCAACCCCTGCTTAGCAAATTCTCTGCCAAGAAATTTATACCCACAAGAGGTACATTCCATTCCCTCAGCCTCCAGTGTCTTCTAAAGTTAAAACTTGTGTCTTGCTGCAGTTTATGGCACATTTTTACTATGTGTACTTAGGAAGCAAGCAAGGCTGACTACACAGATTTCCTCCATGACCTTTACTACTGTCGGCTGAAAACAATTTAGTCCATTTTAAGTCATTTGAGAGCACTGTAAACATTATCCAAGGGGCTTAGGACTGACTGCCTAAAACATGACCTTTCTAGCTGACAGCTGACAAAAATCCTCCACTTTAAACCATTTTAAAAGATATGATAAAGGTCTCTTATCCTGCTGAAACAGAAAGGAATTTTCCTTTTACCACAACAGAATAAAGATGCCTTTCATTCCATTTAAGAAATGTTGGGTTTTTTTTTTTTTTTTGAGAGGGGCATGGAAAAATAAAAGAAACCTAAAGTACTCAGATCCTTTCTCTGCTGAATAAAAGTTCAATCCACTCAATTAATATAAACCAAGAAGTGAAATAAAGAGGGTAAGCAGGCAATGAAAGAGAGAGGCCATGCAGAAACAAAAAAGCTTACATTGGAAATAGTTTGGCTGGAAATTAAAAGCAAAAGAAATAAGTGACGCAAGCAGTTTTATTAAAAGTTGATACACATACCTGTTTAACTTCCCATACTCAAGGAAAGACAGAAAGGTACATCTATCTTGCCCTTCCCAGTTACACTGGAAGTCAAGACAGCAATCAGTAAATCCTGAGCTGCAATCCAACAGCTATTGGTTCTGCTATATTACAAAATGAAAAGTTAGAAGGAGTCTGTGATGCTGGCTCTGTCTCTTGGTCCACTACCAGCCTCCTTGGCTCCAGCAGCTTGCTTTTCCCGGGACTGATGTGCTCTCTCTCCCACTGACAAATAAAGCACCTTTGACACCTTTTTGGAACAATGACTACATTTTAAACTACTGAGACAATGTCATGAGCACACAAGATCTCAGGTGCAGCACTTCTTGGGCTTCATGCGTGCTTAAACATATTCTGTTCTAGACTTTCAACCGCACAGATGCTCCACGTCTAGCTTCTCTTGTCATGGAAAGATAAAAGGCCAGGTACATGATATGCCTCAGATCTTGTCTTTAGTGCCCTAAAGACTCTTAAATCTTGTCTTAATCTCTCAGTAGGATCACTGGGCTTAGACAGAGGCACTAAAGCACTCAGGATTCTTCTTCCTTCCTGACCTTTCTTACACTGACTTCCCTAGAACTGATCTTTCTTGCAGATGAAGCAAAGCACAACCACTTTCTCTCTGTTGTCTCAGACTGGGCCACCACCTGGTTCTGTACATGATTTTCAGACAGGGATATGCAAACGACTGATGACTGGAGTTAGTGTTTGCCTGGAGCACAGTCTTGATTAAAAGTTTACATTGTTGGTGTAAAAATGAGGGTCAGTAATGTCAAAACAAAAATCCATCAAAGCTATAGCAATAAACACTTCAATTTTCCTTCAAGGGTGTTGAAAATCAGTCTGTAAAGCTGTGTTTCCTTTTTTGATCGGAAATTTAAGTGGGGTGAGTCCTCTTTTTTTAGTTTTATTTTCTATATGTTACTGTTTCACGAAGTCCAGCTGGTGACCTTTCACATTCCACTAAGGGATGCTGTGCTCCAGGTAAGATTTTTAACTCAACCAAACTGATGCAGGAAAAGACCACATTTTGATACTCTGGATACTTCAGAGCACAGGAACATGCTGCTCATCACCCCAACTCTATGCAGATGTCAACCTGACTTAACAAAAGAACCAGAAAGTACCCAGAGAAAGAAACATAAATGATTGGTTCCATACGGCAATGTATATGATTCCATTAAAATGAAATTAAATGGATTTCAGGCTACATAACGCAACAAAAAGTGTTCCACGTTTATTTGGCCTTGTCATCTCATTGAACTAAAACAGAAAAATTCTCATGAATACCATGTTCTGTTACCAATTTTTAGAAAGTGTATAAACGTCATGACTACCAGTTTAGAATCACCCTGCCTTCCTCTTAAAACTAAAATAAAACCCACTGCAAACAGGCTGGAAATATACAATGAGATAGTGCTTACTTCCTGTGTAATTGCAAAATAATTCTGCAAACACCCAAAAATATTTCAAGATTCACTAGACATTCTGCTATGCAGATTTACTTGGCACTCTGAGGTACCAAGTAGTTTTACACAAAAACACCTAACAGTGAGCTAAAAAAAAAATAATCCCTATTTAAATCATCTTGTTCCTTTTAATGTTCCTTAGTTTGATACTGTAACAGTCTTTGTAGCAGCACCCTGTTGTGCGTGCTGTCTAAAATATTCTACTGTAGCCTAATCAGCTAAACACTCTTTGTTTAAATCCTAATCTTCCCCAACTTTTCCCTGACTGCTGAACTCCTGCCGAGAGCTCCCATAGTTATCTTTGTGATGCAGAGACATAAAGGATGAAACACGGTGCGTGCTACAGAAGGGATGCACGCAGCACTGAAGCCTCAAATGACTGCCAGACTGCCCATTTGGATTCTTCCTGCACCTCCCCTTCTGTGAAAAGAGACTCAGAAGATAGCATTGCATTGTTGTTCTATTAGATGTGGAGTGAATAAAATCATATCTCCATTACTGAAATACCAAGCATCACTTATTTGGAAGGTAAAATGAAGGCAGGAAAGGAATACAAATCTACATCTACCTGCCTTTCACTCATGACATACTTAATTTCCATTGCATCCCATTTTTTTCAGGTTTTAATTCCCTTGCCTTTCTCATACTGGGCACTGTTTCTTCCTATGCAGAGATCCAACTACTCAAAGAAGGATTCTACCACAAAAGCAGGATGAAAACACACACTTCTGCAGCAAAGCTTTATCAGCTGGCACACCCTCCACAGAACAGTGGCTTTAACCAACCACCTCACTGTTACAAAACACTCAGTCGCTTCAGGGCTTTCAAAAGCTTGTTCTTGCCTCCTCTCGTACCATCTGAAGCTATTTTGTACCTCACAAACAGCACAGGAAATATCCCTTTCCCCCAGTCCTTTGACACACCAGCACTATGGACTGGTACCTCTGCTTCCCTCACCCTGCAGGATGAGCAAGGAGCCCTGAACTGCTCATGGCAACAACAGGAGTGCCCTGGACTCAAATACAAGACACAAACACACACAAAAAAGCTGCAAAACAATTCAGATACTGAACAGTTCAGTGGGTCTTATTCTACAAAATTACCCCCATTTCTCAGAAACCTGAAGCTTGGTTTAATTTCATGTTAAAGAAAACCAAAAACCACTAAAATAATATACAGTTCCTTCACTAAAAATAGGGACAGATTCTACAGCTTATTTTTATTTGCATTTAATTCTCTTAAATTCTTATTCAATCTAGAAAGAAATATTTCCACTCATCACACTAATTTATTCAAAAGTAAATTCTTTATCCTAAATACAATCCAAAAGGGGTAGAGAAAAGATTGTCATCCCATGCTAGAGTTTTTCACCAAGCCTTAGTAGTCTTGCATACAGAAATATCATTACGATTGATTTTCTTTCCTTCTCCTTTCTTGCTTTTTTTTTTTGTCTAGGCATTTCACATCTCTAAACATATTACGTGAACCACAGAGATTTTCCTCTTTATTCAAAATTCACAGGTTTTGAGAAATCAAATGAAATCTAGAGAAGTTCCAGATTACAGATGGCAACTGTCAATTTTGCTTATGCTTGTAAGATTACCTTTAAGGGAAACATTCCTTAATCAGATTTCATTTGCTTTGCCCATTACATGTCTGCAGTATTGCTGATGTGGGAACTCCACTGACAAAGGAAAGTTGCTCCTACAGATATAACATGTTTTTTGTTTGGTTGGTTGGGGGTTTTTTTTTGGAAAAGTCCCTTTGTGTAAACTGTGCAACACGAGCTTCTGAATGATGGCAGAACCTTCACCATGTTTCTGAACAAACTTTTCAAGAGATGGCAAACGTGATGCTACAAATAGGTTGCCAGGGAATTGTAGAATGGCCTGGGTTGGAAGGGACCTCAAAGCTTACCCAGTTCCACCCCTGCCATGTGCAGGGACACCTTCCACCAGCCCAGGTTGCCCCAAGCCCCATCCAAACTGGCTTTGGACACTTCCAGGGATGGGGCAGCCACAGCTTCTCCGGGAAACCTGTGTCAGGGCATCGCCACCCTCACAGGGAAGGATTTCTTCCCAGTGTCTGATCTAACCCTGCTCTCTTTCAGTTTCAAGAGCAAAAAGTTGGGCTTCTCTAAATTACAGAAATAAACCAAAAAGTGGACACAGTCCCACAGGACAAAATAGGACAAGTCTGCGACAGGGACACCTTCCACAGGGCCCAGACGAGGCAAGGTCCAGGCAGGAAAACCAGCAGCAGCACAAAGCAGGGCTGGAGACAGGACTGGGCACAAACTCCACCTCCCTGCTGGAGCCCAGGGCAGAGATGAGCCTGGAGACAAGGCACCCACACAGCTCCACGGTTCTTCCAGGTAAAACAGCCCACAAGCCACGCCAGGAGACGTTCTGGGCGCAGATATTTCTGTGGCACAGCACAGGCAGGAGCCCCAGACCAACAGGGATCTGGTGGGGCCCCAGGTTAGTCTGGGCAGGGCAATTAAGCCCATTAGTGCAGCCATGGCCCTGACACAAACCAGCCAATGCTGCAGCCTCCAGGGCACTATTTAATAAAAAGTGAACATGGAGCAGTGACTGTTCCCTGTTTCACTGGCTCCCACACCAACATCTGTTTCAGTTTAAGTTTGTATCAATTTCCATTATGAGGATTTTAACTTGGAGCTCTTTGGTAGGGTTCAAAAGGAGCATAAGGAAACTCTTAGCATACTTTTAAAAACAGACACTTGATCAATCAGAAAACTAATATAAATTACATAACTGGACAGGAAAACAAATTCCAAGCATTATAATTTATCCTGGAAAGGATCTTTAACACACTCGTCATCATGTGCCAAGGGAAAGAGGAAAGCATGACTCACTCACCACTCATAATATCTCAAATTAGGATTTAGCCCAAAGAATCACAGAGGATGCAGAGCCAGTCCGAAATTTTAAGTAGAAATGTTATTTTCAAATGATACAGTACCAACTGCAGCTGACTAGCCATTCTACTGCTTACACATATTTTCAATATGGGCTTTTCTACAGCATTTTCTGTTAAATAATTATCACCATAAAGAGTAAGAATGTAATCAAGCAGCACAGGTGTGTATCCTGTTAAAATACAATTAGTTATGCAAATCCATTAATTCCTCAAGTAGAAAAAGTGTGTGAATCTATGATGACCATCTCAAGGCACAGTTATTGCAGTAAGAAAAGAACAGTTCAGTTGTGAAAGAAAGGCTGTTGAGGATATCTGGGTACCAAAAAAGTAAATAAATGAAGGAAAGCACAAAGTGTTCATTATTGACTGGGCTCATTTTTCTATCTTATCAGTAGAGAAGGTGGTGACTAACAGAGCCCATACTACCAGCACAAGTATCAAAACAAGAAACAGAAGAGCTGTGGTTCCTGGAGAGATTCCTTTGCTGCAGACACTTGTTCAGTTAACAGATAATCCCTGTCTTCACACAAACCCACCTCTGAGCAGAAAAATCTTCCTAGCTGAAGTCCAACTCCCCAACCAAAGGCCTCCCTGTGGTTTCCCTGCCCTTACAGCACTCTCTGAGGTCGTTAGAATACAATAACCTTTCCTTTCAAACCATTCAATTGCCTCAGTCATTAATAAAGGATATTAACAAAGGCATTTTGCAAACTGAAGGAGAAAAAGAGATTTTATAAGAAAGATGCAAGAGAAGCAATACAGTTTATCTACACGTCTGCAAAGCTTTAGAGGCAGCCCATTATAAAGAGCAAACCTATAAAGTTACCTTAAAATATCTGAGTTACTGGAGTAGATTAATAAAAGCACATTTCAAATCAAAGGAGACTTGCAAGTGGGAATAGTTTTGAAGGAGTGCAGCAAGTACAGGAGTGCCACAAGAATCAATATGAATATTATTCTTTTCAGTATCCCTTAAGATTTACACAATGCCACATAGGCTGTAGTGACAACGTTCACTTAGAGGACAAAGCAGGGGCAGTGAGCACCAAGCAAGAGGGTATACAACTCACATGCAGAGGTGGGTAGCTCTACTATGGAAAACAAAAGAGGAACATAACGTTTTAATGAGTTATATCCCACAGAAGTGTGCAGCAAAAAGATCTGCTCCCCAAAACAATTGCATTCTTCTTTCAACTCGAATATTTGGTTACCAAATTCTTACCAAAAGGAAAGAACATTCTGTAATACATCTGTGAAGCTCATTTTACGTAGCTAGTTTCTTTGTTTGAAATAAATAGATGAGAAGTCAGGAGAGCATCATGCAAGAATAACAAGTAGAAGATCAATTTTGTAGCAGAGTGCCAAAGATACCTAATGAAAATTAGTAAAAATGAACATTTATAATGAAAATGTGATTTATTTATGAATCATGCTGGATAATATCGGGTGTCCTGCCTGAATGTCATACCTTGGGTTTAATAGGACTTTAGTGATCATTGTTATCTGGACAGGATTTTGGTTCATATTCACAGCCATGAATTCATGGCCACATTACCCTCTACCACTGAGGGGTCCATTTAAAAATTTCTTAATTACATATTGAACTTAAAGTTTGATACACATACAGAGGAATTAAAAGAAATCCTCATGTTTTAGAATGGGAGCTGTTACAGTTACCTGAGCTCGCCCACCATTCCATTCACCTCATTTTCCACCAGCACACATTTTCTTTTACCCTCAATACTTATTGCTCATGATGTTAAATCATCTCACCTGTTCAGCATAATGTAATACTAATTATCAGCTCCATCAAAAAGTAGCAGCCAAGATCACAGATTGGTAAAATTCACTAGTAACATGAAACCCCTCAACTTTTAAGCTCTATTTTCTAATCGGTAAATCTTTTTTAGCTTCTCTTCCTTCTAACTGAGATTCCAGTGGCCAAGATCATCAGGTTTATCATTAAATTTCACTGAGCCACTAGTTCTCATTCAGACATGCCCAGCATTTACACTTCACTGCAGGGAGCTGTTTCAAGTCTACTAAATTCAAAATATTGAAACGTAAAAATAATGCTTTTGTGTATAGTTAAAAGTACAATAGCATTTTCAGTGACTTAACAACTGAAAAACTAAATAAGTCCTTTATGTGTTTGACAAACAGCATGAATGCGGGGAAAACAAGCCATGAGATATTTTGATTCTGGAAAACATGTAAGAAAAAGAAAAACACCTAGTCATTACCTAAGAGTGTTTAAAAAAGAAGAATAAAAATTCTAATTAAAAATTATTAACTCCCATTTCAACCAAACTACTCCCTGTATTTGTCAACCTTTCAAACAGTGCTATCAGCCACAAATGACACCTAAGCTTGAGAAAGCTGTAATTACCATAGTGATTTTGTAAGGGAGGTAAAAAATTGCAAGTATTTCAGTATTCAATTAAAATGATAATAATTCCACTGCATGTTGGAGATGACAAAAAACAAAAAACCATCTTCAGCTTGTTTCTCTTTTCCCTCTTCCAAAGTGTCACATTTCCAAATGGTGTAGTGTTGATTATGATCAGAGGAGGACCCTTCTCCTCTCTAAAGGAGCTCCAGTTTGACCAAACACACAATTTAACTGTAGCACAGAAGTAACCACAGCTGCCATTTCATACACAGCCTTGCTCAAGGAGGGGAGAGATCCCCTCCTGTCTGCTCAAATGAAGATGAGAGCTGGTTAGCAGCATCTCATGCTCAAGACTCTTGTTTCCTTAGCTAAGAAAGGCAACTGGAGACATGACCAAAATAAACAGGAGGGAGAGGCCCAGCAGAGGCTGAAGGGGCTGACCCAGAGAGGCTCACCTGTAAGTGGTGAGGAGTGATGGCACCCAGATATATTTATTAAATAATAATACACATTGAGGGGGACAAGGACATTCCACAGACAGACACAAGCGACACACAGCCCTGGGAGAGCGGCTGCAAACAAGCCCCCTCGGTGAAGGGCTGAGTAGCAGGCAACAAAACCAAACCCAGATCAACAGAAAACTGCAGCTCAACAGACTAAAAGCGACCTCACAGGCTCAGGCAGCAGCCGGGCACTGAGGCCTGGACACCTGCACTGCCCTTACCTTTCCCTGGAGCACAGAGCCAGCAGCCTCCAGAAGCACAGCCACCCTTCTGCACACCGGGATTCCTCCTCCAAGAACAGGCAGGCAACGAGCAGACCCCGTTGCCCTCGACTCTCGCAGCCCTCAGCCAGGGGCTCGCACCACAACAAGAAAGCATCACCCACCCCACAAATAAAGACTGCAGAGTCCTGGCCCTGGCAGCTGCTGCTGAGTGTTTCTGATGCTTCCCACAGGTGTGTGCATCACACTCCTCACCAGCACCGATGAGGAGCAGCCCCACTCCAGGAAATGTTTGGCCACAGCTCCAGGTGTCAGCATCTTGAGCCTCCCTGACCTCCTGACAACCCCACAGCTGCTGAGCTCTCCCTTTTGAGCTGCTGTTAGCCATGGATCAGAAAATATCTCCTCCCTCACGGGATGACAAAGAATGATGAAATGTGTGTGTTTAGGATCAGTGAGTTTCCTGCTAATTAGATGTGACCATTGTAAGTTTTTTCTAGTGATAGGCTTTACACCCATTTTCTATTGATTGTTGAGATGAGCTAACTAACTAGGTCCTAATGAGATTCAGGGCTTGTGAGCTGTGGTGCCTGTCAGGTTGGGAGTGCACAACACTCCTTTAGGCATCCACAGAGGAGTGAAGGCAAGGGAGGGGTTTGGGGTTTGCCAAGACCTGGCTGTGCAGATTCTGCTTGGCTTCACCACGGAGCAGCCTCCTCCTCCTCCTCCTCCTCGCCAAGGCCTTTGCCAGCCCGTGGCTGATGTGGCCACGCGAGCTCAGGTTCAGCCAAGCACCCACCATGATCCCAAACATCTTATGTGTTGTTTATCCTGCAAATGCCACATTTATTTTTGGGCCTAAATGTATGGATTTTTAAAATTATTTTCATTTTAACCTGGCTGTATTGGAATACATGGTATTTGTTTGAATTCACCTCAGCTGTCTGGATCCATGACCTGGCCTCTTCATTATCTGTCTTTGTGTAATCCACAGTAATTATCTTGGATGATTTGATGTTTTCTTCAAGATCATTGACAATATGTCAAGCAGTGAAGGACAAAGAACCAATTACACTAGGATCCTATCAGAAAGTTTTCAGCTGGATGACAATTTCCCTCTGACTTCTCAGTTATTAATCCCTTAAATGTATTGTTTTAATTTCTTCATAGATCACAGCCTAGAATATCAGGATTCCTCATTAGAATATTTTTATCTTAATTAAAATATCTTCTACTCATGAACTACTAGAAAAATAATTTTATTTTAAGAATTTACTAAAAACATTCTGATTTTTAAGGTAATCCCATAACACTGGCAAGCGAAAAACTCTGTTGCGATGCTTCTTATATTTTCTTTTTCATAGCTTGTTGCAATTGATCAGGAATTTACTAATTATTAGATGCTTCTGATCTCTAATACACAGTTGAATATTACTATCTTCTACTTAGCATAATGCTAATTTTTTATTATAACTATGTAGAAGTCTGGATCAGTTATTGTTTTATCAGAAGTCTGGCTATGCGAGCTAACAAAAGAAATTTTACACTTTATGTAAAGAAAGGGTAAAATAAAAACATTATTTACAATGGGTAGATAATCTGTTTAAGTTTGGACTGAAATGACTTGATTTTTTCTGAGGTAACGTGATGCAATACATTTTTTCCATAGAATGAGGGAATACTCAGTTAATAACCAGTTCTGTATGAGGATACAAGGGCATTATTTTAAATAAAGCCAGGCAACAAGGTGGGTCACCGTCTGACCTAAGCAATGCACTTGCCCTGATGCTGAACTTGAATAAAAATACCCTCAAATTCGTTGTTTAAGGAGAATTTCCAAGTTTCCCCTTTCTGTCAAGTGTGTAACTCAATATATCACAAACCAGGACTATGCAGGACACCCTGATGGACTGATGCAATTACTCAGTGCATTCCACACTGATGGTGTGTGGAATCCTGTGCAACTGTTTGAACCAGAGCAGGACCAAAACCAGTACTATTTAATGTCAGAAGTTTATAAGTTACATCCACACACACTTACTCCTTTGATTATATTGCAGTCCCTGGAATACAATAGACTGTGGCAGGAACAAGTGCAATAACATACACATCCTCTCTGCTTTCCATTTAGAATGAAACACACTTTAAGTATTTCGTATTGTTTCTTGTTACGCAAAAATTAAAAAGGAAGTAAAAGGAAATAATTTAAATTGATAACAAAAATATCCACAAGAAATACTGTAACTTTCAGTTTTTAACTGACTGCTAATTTTTTTCTACCTTGTGTACAAATGTTGAGTGCAGCATCTGCAAGTGCCCCACAGGCTATTTTCTCAACCACTTCCCCACAGAAACCACTTTGCAGATCTTCACTGACATGAGTAGATTTTTCTTCAGGCCCAGAAAGCCTGAAGGACCAGACCTGTCATCTGCTCAGAAATACCATTTGGTTTTTCATTTACAGGGACAAACTGTGACATGAAATTACTAGGAGACAAAACCATACCTCTGTGCCATCCCCTCAATTGTTCACTGCAGGCACAAAGGATGGAGCAAAGGTTGGGCAACTCGTGTCCTTTCCACATTCCTTGGGCACAGAGCAAAGAGATGTGAAGATTTTGTTTTCTACACAAATGTGTCAGCCAAGAGAGAAGGGAATGAATACAAATGTAATATGCTGCTGGTCAAAGTTCAGCACAGACCCTTACCCTCTTCTGCTGGCTGACACACACTGATCTTAGGGTTCTGAACTGTGTAAAACAGAGACAGAAGAAAAATAAAAGTACAAAGTCTTATAGCTTTGTCATGGTACCTCCAATAATCTTTGAATTGATTTCAGCGTTTTTCTCACAGCATTATATTTCATTTTTTTTCTGCACTTACTTTGAAATTAAGTGTTAACCAAATTACCTGTAAAGACAGAATTTTGATAGAATATTCCCTTCAAGATCCATTGTAATTCAGTTTATTCTTTACTGAAGATCATATATTAGTATTTACTTCATTTCTTTTGAACAAGGAACAATGTTTTTAATAATCAGCATGTTTTTCTTCACATTTTGAAGTGGAAAAATACATAGTAACAGCCACAAAGTAGCAGTGGCCTTATTCAGAGAGTGGTGGTGAACCAACTCACATTTGCTTCTGTTACAAGCAGTAAGAGTGCAGGTGTTTGTACTGACATTTGCTTGATGCCATACTTCCAAGCAAATATGCACTATCAGGCCTCTTTAGCAGTCAGTCTCACCGCTTTCTTTCACATTTTAAACACATGGGTACAGGCAAAGAAACCTTTAGTCCTGTTAGTAATCATTTAAAAATGGCTTTACATGATGAGGATGCTCTGTGGCGTTTTCTAGAAGGGCTTGTTCAGCGACAGAAGCTGAACAGCGCTGCTCACAGCTCTGCTTGTTTTCCTTCTCCCTGCACACCTTTCCCACAGCCCCACGGCAGCGCTCCCTCGCACCAGCACAACGTGCCAAAAGCCCCTCTTTGTTTCCCAGCACACAACCTGTCGCCCTGCCACAGCCGCTGCAGCCCCCCACTCCCACACAGATGAGATCCGGGTCTCAAGTGGTACCAAAGAGTGAAGCATCCCTGTTCCAGCTGCATACTGAGCACTCCGCTTCAGACCTGCTTTCACACAGAAAGCCAAAGAGGAGGGTAGCAGTTTATGACAAAATTTTATTGTTATTTCAAAGCAGTAACAAGTTGTGAGTTTTTACCCGTTTTTACAAGACACAGAATCATTAAAATGCAGTAGAATTTAGTGCGGCGGTGTATTTTTTAAAGTATTACCCTATGTAGCCTTACAGGGCAAACAAAGCTGATCACACAACTATCTGTGTGAACAGAATTGTAAGTACTGTTCTTTGCAAAATTTGTCCCTTGAGAGTGTAACCCTAGATTTTTCTTTACTGAAAGATACTATGATCAAATTATTATTTTTTTCTCTTTGCGGTACTTATTGTGTCTTGCCATCTGTCTTGTCTTCCACATCTCTCTTGTATCCTAGTTCCTATTCTATTAATTTTCTATCTATCTTACTGGTCCCATTTCCCCTTGCTCTATATTTTCATTCTCTTCATGCTGCTTACATGTATTTTCTTAAGGTCCAGTACAACCTCCTCCTCTTAGTAAAAGGATCCCAAGTGTGTTTAAATCATCCTTGAGCATCACTCTCTTTTTCTCTGAAATTGGGCTTGTTTATTTAGAGAAGTCCTTCTTTGCTGTCCTGTCATTTACAATGTTTTTTCATAATTATGTTTAAAATATAGCACATTTTAAGGAATTAAATAGAAATACATCTTCTGATGCAATGTCAGGTCACCCAGTCTCGTTTTAAGTTTGTATCCACAGACACACACATCAGTAAACCTCTCCTTCACAAAAACAACTGGCAAAAGCAAACAACTCTCCTCAGTGCTATTGCTTTTAAGATCTTTCTCCATAATGGAGTTGTAGCAGAATTTTTTCGCAGAAAGGGAGAGAGACAGTAGCATTTTTGCTATAAAGAGACCTCTATTAGATTGGGGGGAAGAGAAAATTTGGCTGGTACACGATTTGGAGATCTCAGTGCTCATTTCACAAGAATGGAAGATAATAACTGATGAAGGGACCTTTCAGGGCCTCTAGAACTACGTATACCTCTTATTTTATGTTAGTCTAATAAAAGTGTAGCTGCTTCTGCATTCAGCTGCCTAGCTCAGTTGCCAAGAACTACATTTCTCAATAAATCATTTTCAAACCTCTTTTGATATCTATCCCCTTGTGTCAGTGATAGGATTCTGAAAATGCAACAGCAGAGATCTCTCCTAGGTGGCTTTTCAGTGGTGAGTACCAGACACGACGGATCCCAAATGCTGCTGTGCAGTTCAGAATGCTTGTAACCGTGTAGCATTCTTACAGCAACAAAACTCTCTGTTGGCTAAGTAACATGACAGTATTTGAGGCACAAGCTGGATCAGGGGGACCTGAGTTGTGCTTTCAGCTGCTGATCTTGTTGTCTCATGTGTGGCCCAAGCAGGTCACTCTGGGCCTGTTTCCTATCCTCCTCCCCACCTGCTTTGCTTGCAAGTTCTTCAGAGGGCAAAATGTGTCTTACAAAGTGAGGCATCGTTGTTATTTGAGAGCTGTATTCCACTCTGTACTATTACTGAGTAATTCAGTGCTTTGGGTACAATATATATTTCTTAGCAAATTGTACAAAATAAAACTTATAGTTGCTCAGCCAGCACCTTTTAATGCCAGGCTCCTGGCCTCTTCACTACAAAGTGTACCACCTGCCCAAAGGGCAGCAATTACAGTGGCATTTGGGACGTCTGTCACCACTGCAAACATCTCCCCATCCCGGGTTATCAATGGGCACAGAACTCTGCCATGAGGGATGTTTACCTGTTCTTTTGAACCTGATACAGACTTTTCTCCTAGCTTTGGAATGAGAAGGTTCAAGTGAGAGATTCTTTAATTTATAGTGCATTTGCTTGGTTTGTACTCTTTTATCATGTGTGCTCTCACACATGGAAGTATCACCCAGGTTTATACAGAGAGACGTTTTACAAGGGTCTGTAGTGCCAGGACAAGAGGGAATGGCTGCAAACTGACAGAGAGCAGGTTTAGATTAGATATTAGGAAAACATAATTTAATAATGAGGCACTGGAACCAATCTGTTCCAGTGAAGGTGTGGCTGCCCCATCCCTGGAAGTGCTCAAGACCCGGTTGGATGGAGCTCTGAGCAACCTGGTCTAGTGGAAGTTGTCCCTGCCCATGGCAGGGGGTTGGAATCAGATGAACTTTAAGATCCCTTCCAACCCAGGCCGTTCTATGATTCTGTGATTCCACAAGGATCATACATAGAGCCCTCGATCAGGTTACTTCAACCTTCTTTATCTACCTGTATATAAAACAGCTATCATATTAGACTTCATCCAACTATTGCATGCCTTAGCATATCATAAACTTTAAATAAAATTTATCTGTAATTGTCATTACTGTTAATTACTTTACTTGGTCTTGTAATGTCACTCATGCAGTCCATTTGTGGCACTTCCACTCAGTTGACCCAAACTCAAGACTTGGTAAATGACATGACTTTCTAAAGAAGAGCCTGTAAATAAAAGTATATGGTGTTTCATATTTAGAACAACATAAAATGCTGTCATCTCGTCAGTCAGCTAAGTGTAAATATGCTTTTCATGTAAGTTTTGATGTCAGGCATTTTCCTCCCTTCCCTTGCTGACCAAGGAGTATTTACATGCATTCTGTGCTACATTCATTGCAAGCTTATACAAAAATAATTTTTTTTAAAAAATTAAATATTTACATTCCTTTGAAGGTTTAACACCAGCTATCCCTAATGGCTGCATTTTCTCATTTCTGCATTTTATAGTAATTGCTTTCCTCACCATGTACTCTTTGGTGATTTTCCAATTAATTGCCAACCCATCTGACCACCTTTACTCTGTGCTTTATTTCTGGCATATAAAAGAAATTTAGCAGCTGTTAAGAACATCATGGTAATGTTTTTGACTGCTTATGAATCTGAAAATGCTAGGCAGACATTAATTAAGTCACAGAATGGTATTTAACAGACACTACTATGATTGATGCAATTACTCTGTACACTCTATATGTGCAGGCAATTCAAAGGACAGTTTTGTAGGGATTCCCAAGCCTGAGTTTCACTGGTAAAGTCCACTTAGGAATTAGCAGGAAATTAAACTCATAACCTCAACAAGATGACACAGTACCTAAAACCTGTGGCCGAAAATAACTGGGTCTGACAGATGTTAAATTGTACAAAAAGCTACGCATTCCACTAAGACTTCACACCCTTTGTATGTACAGACTTTACTGTATAGAGGGTTTAAAGCTATTTTTCTCTTCAAAAAACAGGAATTAAGATAAGGAAGGGTGTCACGCTGCAATGCCTTCCTGAAGCAAATAACACGAGGAATCACTGAAAAGAAAACGTTACAAAACTCAGCTGTATCGGCTCTGTTTGGTAGGGTTTCATTTTAGGCCCTAATCACAGGAACAAGATTTGTTCTAAATTGTTTGCATTTGCTTCTGAATATCTGGAAATTTGCTTGTTAAGTGTTCAGGTGGAGGGAAAAGCCTTCTCAGGTGCAGAAAGAAGTAATGCTGTGCAGCCAGTGGAAAGAAACATTCAAACAATTATACACCCTACTGCTTCAAGTCATATTAAAACAATCCATAAACTAATTCAGTGCTAACACAATGTCTCATAAATGGTAAACGGGCTGGATGAGCACCCTGGCTGAGCAGGTTGGATGAACAACCTTCCAGGGTAAGAAACGCAGGATCATTGCATTGTTCAACAAGGTTTTCACTGCCAGTGACACTTTATACCTGCTGCATTTAATCAGTGTTGCCAGCACAGATTTGTCTCCAGAATGTGTGAAGGCAAACCAATGACTAGCAAGGAAGATTCTGAAGTTTGATGATCTTTTTAACTTTCTTATTTGATTCCCGTTATTTTCTCGTGCAAGCTGGTCAGTGGAAGATAATCAAAAGGAATAAAATAGAGGTTTAGGGCAATTCCAGGATGATTCTAACCCCTGCTCCCTCCTCTCCACCTCCACCAGCTCCAACCACAATTTATAGCCCATCCTGTGGGTTTGGCGTCAAAAATACAGAACTTGTGCAGAAACACTGAATTTATATTAGAAATAGCTGGGTTATTTTAAAAGTCCCCCTGCTCTTGCTTAGAATCATGTTCCTGGCTAGAACTGGTTAATTAATTAGTTCCTTCTAAAAACAGAAACCAGCACCAATATAACTCGATAAAAGCACAAATTACATTACAATTGTAAAAGACCTCGAAAAAATATCAGTGCTGAGGTGCTTTACCCAGAGTCCTCACTAAAACAGGTTGTAGTTTATGAAAACCTGGAATCCCCATTCTAACCTCTTTCCCTACGTCCAGCCAGCGAGTTTAGGCCTAAAATTTGATCTAAACAGGAGATAAACAAGAAAAACCTGCCCAAAAATAAAGGGGGGAATATATTTCATTTTTCTGAGGAAGCTATTCTTGATTTTCTTTCTTTTCCTCCTTAGTTCACAAGCAGTTATTTAAATGTTTGAGGGCTTGTTTTTGAGAAAGTGCATCTATTTTTGAGACAAAAGATTGAAAAAGTGAATGCTGAGATCTCAAATCAAAATAATCCAAGATGTGTTCTCTTAATTTTGTAACAATTTGGGCCCTAAAGTAGGGTTTTTGGTTGACTGCCAATGGTTGTGGGATTTGCTGTAGAATTGTCTGTCTTAGAAAACACTGTCTCAGTTTAGCCAGGGTCTTTGTAATAAACGCAAAGATCTATTAGAAATGGGAATTTGCAAATCAAATTACTGTGGGCTTGACTAATATTGTCTCCTATTTTTTTGATTTTATGGACTTCTGATTGAGTAATTTCTTCATCTCCAAGTGCCTACAGACAGTTTGAATCTCCGCGCTGTTACATGGACAAATTCTTTGGTATCATGTGGGCAGAAGGGTGGTTTTTGTAACTGCAGCTCTTAAACCTGATCTTGGAATGTGAAAATCCCAATAAACTTCTACGCCTTGTGCTTTGTTGTCTCTAATACTACCACAGGCAGGATATTTTATGAAGCATAGTTAAATATCATGGAATCATAGGATGTAAAGGAGTTGGAATGGACCTTAAAGTCCCAACTCTCCCTTGCCATGGACAGGGACACCACGTGCCTCAAACTAAATATTCTGCTACTGCAACTCATCTAATTCTTCTGTTAGCATACCGTGAAATATGATATTTAACGTTGTATGTTAAATGCAATGTCTTCTTGTGTCTGTCTTGGTTCTGCTAGGTGAATAAGGGTGAGTAGGTATACTTGAACTTCCTAAATTTTTTGTTGTTTTTTACCTATTTCCCGTGAGGCAAACTTGTTGGATCTAATCTTCATAAGCACATTATCCACTTTTAGAATAAACACAAGAATTTTACTGCAACTCCCTCAAAGAACTGATGGGAAACTCTTAAATTTGAAGATGATGCTTAATGCCACCTTGAAGGCTTAGTAATGAGCACTTACAGCTCTTTTGATTGAAAATTCAGCTGGCTGCCTAGGCCCTGAGATAACTTTAAATTAATAGAATTTCCAAATACTTTTTTCTTCTTAATTTTTCATGATGTTTCTATTTGATGAAAAAGTAAAGCAAAGCAAAGGAAACTGTGAAAATAAAGGTAAACATGAAAATCCTGAATGCTGTAAACCCAAGGAACATCACTAAGGGTTCATATCCTGGAGTATCAACAGGATCAGCTGGAAGATTTATTACTGGGATACATGAAGTACTTGGAATAATTCTCCTGGTGATACATTACATTTATAGCCTTATTGTTTTTAAAAATGGAGGGTATTATAGATCTGACAACCTACAGGACTAATGAATATTTAAAATATATTTAAATATAAAAAAATAAATAAAAGTAAAATTAGAAGAACATTTGTATAGTAGAAGAAACTTTCAATTTTTTTTGCTTTGCTGTCTGCAAGCCAAAGTAAGTTCATTTATCTCTTTTCTTTTTTTTTTTTTTCTTCTTTTCCCCTCAAAAAATTATTTTAGGTCTGGAATATGTCTTGAAAAGCCAAGACAAGAAAAGAGTGCCCAAAAAGACAAGGTGGTGCATACCATCTGTCATGCAACCCCAAATGTTAATTACTTATGAGTAAGATTTAAGATCAAAATGGAAATGAAAATGATCTTCAAAGTGTAACTGAAGAGCCATGGCTGTAACTCAGCTCTCTGTATGTCTTGATCCTCTTTTTCTAACACTTCAATTGAAGTATGATACTTCGGCTTTTTACAGAATCTACATTGCAGCACACACTGCTCATCTCACCCAAACTTCTGCAGCAGGAAAGGGCAATATCTATTTGGAATGGCTGTTACAGGAAGTTTTGTATTTATAGAAAATTCAGATTGCAATTAGAGATCTTTAAATAGGCTTTTTCCCCCCTTTTGATACTATGCAAAAAGAAGGAACAGTTCATTTCTTCATATTCCGTTGATATTATTAAACCTCCAGAACGGCTGGGATAGAGGAAAGGAAGACAAAACTATTGATCTAATTTTGAATCTCTAGATGTGAAATGTTGGATACAAAGCAGCTCAGTAATTTTGGTTCCAAGCTACACCCAAAACTGAACAAAGTATATTCTTTTACCCTTAAGATAGAAAATAATTTTTTTGTAATAACTTCTGTTCACTGAAGATTTTGCCCTGAGAGGAACAAAGGCAGCACAAAAATACCTAATCTTCAGGGGTTTCTATACTTTACAAGGGAAAATTCCTGCACGGAGAATAATCACTTGAAAGGAACTTATTTACTTAGCCCTCAGGTAGGAAAGAGTTTATGCACACACAGAAAATCCAGATAGTGTGTTAAACAAGTCTTGGATATCTCACACACAACCTCTATTCATTGCTCTAAAACTGAGTAACAGCTTCAAAAGAGCTGTTTCCCAGCACCTCTGTGGGAGGAGTCGAAGCTAAGCATAGCTATAAAATGTTTCCAAAAAAGCCTAATAACAGTTTATAAGAATGGAAATCCTAATGTTCAGATTTCCTTCGAAGAACAGTCTCTTTGTATCCTCTGCTCAGAAAAGGCGACGTGGCTGTTCAAAGCCCCTTGTTTTGCTGAGGAATGTTTTTGTTGTTACTGCCCCACAGTGGCTCATTGGAATATGTATGCAGGGTGGTTGTTTTTTCCTGCCTGAGCAGGCATTTGGAGACGGGAAGGGTTGCCAGGGAATCTTTTATTTTCACTCAGCCTGCCTTGCAAGTGATCTACAGTTATAGGGAAATACCGCTATAATCCAAGACTATGTTTTCTTTCACGTCCTTATTAGAGAGCTAATGTATTCCTCTTCTCAGTGTATAGATCATATTTTCTACTTACTGATAGCTCTTTAGAATGGATGAAAGAGAAAGATTTAGTAGATAAATGGGGGACTGATTCGGAGAACAGGCATTTCATTGAGTGCTACCAGTGACAGTGAATCCTGCAGTATGCCATGAATGGTAAAAACCTCAGTGAGTGTAAATACACATCCGTGTGTGTAAATACTCTTTTTTCACACACTGTTCCTCTGTACACACTTTTCTTTTACATGACTCGTTCAGAGAACAAAACCAAAGCACGCCAATACAAGTTGTTCTGTATTGTATATTTAAGATGTACATTTAACTGCCAGGGACTCGTTTTTAGGTTAGCTGTCTGATGGTTTCACTGATGTTATGATTTGGCACAGTGAACACATTGCACAGTGACCCAGATTCTCCCGTGGCTTTGGACTGCTCTCCCAGCGTCATCCATCTCCCAGAGCAGAGGGGCTCCACTCACACGCATTCTCACACCAGTGCAACTCTTTGCTGGGACTGTAGGCAGAAAAGGAAGGGTTACACTGGAGTGTGACAGTGCCAGTTCAGCCTCCCAGCCCCCTTAGCCACAGACGTGGTACCTTAATGCTGACACTGGCCTTTGTGCACAGCAGCGTCTGCACTGTGATAGCATAACATTACTTTTTTTTCAACCATTTTTTCTACCGCTTCTTGCCAGTTTGAGTTTAGATACCCTTAGTTCTATAGTCAAATACATTTTCAAATTACTATCAGATTAAAAGAGCAAAAAGCACTCTGGAATTCACGACTGCTTTCAGTCAGTGAAGCAGGGAGAATGTTACAAAATACTAAGTCACCCTTCAGTCTGACCTTGATTTGCAATCTACAATTTAGTGAATCTCACATCACATCAGATGTTCACTGGGTTAAAAAGATCAGTGAGCTTACCTGCCAGTACATATGTAGCTTATCTCTTTGTTTGGAGTTCAGCTTGTCAGCATACTAGTGATCTGTGCTCCATCTGCACAGGGAAGCAGAAATATTCCAGTCTCATAATACATAGGCTAGCACTGCCCTGCAGTTCCTGTTTCTGCTGAAGAATGTTTATAGGGCAGAGCATACTGGTGCTGTCATCCTAATTTTTCTACACTGTTATTGTACAAGCACAAAGTTCTTGCAGTGTGTGGTTTAAAATGCTGGCTGCTCAGCAAATGAGCTAGTGCATGCAGCATTGTAATAACACAGAAATCTGCATGTTGAATTTCAATTATGCTTTAAAGCTTTCTAAAGAGAGTGCTTACACTTCCTTTTCAACATGCAATGAAATGTTTGTTGGTTGGGATTTTTTTTTCTTTCTCTACAAGCATCAGCATGGCAGGGCACTAGAGAGTTTCGTTCTGTGTAAGTGATTGTTTACTTCAGCTCCTGTGCCCTGTGGAAAGTCTGCCTAGTAAGTGACCATGCTATAAAAGAAGCTCACTCTGTTTTCAAATCACTTAATGCATTATATCTCTCTCAAGAAAGAGAAGAAATTAATTCTGTGAAATGCTTTTTACCTTCCCGTGTCTAAATAACCAGTGCAGCAATGCATTTTGGGCTTGGTTCAAAGTAGAAGGGTGCCTAATGATGAGTTTTATTTGCAGAAATTTGTCACTGCTGCGTGCAGTCAGCACATGGAAATGACTGGCTGCTTAGGACAGGAAATAAGAATCATTATTTCTTACTTGAAACTGAGATTTGCAACTCACTAGACATCACCCTTTTTTATTCTGGGGAACATTTGGATGCACAACTCTGGCAGGTTAGGTTTCATTTTCACCCTCATAGTGCCAAAAGAACATCTTTAACAGCTTTAATAGAAAATCAAATGGTAAGAGTGCAAGGCTGGATTCAGCCATGATGGCAGGGAGTAGGGAACTGGAAAGGATTTGTACTGTAGCAGAGCATTCTCACTGTCACAAAACGTGGTCACTGGAATGTTGTAAAGGACTTCTCACAGCCTAAGAAAAGCAGCAGCCACCAAGAAGGCAGGTCTGCACACCTTCATGGCAGCAGTGTGCAGAAACACAGGAATAAAACCTAAAAGCAAAATAATCCTGTTAGTGTGGCTGAATATAATTGTATTGAAAGGCAGAGCTAATCTGCCCAGCTGCAATTGTTTTGCTGAAGCCACACTGCTTCAGGGAACTCTGCACTCTGCTGCACTGCTCTGTGGAGAGAAGTCTGTGGTCTGTCAGGTGAAGGGAGGTGAGTTGGGTTGAGGTGATGGCATCCTCCTCACCGTGAGCAAAATTACTGGCTGAAACAGGAAAGCGTTTTTACAGTTGGAGGTAATTGAGAAGAAGTTTCAGGTTTGAGGAAAATGTAAATTAAGAAATACAAGAAGCTCATTTCCCTGCTGGAAGAGCCACATACTTTATGGTTGCAAGCTAGTGGACAAAGGAACAAGAACCAAAGTTCTCATTAACAATAATCAAAGAGAAGAATGAAGCTGTAAACACTGAATAACTACTTCATAAACCTCATTTATAGAGGGGTGCAATTTAAAGCCACTACTGGTTTACCAAACATCATAGGCTCAAAATGAAGCTCCAGCATATCCAAATCTCATTGCACATAGTTTTAAGAAAACAGAAAGAAATACCATGTACCCATGGTAGTCATATGTGGGTCATGGTACCCACAGTTGATCTCCAAGGTGACAAAGAAACAAGAGGTGGAGGAAAAAGTGAAGGAAGTAAGATTTTAACTTTCTTCATGTGCAACATAAATTAAAAATGTGAGCACTATACTACGAGAAAGGTTCTAAGTACATTTCAGGGGCCCTGGTGACAGAGCAAACCACTTTAGATCCATTTTTCAGTTTAGTACAATGCCACTGAAGTCCCTTGAGGTGAATAGCTTCATAATCCACAGAAACCTACAAAAATAATTCTAGATTTATGCATGTATGCATTCTGATTTTAGAAAGCAAGAAAACCAAGAGTAAAATTTTCGATTTTTCATAACTAATGAATCCAACAGAGGTCTTGGAACACTACAATAGATTAAGATCTGTATTTGCTGTGCTTTAATAATTAATCCATTGACAGAGCTATGAAGATGATAAGGGGAAAGGAACTGCTCCCCACTTGGAGTACCACTAAGTCACACAACAGTACCTCCAAAATTAACACTGGATTGTGATAAAGCCTCTTCTTACAGCCAGGAAGACAACCACAATGCAGAGATCATAGCCACAGTGATTAGAATTATTATCCCATATTTTCAAGCAGAACTTGGCTTCCTCATCAACGTGGATGTTAAAACAAATGAGACAGAAGGAGCTGTTTTGGTAGCTGCCAGATTTTCAGTAGAAGTGACGATGGAGAAGACTCTAAAGTAAAAATACCAGTCCACCCAGTAGCAGGAGGGGAAGAACAGGACTTGGTCTCCTGTGAACACTCTGTGACAACAGAGTTGCTTACAGCAAAAGGGCAAGAGGACATCACTGCTCCTTTCTTGTGCAAGCTTCTCGCTTCACAAACTGTGCATTTCCACTGAGATTTCTGTGCTATAAATGCCAAAGCAAGGGAAAAACTCATGGTGACAATAACGCTCAGAGAGGGGCGTTCAAATTCAAGACACAGCATTATGTTCTGAGTTTCTTCACTTAACATGCTAATTTTTGTTGATCCCATTCTTCATGTATAACTTTCAGCAACAGACTGTGTAACAAGCCTATGAGCACCTTTACCCTTTACCTTTGTTTTTCTTCTATCAGAGATAAAATTCAGTTCAGTAGCACTTTTTTTTTTGGTGTCCTGTGCTATTCTAAGAACATAAAGCTGCTGGAAATTTTCTCCCTGCTAAGGCAGATGTAGATCTGTTTGTATCAATAGATCATGAGCAAGCAGCTAGAGCTGGTGAGTCTGAGCTGAAGTTTTCTTCTGAGGCAGAGCTCTGGTTCTGCACGTCTGAGTAATATGTACAAGCATCTTCAAATCTAGCAAAAGATTGCATTTTTATTTTAAAATTATTAAAGCTGAGAGAAATGTCTGTGAGGACATGGCATTTGTGTGGCTAGTTCGTGTCTCACCACCAAGAGATGCATTAAAAAGAATGGGAGTGCCTGAACAAGACTAATTCAGGTTAATTTGTTCTTGTCACTAGTACGTGTATGTGTCAGTGGTTAGTGATTCATTTTTGAGGAAATGACTGGTAAATATCAGTCCCAATTACTGGAGGAAGTAGTGGATAGAGAGGAGGACAGCAATTTCTCATGTATTACAGGGTTATAAAAGCAAGTTAATCTTAGGGGGATTTTGAGTGCTGGAACACGTCACAAATGGGGTAATACTTGCTTTTGTCTTATTAACAGGCAAATACTGAAAACACTCTAGAAACCTATCAAATAACTCTAGAGGAAATTCAAAACTAGTCTGAAAAGCACTCAGCTTTGCCTTCATTTCATATTAGTCATTGTGAGAACTGTCTTCAGAGATACTGAAGGTATTATCATGGTTGACTACGTTACACTTAAAACCCTCAGGGTAGCACTACACTTACCTGTGCATAACCTGCAATCAAGTATGAAAAATAAATATTAAGGCACATTTTGGAATCCCTGAGGCCTTGTTTGAGTGGCTCATGCTGTCGACTTTAGTTTATATCATGTTTTAAATTTGGCAGACATATCAACAGCAATGGATACTTTATTTTCAGTTCAGACAAACCATTTTGTTAACTATGGCTAGAATAAGCCCTGAATTGCATGGCAGTACAGATTGCAGGTTGAGCTTTTTTTCCATCATAGAGCAGTGTGAAACATTTTTAGTTCAGGTCTAACATAGATCACAGCCTCTGTTCTTCATTTACAACTTGGTACAAGCAAATGAATAGAAGCAGAAGTGGAGAAAGACTACAGTAAATTGCTTTTGCCTTTTTATATACTGACCCATGGCTGTGGTCAGGAGAAAACAATATTCTCTAAAGAGATCTACAGTCTGTTTCTCTGTTTTACATACTGAAACAGTGCAGAACACTGTGGGAATTGTAAAACAAGGTAATGTGTAGTTAAAATAAAGTCAGACAGTGCCATAATGTATGTGCTCAGGTGGTAATCATCAATCTGGCATTTACTGCTGCCATGCCTGTGTGGGTTTTCATTAGGACACAACTGCCCACAGTGTAGCTGGAAACCTGGACAGCTCTGACTTGTATTAAAGGATAACTCCTGAGAACCTCAGGGAGGTTTTACTGAGATCAGCTCCTGGTCTAACTCTCCTCTCACGTCCAGTAAGTCTGACACACAACAGACATTCTTATTATCAGTGTAGGATAGGATTTAGGCTTGATCTCATTTAAATTTTATCAGCATCGCTGTTGATCAGCTGTTGTTATTCACACATCTATCCCAGTCCTAGAGTTATCTCTTTAACTGCTGTTGTACCAATGCCAGGGTGTGCCAGTAGAAACATTTCATACCTGTGTAATTGGATCTACACTAAAGCGATTGAAATAATGACAAAGGCAAAAGCTGGCCTTGTCTGTGCGGCGAGTTTTATGACAGAAATACATCACTGTAGGCAGGGGTCCAGGCACACAAGTGACTGCAACAGCAGTGCATTAAGGCACGGCATCAGCTTATCCATGGCAACGTTTGCCTGCGTGGTCCAACCCTCGTGGACAGCAGAGCCTTACCAAGCTCAGGGTGATGGAGGTCACCGGGCCCTTGCCACGGGCAGAGGGCACTGGCCTGGTCACCTGCTGGGGTCGGATGATGGATTCACTTGTTAAGCTTCAATAACTCGTGAGCGAGCCTGAGTCCCCTCTTCATGTAGTTCCAGCAGTTCAGGTCACCCTGTGGCAATGCTGTGAAGGAAGAGAGGCTTTTTTCTAGTTGGCCTTACCCTGCCTTTTCATTTATTAGAGACACACAAACAAAACTTATCAAGACCAGGACAGTGACTTTTGTTCAGTAGCTCTCTTCTCTACAAATTTAATGTAAAGAATGCAAACATAAAAATTTATTCCTGCCAAAAAAATCCAAAATATGTGCTCAAGATGGCAAAAGTTAAGTAACATAAATATGGGTGTTTTGAGCAAATATGATAACACAGATCTCAGCTACCTGGAGCAGAGAAGTACCCTAACCTCTAACCCTAACCCTGAGTTCTTCATCTGAGGTTATTAGTAATGGTGATGATGATAAAAATAAAGATGATGATAAATATTTATAGATTATTTTAAAATTTTATTCATGCAGATAGACGTTGTAACTGAAGCAGAGGCAATTTTTTAGGGTTGTGCCCAAGATCCATTCTTGGTCTAGACACAGAGCTCACCTCATGCCTTTTTAGCCAACAAAATTATTCTTCCTCTCAAATTATGACCCATTATAATAGATCTATTACTGGATATATACTGTTAGATATTATTGGATCAAATTATGTTACTTCATTAATATAAAGCAAATATAATACATAAATAAAATTATAAATATTCTGGGGTACTTAGATTAATCAAACTTCACAGTATAACACTAAGGGTTATTTTGGTTCATGAGTTTACGTTGTATAGAAAAATGAAAATATCTTCAGAAATGTTAATGACCTAATTCATGATAATACCCTGAAAGATCTGGTCTTGAAAACTCATTTCTTGCTAAATGATTTCAGAATATTTCCAGAGAATACAACTAAGAATATTAGCAAAAAACCTAGCAGCAAAGTGTTTGCAGAAGTATGTTCTCTCGGCTTGTGTACTTTAAATGCAGAAAGATTTACTGGACTTGGATCATGTATGGGATTAATATTTTTTGCCAGTACCTTGACTTCTAATTTCTTTGCCAAACAATTTTGAGCAACAGTGATGATTTATCCTGGCCCTCTGTAGTCCTGTTTTCATTTCTTAGTTCACTTTCAGAGGAAGTTCATGAAATTTAAGGTGCTATCGTGCCCAAGTTATGCAATTTATACTGGTACAGTTAAAGTGACAAAGCCTAATATTCATGGATTAATATTAGTTTAAAAACAGTTACAAGAGTTCAGGAGGGTGAAATCCTACTCACATAAATCCTCTTTGCACCAGATCAACTACAGCTTTTATTACCATGACCACAGCCATAACTGCCATAGTAGTGCAACCAATTACACCTATTTTTAAGCTGTGTATCTAAGACACTTCAGAAAATGCCACCTGTATATTTTTGGTCTCAGGTTCTTCTCAAATAACAGACATAACTAGCCATCTTTTGAAGCCAGCTCTGCCTCACCATTAAGTACCATAGGTACAAAGTGGTTTGCTCTTTAAATTATATTTATTGCGACACTCTGGAATGGAGTACGCATTAATTTCACTGGATAAATGGAAATCTGAGACCTTTAGGCTATATTGGTAGCTACTAGTTACGAAAAATAATAACCATGTGTTATGGAAAAACAACCATAGTTTGTTATCAGTTGTTTTACTGTACCTCAAATGCATTATCTGCAAACTGCCAGGGTCTAGTTCTGTCTATTATTTCATTGTAATTCAATTTTACTAGGAGTAAGGATAAGAACAATATTTAATCTGTTTTGGTTTCCCCCTCAAATTCTTCTGTTTGATAAATTATGTGAGCTAACAACTTGGTTTCAAAATGGAAATGGTTTAGGAAAGCAAATATTTTTTTTTTTTTTTTTTTTTTGTCCCAACAAGCATTTTCTTTCTTTGGCAACAAGAAAAATTCTATCTAAAACCTGAATAAAACTCATTATCTTCTATGCACTGAAATCTACATTTAAAACCCAAAAGCAAAGGAGACCTAGGCTAAGCTGAACCAGGCACGGGTGCATTAAGTCTTAGTAAAACTGATCAATGCATTTTAAATTGTTTACTCCTATTTTTCTTTGGCTGTTTGCTCTAAATTCCTGTGAGTATATAACCAGCATTGCATTTGTGCTTTTTAACGCTAATGGATAAATATGTTAATCTGAAGCCTTCTGAGGGACGTTTCCCTCCGTGGTTCGTTGAGGTTGTTACACGAGATCATGATTTGCGAGAGGTGACTCGTGAAGTCAAAGCAGCTTCACAAATAATCGGCAACTAGGCAGTGAAATGAAGTTATAATGATGAAAAAAATCGTGTATTTTCGCTGTTCAATACTATTAAAAAACCCCTTTTTTCCCTAATTTTTTGGTTGCAAAGCTACTGGAGATGGTGAGGGAGTAGCGTTGCCTGGGGCTCCCTCTAGCGGTGCCGCTGTGGGAACTGCAGCCAACGCCACCCTCACGGCACCATCCCCGAATTCCTCGCCCGATAAATTCCGCACGTCTGACATAAAGGCTTCCAGGTTTTATAAGCCGTGGGGTAAGACACTCTAGAACACACAGTTCTTCAGCAAATAAGCATTTTCTAACGCGAGGAGTCTTCCTGGTGTTTCATTGAGAACTCCGGTCAGCCATGTCCATGGCAGCTCAGTGAAGCACTAGCAACAGGTGTCGTTTTGATGAACAAAACCCCAAAACCACCTACATGCAATTCCAGATTTTGATTGGCAAAAAAGCTTTCTCAAGAAGCAGACTTAAGAGTCCACACGTAATAGCCAAAACCGAACAGAGTGAACATAATGCCCTGTGATGTCAACCCAAACCCCAGGTAAGACTGACAGCTTTGTCTGTACTGGTACCTCGATGTTCTTGTCAACAAACCATTCTGTGACCCTGCCGTGGAAGGACGGTCTGGAATGCTACATAATCCTGTGAAAAACTTAATACTCAATATTTTGTTATCTAAACTGAAGGAAAGGAATCCACATCCCGGTGGCATGCGTTTCTTCATAACTCTTTCGTTCAAAACAATCCCAAGCATTTTAAAATGAAAAGCTTCACTCACTGCTGATTCCAGCAATCCTTGGAATGGGAATTACTAAGCCCTTGGCAACATTACAGAGGTAGAAGCATCCATGCCCATTCTGCACTATTATTTTGCCCCAGCAGCAGATGTTTGTTCAGCAAGTCCTGTCTTGTACTTACCTACACTGAATGAATAAAATTCTTGATTGGGTCCAGGTTACTGTTCTGTCTTGGAAACTGTGTTTTGCAAAGCAGTTCCTCCATTCTCTAGCACATGAGGGAGTAAATGCTTCAAAGCTAGGGTCAAAGGATTGTGAGACCATGGACACAAGTCCCTCTGTTTCTCTGATGAGCAGTTTTGGTATTTGGATTACAGAATATGGAATGCCAGGGAACGTAATTTCAGCAAATCACACACCAGACTGAACTCTCCTCGGTATTATATGGCCACCAATACCACTGGTATTAAGGTGATGCCAAAAAAGATGCCTAAAACATATCCTGTTACTAAAGAGTAATGTTTTCCCCTTTTGCAAAATACAATATACTTAATAGCTTAAGAAATACAAATCTGATGATGATTTAAAAGCACTTTATTCTAACAGGTCTTTGCTCTCTCAGCAAGACAATACAAGCAAATCTAGACGTGCAACATGTTCATAAAATCGATTCCATTTTTGAATGTGAAAATTTTGAGTTATACCAAACAATATCTGCATATGTTTTTATTCAAACACACTATTCAAACATAGTTTGATCAACATTTAAAATATTTCTATTATTGAAGTATTAATTTTCATATTAAATACAAACCTGACAGGCACAGGAATTAAAAGACTTGCCACAAGCCAGATTGAAGAGAGAAGCCTGGTAGAAAAGAAAGATGGGTCTTCCAAGATCCAGATTAATACCTGATTTACTGCACTCCTGCTGTTCTCCAGCTACAGGTGTTGTCAGGGTAGCTGTCTACCTGCTTTGTTACTGCCCTACACAGCCACAAGGAGGAAAATCCTGTACCTCGGCATGACCACTTCTGTCATTTCTCCAAAAGAAACAGCTCTTTTTACAGTGGTGGTCATAAATTCAAAATCTCAATCATGACTAGCTGATTATTCTTTAATTGCATACACAATTCAGCTGAAAGGAAAGGGAAGAAAAAACATATTTATTTAAGACCAACCTATATTTGAAGCCCTATAATGAATATTAAATAGTATTTAATAATATTTATATGTTAAAATAGGTTAAACAAGCCACTAAAATAAGGAGGAGGAGAAAAAAAAAGGATGTGACTTTTCATGCTAGTAAGTAAATATCCTGCAAAATATCCTGAAGGTTTATTTCTTCTTTTATAGGAAATCACTTGTAATTGCATTAAGTTGGAAGGAAAATTATTTTTATTGTGGCAGGTAACAGAATAGCCTTTTAGTATCTTTTGTTTGGAATATTTGAATAGATATGTAAACCTGTTAGTGTGCATCATTCTGAAATGTATAGCTTTCCAGTACAAGCTAATTTAAAATAATGAAAAAAATATTGTTTATTCTAGCATTTTTGTGTGTCTAGACTGCTTCTTAAACACAAGCTGTGCTGCAAAGTACAGCTAAAGACACAATATATTTCAGCTTTCTTAGTTTGTTTCTATTTTGCAAGACATAAATCCCTAGACACTCTTAAAGATGCAAAGAACAGCACAGTGTGACTTGTTACGTTTACAAAATGTATTTAAACGAACACTTTCTGCAGATTTCTATTACTCAATTTCCTGTTATCAAGGACAGGTATTTCATTAATTCCTAGCTTGAAGACTCGCTCTGATTTTGATCTTATTTAAGCCATTTTAAGCCACCACCTGTACTGCCACGGATATCCTTGTTCCTGACTCCAGCAGGGCCCTGAGCTCCCCCTGAGCACCAGCTCCAGCCGTCCTGTCCTGCACAGCCCCTGCCAAAGCTGTGCCCTTTGGGGGTGCGTGCGGCAGCTCCCAATGTGGAGTATAAAAATTAATGCGTTTTATGCATAATTCATGACATCTGAAAAACACTGTCACTTGACAGCTGAGTTGATAATAAAATTAGTTTGTTCTACCTCCCGCTGTTACGTAGGAGACTCCCAGAGCTCCATGTTTCAATGGCTCTGGCAACACCTCTGTGAGATGATAACCACCAATGGTGCCTGGCTCTCCCTCAAAAATCTACGTGTTTAGAAACTGAGACCCTCCCAAAAATAATGCAGTCTAAACTTCCTAAATATTAGCAACAGGTGTATAATGTCTCCAGTCTTAGAATGAAGGAGTGGGTTCCATATAGACATGTGACAATTGTTCATCTCCATTTGCGGCTTTAGGGTTTGGTTTTTTTATACACCTATGTCATTTCCAGTTATTATTGTATTTGACATAAAGAGACCTGACCTGCAGTTATGCCAGTTTCTTGGCCAAAAAATAATATTTCCACAAATATTTTTTTTTCCTTTTACAGATCAGCCACTGTAATTATAGAGCACGGCAAAGGTGGGACTCTGAGAGACCCACTGCTTGTGTTCATCAGCAAGTCTAGACACAGGAACAACTGGCATTAATGGAGCCCAGTGAAATGGAGATAAACATTGCTCCCAGAAAAGGTAAAACTTGGGAATTTCCATTATTGAGAGGCAGGAGTAAAATCAGTGCTAGTGCTCAAAAAACCCAAGTGGGATTTATTTTACATTTCCACTGAATCGGGATGAGGAAAAAAAGAGAGAAAGAAACTGTTGCTCAGAGAAGTACATGGAGAATACAAGTGTGACTCGGGACTGAGGCAAAATCCTAGCAATAGATGTGGTACAATGTAGTTGCAATTTGTTTTCTGAGTTTTTCTGTTGTTCTGACAGCAAAATAGAAACAAAGCAGAACTATGTGAAGCCTTCAGCAGAGAAGGACCTCCAACCTTATCTGTCAGGCTGGTGAAAGTAGCTCCTTTTTGTTTCCTGCACCGGTCTCCATGCACACCCCATTCCCAGCACCGAAGGGAAGGCTTGTGTCTCTTATTTTCTTGCATAGAGACATAAAAGTGAATTACAATCTTTCTTTGCAGCTGCCATCTACAGTGGCCTCTCAGTGACTTATCTGGCGACCAAAGTAAGGCTACTCAAGCAATATATTTTACATGACCTTTGCAAAAATGCTGAGAATTCGTCCTACAGGCGGTGCATTTTTATTAACAGGTTTTTCCACGACTGTAAAACCAGGAGTTGTATAATATCTACAAGACTCTTCTTACATTTTGAGAAGTTTATACAAAAAATCAGAAGAACCACACCACCTGCAATCAGGGGAAGGCAGGGACAGCCCCTGCTCTGCAGGGCAGCAGCTGTCTGCAAGGCACCCGGTCCCGAAGTCACAGGGACCTGCTAGGACACAAACCACTAAATCAGCCATGGTGCTTACAGCATCCTGAGGAATGAGCTGAAGGTGCTCTATGGAAACCATATTTCTGAGAGTTTGTCTGTTAAGTGCAAGTTTTAGAAAGGAAGCAAGCTTGACCTTCACAGTATGCAAAACTTTGGCTCTGGTCCTAGCTCTTTTCACATGTGAATAGTTCCTGTGGGGCCTCTTCATGTGCTCAGAGTAACAAACAATTTCAGGAGTTAGACCTTGATCTGAATCAAGGGTAGCAGCAATACCTTCTGATGGACAGAAATACTTTTGTTCATAGCAAAGCAATGAATTTTCTGCATGGACAGAGTTAACCTGACTCTGACTCTTCAGTTTCCTGATGGAGCTGCTCTGGTTGCAAAGGGTTCTTGCCCTTTCCAGGTTCTCCTTCCAGTATCTGTTAAACAAGTCACCTGCTCCTTACCCTTTCTGGGTTTTTTTAATGAAGTAACATTTTTTGTTAAATTTGACTTCTGGCTGTTTATTTTGGACACAGTTGAGGCTGAATGCTGGATCCATTGTAGCTCATCCTTAGACACCACTTGGAAAGCAGGACAGGTCATCCCCCCCAGACATGCCACTCGCTTTCCTTTCTGGAATGGCTGATGCTATCGCAGTTGATTGCTCTGGCACAGGACAAACCATCCTGTAGGTCATTTTGTGTCCAAGCAACACACAGCAATTCCTTTCCCAATTGCCTCTTCTTAGGTGTAAAATACAGTTGTCTATTATGGACTTTGCTATTCTAGAAACCCACTGTAACAACAGCTCAGTGAAATAGGTATTAACAGGATTGAGAGCCAGACCTCATCTGTATGCCACCACTGTGATGCAAACCAAACACACAGAGGTGCGTGCTGCTTTTTATTTTTTATCCTTTTGTAGTTCCTATATATCCCATTTTATTACAAAATGTTCAGAAATGTTGATAAGTCAGTCTCACTGACTTGTAGGTGTTACTCTCAGCAGCGTGGTGCACTGAAGCCAGGACATGAACCCGAATTTGTGGGTAATGTTCTGTTTGTACGTAGCAAGGCACTTCTGCCATCAGTATGCATATGGGACAAAAATAATGAAGTCACAACTTCACTAAATTCACAAAATTTAGCACCCAGTACGGTAAAATACAATGGGCATTTGGTTAGAGTCAGGCGACTGAAATACGATATGGAAATATGACCTAGAAGAAAAGGCATTACATCTGTTCTGGAGCATTTCAGCATGGTTAATGGCCATGCAATTGTTCATTCCGACTCCATATTCAAAGAACCTCATTGAATATATGAGTTAACAGGTAAAATGGAGACAATTCACTGAATGACTTGGGATTTTGAGAAGCTGGTTTTAGAACTCGCTCATCTTCTCACTTACATACCTTTATTTCACAGAAATTGTGGTGTTTAAACTATATTTAGAGAGAAAAGTGAGGCATCACCTACATCTTGCTACAGTGAAGAAGGTAGGTGAGGCATCACCTACATCTTGCTACAGTGAAGAAGGTAAAGCAAGGCTTTCAGAGACATTTTCATACTATTTTTAAAGAAGGACACATGAAAAATGTGTGCTGTTAGGGTAAGTGCAGTGTCTTTTCTTCATCAGAAGAGTTTAAAACTGTCTTGTCACCCAAACACAGAAAAAAAGACTCAATTATTTACTAATAATTATTTTGTTCACTGAGAAATGCCTACTGCAGGCATCTGGCAAAATACGGCAAATAATACAAGCAACTCAAATTATTAAAATCAACACCACGAATTAACTATTAATTAAACTGTACTTCCATGCAAGCTGAACTCGCCAACACAACCTCACTGCCGTCACTGATCCCTGCACACAGATGGACTCGTGATTTCACACGGCCACCGCCCGCCCATCCCCGGCTCCGGCGCCCTGGGCAGCGCCCCCCGGGCGGACCCCCCGACCTGGTGACCCTCCCGGTGAGCGGGGCCCGGCTCGGGCGGGACACCCCGGCCCTACGGACACTGGGGGCCGCCCGGGGGCGACCCGAGCCCGGCGCTGCTCCCCAACACCGCACCCCTCCGCAGCGGGTCCCCGCCTGAGGCTGCGGCACGACCCCGCCGCCTCCGTCCTGGCGCCCCCCGCCCGGGTCTCCCGCACGCCCGAGCTCCGGCCCCAAGGAGCACCCGCCGAGGCGCTCGGGACGCCCG